>JBAMBO010000395.1:0-376475 GCA_037044535.1 Lordiphosa magnipectinata | reverse complement strand
GCAACTTTTTTTTAATCAATTGACAACACTATTTTTAAGTGTAGTATGGATTGGTGATCTCAAAAATCGATTTCAAAAATTTTTTCATGGTGATGGTTTTTTAAATAGGAATTTTTTCGATAGGTGCACTTACATTTTATGCCATATCTCAATTCATAATAGTCAGATGGAGTCAAGCAAGATATGAATCGAAAGGTAATTGAATGGTCAATAATCGCACAAAACACCATGTTCAAATCGGTTAAGTAGTTGCGAAAACGCAATAAATTTCGTTTTCAAACGCCTGGGAAAAATATTTACAAATTCAAAAAAACTATTTTTATTTTTTCTACTTAAGAACCGCATTTCTTCGAAGAAAATAAGATATCGATGAACAAAATCTATAAATAAATACAGGATTTGTGAGCAATTGAGTCGACCACTTCTAATATTGACCAAAAGACTAAGAAAATAGAAAAAAAATGTATAAACACTAAAAATACTCAAATTTGACTGTTAGTTCCTTCACTTATTCATAAATTTTCTTTATCAAAACCTTATTATCTTTGTACTAGAGCGATTCTAAAGTCAAAAAAATAAAAATAATTTTATTAGATTTTTTATATTTTTCCTAGGCGATTGAAAATGAATATCTTGCATTTTATATATATATTTATATATAATAGTTCCAGTAGAAATGGGTCATTTAATTTTTTTTGTAAACTAGTGTTATTAAATCTTCATGATAATCTGAACTAATTATAAAAGTTTGCAATTTTCACCCTTAAATTTACCCGTCTTGTTGGACTGTTCGATCTAACCATTTAACTGTCTACAATTAAACCGATCTATTAAATCTTCATGATACCCGAAACTTATAAAATTTTAAAATTTCGCATTTTTTGTGCCGTTCAGCCTACAATCATGTATATTATTGCTATCTATCAAATCTTTATGATAATCTGAACTCATTATACAAATTTTTTGAGATTTTTTTGGACAGTTTGGTCTACACCACCTATATTTATCTTCTACTATTGTCGTCAATCAAATCTTCATTATACTTTTAGGTCATATAAAAATTTTGCGAATTCCCTGATTTTTTTAATTGTTCGATCTACACCTTCTATTTACCAGTCTGCATTGCCATTTGCAAACTTCGAAATACTTTGCACTGTATAATCTTTCGAAAATACTCAAATTAATTATAGAATTCTTAGTAGACGATTTGAGGAAGTATGGGAGCAGCTGTACAGAGCTCTCATTTGTTTGCTATTGACAAAATTGACAGCACGGAGCAAAGCAATAGTGTTTCAGATTTGATTTTGTGCTCAAGCTACTGCTCTGCTCTTTTCACATTCAGAGCAGGAGCAAGAGCAAAAAATAAATACTACGAAATAGCAGAGTATTTTCAAACCCTGCCTAAAAACAGTTTAAAATTTGTAACCAAAACCGTAATCGAAAAAAATTTGTTTCTTATAACCTTTATTATTATAACCGGTTATTAGTACCGAAACAGAAAGAAATATATGGGTTTATTTCGCTCTATTAGTAAACATTTCGATAAACGTAAATTAATTTGATGTAAGTACATTGCGCCGCATTGTTACTAATGGGCATAAAGGAAAGAGAGCGATCGAGAAAGGAAGAGTGCAGCTAACCAAAATCTTTACCTTTCACATCTTTCCTTATTCATATGTGATATAACACTTACCCCGTTTATATGTGAAGGTGTACTCTGCTTTACAGAGAGTAACATTGCGCTGTGACTCTAAATCTGACACTCTGTGACGCTGTGTTCCCCCAGCAAAGGTGCTTAAATGCACCAATACGCGCTAAGTTCTCCACATATAAACGGGGTAACTGTCAATTTGTTCGGATGCTGACAACTTCTGCTCAAATTAGCAGCAGCTATCTATGATTTTTGTTTTGAAACCTAATGTGTGGGACGAGATTATCGAAATTGTTACAGTTTAAGCACTTGCAACAACAAGAATTCAGACCGAACTGTTAGTGGTGAATTTTATTGTATCTGAACTCAATGAAAAATTCAAATCTCACGAGAATGATGCTTACCTATGTGGAATATTTCTTGATCCAAAATATGTTTCTTCATTTGCAGAGCAGAAAAATTACCGTATTATATTTTTTTATTAAATTTGCACACGAATAATGGACAACAATAATTCGATTGAATTATCAAGGGAAAACAGTCCAGAACCAAGTTTGTCGGAAATTTGAAGTGATGTAGACGCTTTTATGACGCCACGTGCAAAAAAATCCAAAAATGAAACAGTTCTAATTAACAATAATCGTTCCTCTAACTTTCCTTAAACTGGAATACTGAAATCCAATTAACATTGTTCTCTAGGAGATATCTTTTAACTGTATACCAGGCATGCCTAAAAGCAGCATACGGCAGAGCACTCACCAAAACTCACAAAGAAAAGCACCAATACCTCATGAAATTGTTGTTGGTCAGTTTGCTTGCGCGCGCAAACACCAATCAAAGAAGAGAATAAAACCGGTTTTTGTTCTACGCGACGCATACACACGAAACCGTTTGCATGTGTGTAGTGTTGTATACCTCGCGCCCTGCATGTATACGATCATTGATTTCCTATCTTCGGTGCAATTACAAAAACAAAACGTACTCAAAGAGCATACGGCTGCGCATCGCTGCTTTATACATTGACTTATTAATAGGGAAATCGACTCATCTGATTTGGTTGGCTAATTTAACCTCAACGTTTCTATTATACTGACTCGTTATAACTATATATCCCCTTACTACTGAATCGTTGTACCACTAACCATGACTTGCATGAACCGATTCGTCGTGTCCTCTGTGCTAATTACAATAAACTCTACCGACAAATCAACTTCGAAGCTTTTCTTCCTACTTTAAAAGCTACTATTTTAACTTATTTAGCCCGGTACTAAACTTGTCGCATGTTGGCGGCTGCGCCTCTCCGTCTATTGGGTGGAAAGTGGGCTGCTATTTCGCCTGAGGTTCGCGTGTAACATGCCTCGGCTAGGTGTAGCAGGGGCCACTTGAACGTACTGCGCATTTTGTATTAAATATAGTATCATATAGTAGTATAGTATAGTCGTCGACTTTTGAAACCGAACACGTGCTGCTACTTCGACTTAGGCCACTGAACAGAAACAGAATCAAAATCAGAATTGATGAAGCGACGACTGCTGTTGCTGTTCGCTTTTTATCAATAATCGTTGTGTGATGCTGCCACTGCGGCTTCTGTATTTCTTAAAAGCAGAAGCAGACGAAATAAAACTTATTGCAGTTTTTTTAAACTCTGCAAATAACTTAGAAATCGGGGATCTAAAGACATAGGCTATTATGGGTGCCAATATAATTCTATACCTAATGTTTGCATTTTTCTTGTTCGTTTCAAATGATTTCCTATTAACACTGTTGCTTGTTTCGACCACCTAGATCGGCTATGACATCGTCAAATGTTGATATTATTGTCCAAAGAGAGGATTAAAATGTGTGCAAATGCAAACACTGTAATATGATGGTTGTATTTTATACTTTCCTTTCCTTTTAATAGTCTGTAGTCGCGGCACCTGTTAACTTCACAATTTAGGATATTTTTCACTCTTTCAGTCGATGGTCATTCAAAACCATACTATGGTTTGTTGTTGTGACTATTCCAGGTCATGATCGATAAAGCATGCTGACTCTAATGGATAGGTTCAGTGACTTCGTAGCCGATAGATTTAAGTTTTAATCATTAATTCTCTCCTTGAGCATTTTGACATTTCTGCCTGTGGTGAAGTCTATGAGTCTGTACCTGTGTTATAACCAGCGAAATATATGTGTTAAAGAGCTGGTGATAAAGTCCTTCACTCTGGGGTGCTTTGATGAATATTTCTCGCAACCTCAATTTAATTAGAATTAACTTCGTATTTGCTTTGAGAATTTCCAAGCTCATCAACAATTAGTGCCAAGTATGATAGCGCCTGACTTAATTGGTAACATTCGGAACAAGAAACTGGCTGAAATGGAACTGAACGTCTTCCCCATTCGAAAAAACTTTGAGATCTCTTTTGGTTTATCCATTTCTCTTATTATCTTCTCCGTCTTCGAGCTTAAGGTTTGTTCTCCGGAGCCTTGTACAAATTTTCCTATCGCTGTTACTTGGACTTACCACCCTTTTCGCCATTCGTTTTTGGAAAAATGTGGTCGTTGTTGCCGTCCATGGCCGATATATGCTATTTCGTCTTCGTTGGCTCGTCGTTCATGGGCGTGAGAGCAAGTGCATGCGCAAGTTCTTCAGCTGCCATTAACATGCCGGTGAATCTGAATTCGCCATTTCCGACCTCCGGTTCCATATCCACTACCTTTACTGTTAATTTAACTTTATGCCCTATTCAGTTCAATCCGGATCCGTTTAAATTCCCGCCCGAACTCGAAGTTCATGCCCATCTCTATGCCCATGTCATCAAAATCTTGAACATGAAAATCGTCGAATAGTTTTTGTTTTGCTTTTTTCATCTCTCATCTAATAATCTCTTGTTTTGTTTCTCTCTAGTCGAGGAGTATATCTCGGTGGCCAAGGAGAAGTACGGCTACAATGGTGAACAGGCTTTGGGTATGCTCTTCTGGCACAAACACGACTTGGAACGCGCCGTCCTCGATTTAGCCAATTTTACACCTTTCCCTGATGAGTGGACCATTGAGGATAAAGTTCTATTCGAGCAGGCATTTCAGTTCCATGGCAAGAGTTTCCATCGCATACGCCAAATGGTAAGTGGGGTGGGGTGAGTGGAGCTACAAAAGCAGCGCTTATCAAATTACAAATCCTTTACAGCTGCCAGACAAATCCATAGCCAGTCTGGTCAAGTATTACTATTCGTGGAAGAAAACGCGTCATCGCAGCAGCGCCATGGATCGGCAAGAGAAGACCATCAAAGTGGCTGTCAAAGATGGCTCCGAGAATGGTAGCGAGGTGGGCAGCAATGAGGAATCTGATAACGATGACAAGGTAATTATCAGTTAGAATTTAAAACGAGAAGACCAGACTCTCCAGCCTCCCCACCAACACCATCACCATCACTACAACCATTCACCCATTCATTTACTCACACTCCACACTCACACAAACACACACACACAAGAGAAACAAAAGTCCGCCTCTCCTCCTCGTCACACAAAAATTGTTGCTAGCCGGTCTCATGCACATGAATTGTAGATTAGAATTAAACTATGTAGATTTATAAATTATTTAAGCATAGTTGTAAGTAAGTTGTTAACTGCGGCAAGAGTGTATGTGGTATGGATTTGGATAAGACGGATGAACAGGCAGACAGAGAAATGTAATAATGTTGTCAATATAAATGTATCCTTCAAAGACGCACCGATATCTATCCGGCTCTAGGTTTTCATACACCTAAACTGCTAGTTACAGAACACCCAACAAGTGAGTAGGTTGCCTGCATAGCTATTTCAAACTCTCTTATGGCTTCAATTAAGTTTCAAGCATCGTGACATCCGTTATCTCATCTTATATATATAAAAAACTCGTGTGACGGTGTTTGTGTTCGCACTCGTCTGAAACGGCTTGAACGATTATTATGAAATTTTTTTGTGAAGTTTTTGGTAGGTATGAGAATAGATAGTTAAGTATATTTCAAACCGCTAGGGGATTAAATGGTCTAAAGAATTTTGAAATTTCGAAATTTGCAAAATATTATTATGAATTTAGATTATCGTAAAGATTTAATAGTTAGCCATTGTCGACGGGTAAATAGGAGGTGTACGCCAATCGGTCCAAAAAAAAATGATGAAATTGCAAAATTCATATGTGAGTTTAGATTGTCACGAAGACGTTTAAACAGGCGGTAAGTAGAAGGTGTAGATCAAACGGTAAAAAATGAGTTTGATTATTATCAAAAGTTTTCAAAAATGGTGAAAATAACATGCACACGGGTAAAATAGACAGATGGTGAAGATCAAAAGGTTCACAAAATCGCGAAATTTGCTAAAATTTTGAATGGTTATGTAGGCTTCACTTTTTCGTTTTGCGTTTACAATACTAACGGGGGCGTAGCAATGTAACCGCATTTTTCTTTTCCGACGGAATTTGGGACTAGCTTTGTTTGCTTTTCATGGATAGGCAAAATCCTTTAAAAACACAAAATCTAATTCCAATTGGATACTAAGCACTTCGTTTTGACCCTCGCTTACGACCTAACAAATGGATTTGCATTGATACATTTCCATTGAGTTTCTCTGCTGTCAAAGCATGTATCTCCATACTCTCTGCCTACCTCTATGTTGCTGCGGAAGTATAAAGGCCAGTGAGAACTGTAGGAGAGTTATTACCCCATTGCTATTAGTTTCTCAAACCTTCTCGAATTGCATATATCACTCACATTACATCCTCAAATTCCTGTTAAAGGTAGTTCTTCCACAATCAATGGCCAATTGCATAATCCCAACTAGATAAACTGGATCAGTTAGATGTCGTTCTTGTATGTATATTGCGTATGAAGAAAAACAAGAAGACTAAGCTAACTTCGTCTGTGCCAAAGTTTTTATACCCTTGCAAATGTATATTAAGTTTGTGCAAAAGTATGTAACAGGGAGAAAGAATTATTTCCGACCCCACAAAGTATATATATTCTTGATCAGCATCAACAGCCGAGTCGATATAGCCATGTCCGAGAGATGGTAAGAGATAGAGGTTTGACATGGGGCATATACTTATTATACTTGCAGGCAGATTAAGTTTATTTTCAATTTTTGCCACACCCCCAGCCGCCCCGCCAATTTGAAAAAAATATCATATCTCCAGTTTCACAGTTTTGTAGATAGATGTCTTGTGCATTCTTAATATATTTAGTAATCAAGATTATTTATCGATTTGCCGCAGGAATGATCAAGATCGGATGAACTATACTCAAGTTATGATCAAGCGAATTTTCGCTAAGAAGGTTCGCTGCCTAGTCTAGTGGCGCCATCTATATGTCAGTTTTGAAATGGTCACAGCAGAGCTGCTTCGGCAGGTACAGAGTATATTACGGTCTGGCTTGACCGACTTTCTTACTTGTTTTGAAATATCAGAGTTTAAGAACGCTAGCATTTAAATCAAACATTTTTCAACATACATACATAATACAGATAGTGATCTGATTTCGACCAAATTTCGCGAATCTTTTTGAAAACATATTAAATTAACAATCGCCGAGTTTAAGAACGATAAAATTTACAACAAAACAGTTTTTCCCACTAAGACTCATTTTTCGACCTATCGATCCAATGGCAGCTATAAGATATACTCATCCGATTGTGACCAAAATTTGCAAATCTGTGTGAAAGCATATAATATTAATAATGATTGAGTTCGATTACGATAACATTGAAAACAAAAAAGTTGTCCTCACCATGACCCATTTTTCGACCGATGGTTCCTATGACAGCTGTAAGATATAGTCATCCGATCCGGTCGGTTCCGACATATTAGCAGTAAAAAGAAGACTCTGTGCAAAGTTTCAGCTCGATAGCTGTAAAACTGAGAGACTAGTTTGTGTAGAAACAGACAGAAGGAAATACAGACAGACGGACGGACAAAGCTCAATCGCCTCAGCTTGTCGCCCTGATCAAGAATATATATAGTTTATGGGGTCGGAAATGAATATTTCTATATTTATAATACATAACTAGTTGACCCGGCTTTCGTTGCAACGCCCCCGTTAGTATTTTAAACACAAAACAAAGAAGAGAAGCTTACATTACAGTTGCCATCTATCAAATCTTCATGATAATCAATTTAAAATTGATCAAATTTTGCGATTTTGTGAACCTTTTGATCTTCGCCAATATCATTTATTCACCCGAGTTTATGACAATATAAACTCATACGAAAATTTAGAAATTTTCTCCATTTTGTTTTAGAACTTTTAATCTTTAACATCCGTCTATTTACCCGTTTTCATGATAATCAAAACTCATTATAAAATTTGATCTACACCTTCTATTTACCCGTCTATTTAACTATTTATACGTCGACAATTGCCACCTATTAAATCTTCACAAAAATGTTAACTAACAATAAAATTTTGCAGATATCGCGATTTTTTGAACCGTTTTGAAATATAATATATATTTAATATCTTTTCCCATAACTACAAAATATACAAAAAAAATTCATAAAAATCGTTCAAGCGTTTCGAAGGAATGCGAACACAAACACCGTAACAAGAGATTTTTTATATTTTGGAATTTAAATTTAGGAATTGAGATTAAATTAATGGCGTGGCTTTATAACCGTCTCCCCTTGAATTTAGCCAAGCTCAGCTTCCCGGTTAGGCTAGAAGTATTTATTATTATGTTTCTTTGGAAAAGCAAGGATTGACTCAGGAAGGTTATCAGTGTTTGCCACTTTTTACCGTTTAGTATTTAAATGGGGTATTTTACAATGTCCGGAACGACCACATAAAGGTAGCAATTCCGTGCGGGCTTTGAAAATCAGCATTATGGTATAACTCGGTTGGTCATTTTGAACGTAATTATTTTCTTTAAGATACTTTGACAAGCACCTGTGTGTCTGTCTTGTGTTTGAACATGTCGCGTTTCGTACAAAATCTTCAACATTTTTCGAATCAAAAAAACCCCAAATTACTTTCAGTTGATGTACTTTAAAACTGCTTACCTGTAATATGGACATAATTGGAGAACGGTAACCCTACGGAACACATATATGTGTCGGTGGAAGTAAGCTTTAAAGCGGACCTTAGAGACAAATTAAATTCCCAAATCCTATAGTCAAACAGATATGGCTATCATAATAGATAAACCGGAGGCTTACGTTTGACAGATGGGTTAAGTCAGACCATTTCTGGTATTAGTAAAATTTTTTAACAAATTATAATTTCTCTACTTTTTTTACAATTTGCACAAAGATCAATTTTCTATATAAATATTATAAATATACGAAAAGTATATGTGGGTATGGCCAGACTGATGAGTCAATCGAAGGGCTAATACTAGAGGTGCGCGAATTGTCTTTCACGTCACGAACGACTTACGAAATAAAAATCTAGTTACGCACGATTCACGCACGTAGTTTTTGGAGGGTTTCGCGTCACTCACGATTCATGCACAATTTAGGCAGGGGTCACGAAGGATCACGCACGATAAGAATGCATCTCCTTAAAAATTTGGGTAAAAAATGTATAAACTAAAAAGGGTGCTTTTTATTCCAACACTTAAATAATAAAATGTAGAATTTATTTTTCATTCATTATTTTAAAAATAGTTCCATATTTTGACTTAACAATGTCAGCTTATCATTAATATTGTTTTATGTCCGTGTTCGCCTTTCTTCTAAAATATTGAAGACACGATAACATTTACAAAAATTCCAAAAATCCAGATACATATTCTACAGGAAAATGAGTTTTAAAAATAGGCTTAAGTGTAGGCTTTTGGCAATTTGGACACCACTGCTTTGAATTAAAATAAATCAAACTTTAATATCCACTCTTTTTTCACAACAACTACTTTAGTATTTTCAAATTACAAGAAATTTTAATAGTAAATATTATGCAAAAAATATCGAACATTTTTATAACGTTCGGGCTATAACATTACAAAACGCGATGATATCGAAAATCTGAAAAAATAACTATTAAATGGTTATTTCTGAGATGTTTTCTAATAGTAGTAGTAGTAGTAGTGGTTTTTTATTTATAATACTGTACAAGTAAATCTTAAACTATAGCTGGCTAACCTGATTACAATTGTAAAAAGTAATTAAAGTATACAAAAAGTTTTTCAGTCTGATTTATTTGTTTTCTAATATCAGAAAATACATATTTCAGAGCTATTTAAACTAGGAAAAAAAAATGGATTTTATAAAAAAAAAAAAATAGGGGAAACTAACTTCGGCTCGATCAAAGTTTATATACCCTTGCTTGTATAATTTATATAATAAATTAATAGCCTGATTCATTCATTCGGCCAAATGAATATATTTTTGACTAGGGCCTCCTATATACATTTTCTTCACCCACTTTCTATGGTATAGAAAACTTATAAATACGAGGTTTGGGGACGTTTGCGTTGAAGACAAAAAAGTTTTTATCACTAAAACAACATTTTCGTCCGATAGTTCCTATGGCAGCTATATGCCATAGTCATCCGATCTGGCCGGTTCCGACAAATGTGCTGCGTCTTTGTACCAAAAGACTTCGTGCAAAGTTTGGTTAAGATAGCTTTAAAACTCATGAAGGAGATCGCATAGACACAGACGGACAGACGGACATGGCTATATCAACTCAGCGCGTAATGCTGATCAAGAATATATATACTTTATGTGGTCGGAGATGATTCTTTCTATGCGTTACAAATTAAACAAACCTCGCTCAACTCACGCTTATACAAATATCTCTTAAACCGGACGTGCCAAAAATACATATGAAAATTTTGTCATCTTCTCTGGTGCAAAAGCTTGTGAACCGGTGTAACCAATAGATTAATTTAATGAAGAAGGGAGTCAGTCATACTACTTTGGAGATGATCGCAGAAATCCGTGCCACACTGCAAAGTGCCATGTTCGGCTATCGGCCCATCATTTTCAAGAATAAAGTAGGTACTCTACTACTAGAGGTCTGCATGAGTGCACTCGAACTATGAGCAACAATGAATATGAGTCAATTTTTTAACTGAATGAATTTCTATAGCATTCGGTGACATTGAATGTGAAATTTTGAATACAGGCCAAGCTAACTTCGTCTGTGCCGAAGTTTTTATAACCTTGCAAATGCTGTTTATGAAATGTCACAATTTAAGAACGCTTACATAAAAATCAAAAATTTGTCTAACTAAAACCCATTTTCCGACAGATAAACATCTGATTTCGACCAAATTTCGCGAATCTTTTTGAAAACAAATCAAATTAACAATCGCCGAGTTTAAGAACGAAAAATGTAAAACAAAAAAGTTTTTCTCACTTAGACTCATTTTTCGACCGATTGGTCCTATGGTAGCCTTAAGATATAGTCATCCGATTTCGACCAATTTTTCCGAATCTATTAGAAAGCATATAAAATTAGTAATCAGCGAGTTTAAGGCCGTTTACATTAAAAACAAAAAAAATTTCTTACTAAGACCCATTTTCGACCGATCGGTCTTATGGTAACCATAAGATATAGTCACCCGATGTCGATCAACTGTTTCAAATTAGTTTGAAAGCGTTTAATATTAATAATCACCGACCTTAAGAACGATTTACTTAAAAAAAAATAAGGATTTTTCACTAAGACCCATTTTCCGACCGATCGGTCATATGGCAGCTATAAGATATAGTCATCCGATTTTGACCAAAATTTGCAAATCTGTTTGAAAGCATATAATATTAATAATGGCATAGTTTGAGGACGCTAACATTGAAAACAAAAAAGTTTTTCTCACTAAGACCCATTTTTCGACCGATAGTTCCTATCTCAGCTATAAGATATAGTCATTCAGTCGGTTCCGACATATTAGCAGCGTGCAGTAAAAAGAAGACTCTGTGCAAAATTTCAACTCGATAGCTTTAAAACTGAGTTTGCATAGAAACAGACAGACAGACGGACAGACAGACGTACAGACAAACGGACGGACAAAGCTCAATCGACTCAGCTCGTCGCCCTGATCAAGAATATATATAGTTTATGGGGTCGGAAATGAATATTTCCATGCGTTGCAAACTTCTGGGCAAAACTTAATGGTTTTCCACATTTTTGTAGTATAAAGATACGATTTTTTGTACTTGCAATGTATAAATGTTTGGTACGCCATATTAAGACCTACATTTTCGCTATAGATCTTAAACAAACATTCAAATTAGCTTACGAAATTTTTGGTTCTAAAACCCAATTAGAAGCTGAAAACTTCAAAGTGCTATTAAAGGAAAACGGCAGCTAAGCAGACCAAAACCAGCATAGGTTTTTATACTACTTTCATAACCTTTCAGATTCTTTTGCTCTCGGCGTGATCAACATTTTTGAGTTTACAAATGTATCACAGTTGGATTGAAACAATAGCAGTGTCACTATCAGAGGCATTATATGTGCCAATTAACATATGATTGTATGGTATCCCTTTCCGAAGGAACATTATTAAAATTCAAACGTTTGGTTTAGCAATGATTATGATTGCCTCACTTGGTGGTAAAAATATTTATCTGCTTTTATACAAAGTAAGTTGCAAAATTTTTTGTATACCTGCAACCAGTGCGGATTCTGAGAGAGCATTTCGATATGCATGGAATTTAATAACTGAAAAACTGCACTATTGCTACCAACCCTAACTCATTACAACATTAAATTATACAAAAAAAACCAAAAGTTTAAAATGAGGATTGATTTTCTGAATATATTCTTCCCTCACTCTATTTTCAATTCAATTCAATTCAATTCGGGCCCTCATCGATTGAATGTTGTAAATTTGACACCCTACCAGCATTCACATTCATTCCAATTGATTAGAGTGAACGTAAAAACTCATTCAATTCATTTTGAGTTTCAAGGCTTCATGAGTTGCTTTGATTGCAATCATGCAGCCCTCTTGGGCTGTAGTACCTACTCCTAGCAGCAAGCTTCCTCGAGAAAATGTTAAAGAAATTCCCATTAGTCATTTTTCTTAGATGTTTTTATGTGAGTTTGAAAATCTACAAAGGCAGACTGAAGTTAGCTTTACGCTAATTTTTTAAAATTTATTTAAATTTTTATGGATTGGGGTTCACACCCAAGAAATGAATAGCAAATTCCTGGCAGAAACTAGCCGCAGTGTTGGATACAGGCCCTTATGTGTTCTTCTTTTTGCTGGTGAACTGGAGACTAATCGCTGCTTCTGACTAACAAACTGACCTCAACATTTACCAACTCCTTTTACCTATAATAACATATGTATTTAGTTATCGATACACGATCTGGTTCCGTTATCCTTTCAGATAATCGCCGTGCCTGCATACCTCTCATAAGCACAAATTAAGCACACAAATTCACACACACATATACACACACACGCGCGTACATACATACTAATGCCAAACCAAAACATTGACCAGCATCAACTATAAGACTTTTTTAATGTATTCTTCATGAGTTTGATTTGATTGTTTTTTTTTTCAACTCATGATTTTGATTCTGATCGATGAATTAGTTGTACCTAGACTAGAAACTAAGTGTCAAAGAGGAGACAAAAATGTTTTGTTCTTTGTATAAATGCTATTTTTTTTTTCGCGCTATGCTAAATTATTATAAATAGTCTAATGCCTTCACATACACTTACACATTAATATATAAAGAATTATATAATTGTATTAAAGAAGAGGAGATGAAACAACACACACAAACACACACATTAAGCTAATTTGCTAAGCTATATAAATTTTCATATCATGTTTGAAAAGAAGATGACGTAAAAAAGATGACGGAAAATAAGAAGATTAAAAAAAAACTATTTATATGTGTTTCTTATTCTCAAATACTTGATGTATCGAGTGGCGCATATCAAAAACCCATCCAAACACCACTTTAACAAATCACCACTCACTCACAAAACACACACTCACGCACACCCACACCCTCACCCACACTCAAGCCTCCCCAACAATCCAATCCTCTTGCCATCCTGTTTACACCCGATCAGCAGTGTCTTAAGTTGCTTGTCCCCCCTTTTCCTTGCATATGTTTTAAGCAATATTGATAGCATTTTGGTAAACTACAAATTTTAATTTAAGCACACAAAACCCACAAGAGGGAGACAAAATGAGAGAGAAAGAGAGAGAGAGAGAGATATTTATGTATATATAATGGCTCCCCTATATAAACATATATGTATATAGTCCTCCAGGAAGTTTCTTTTACCTACTCTCACATACACAAACTTTCACACACACACACACACACATACACAGTCATACCCCCAAAGCGCTTCGCAGTCGAAAAAAGCAAGCAGCAGAGTGGATTTGATCTCAAGGACAAGAAGCACATGTAGAGAGTTGAATTCCTTGTTTTGTGTAATCTCTGCAATTTAGGGGCTATTGAGTGAGTGGGTGGGTGGGAGGAGAGGGTTGGAGGTAGGGCGGGGGGTTGGGCGAGAGGTCCGGTTACACACGAACGTATCCCTTCAATTATGTAACTACTTTATACCCAATTCACACTGGGCGCAGCATTGTCGAAGCAGCGAAATCCTGCAGCATGCGTTCACACCAAACCCGCAGCTTCAAAAACTACTTAGTTTGGCTGCAAAGTATCGCCAAAAGCATTCGGAATCGATAACAATCGATAACAATCCACAAGTAATATGGTTACCCGAATAAAAGCTACGAATAAATTTCCTATGAAAAAAAATCTCGCAGCTTCGACTTTGACAGATTTTTCGAAGCTGCGGCCAGTGTGAACAAAGTATATGTAAGTGTCAAAAGCAAACACAAAAAAAAGATTTTTTTCTGACAACAACAAAACTGAACTAAAGCAACCATCAACTACGTTTTTTTTCTCTTCTCTTTGCATTTAACTGTTCAAAAAAACCAACCACACAATTAAAAAAAAACATCCACAAAACAAAAACTAAACAAAAATGTCCGAAAAATGCAAAAAAACATATTTGTCTCAAAACGAAATTGAAATCGAATCGCTGCTGCTGCTATTTGCGACTGCGTTGGGCCGGGACGGGCGCTTGCAGAAGGGGCTCAGCAACAACAATGCCAGCAACAACAATGCCAACAACAACAATGCCAGCAGCAACAACAACAACAGCAGCAACACCACAAATGCTACCACTCAGACAACGCCCGGAAGTAATGGAGATGGAGGTGTCGGCGGCGGCGGCAGCAACAACGACATGGATGCGGATCAGCTATGCATTTATACCAATGCCCATGGGGATGATATGCTTGGCTTTGGCCTGGCCGCCGATGTTGTGTCAAATGGCAATGACAACTCGCTCGGCGATGGCAACTCGCCCAGTCAGCGGCGCCTGGTGGTGGGCGGTTTTTGCAAGAATTGCAATGTGGTCTGTCACGTTTTGTTCGAATCGCCATTGGGGCGGATGTGTAAGAGTTGTCACACTCATTGGAGGTAGATATCAAAAAAGCCATATACTATATACATATACCATCCGCTAAGTTGTTCCAACTGAAAGCTAATGCTAAGTTTTTCTCTCTCTCTCTTATATCTCTTTCTTTCCCCAAACGACCAAAAAAAAAAAAACCAAAAAACATTGCAATCAATTGACTTGTTGTTGGTCCGTCCACTCTGTTGCTTGTATCCTTACGCCCCCACATACACCCCACACTACCACAATTACTTTTATACATTACTACCCATTTGACCCAGACGCACTGGCAATCGCCGTCCCATTTCCGGCCCGGAGAGCGTTGCACCCAAACGTTCCACACACAATAGCGCAGCCGCCGCTGATCGGTCCAAGCGTAAACCGCCCAAGGGCATGTATATCAATCACGATGATCTAACTGCCTTGGCCAGCTGCAAGAATCCGTGTGAATATTTAGCCGAAGGTGATCGGAAAATTGCGGCCCTAATGGCTGAAGTAAGAAATGTTGAGAGATAAGTTTTAGAATTGAACACAGATTGCTAGAAGGGAGTTGTACTGCTGTGCTCCGGTTTGCACTTACTTTTGCACCGAAGTGCACCAAATTTAGGAGCGCTGGGCCAAAAATTGCTTAAACCAAAAGTGTTTAATAATAATTGTATATGAAAGAGTCCACAAAAACATTCTAAATAGGGAGGCCGTTCTTATCGCTAGCGACATTTCCCATTTACATTTCATTTAACGGAATTTGGGAGCATCAAATTTTGCGATTAAGAGACTAGAAGAGACCATCGTGGTCACCAACTCAAATTCCTCCAACATAGAGGTTGAAAATTAGGCAATTAAGATGCGAGGTGGGGATATGGAAATAAAATAAGAATTAAGCAAACTTGAAAAAAGGATCTTACATTAAAAGCGATCACGACAGGGTCAGCTAAAAACCACAAAAAATTAAGCTATTTAGATTAAAGTTTGGAATATGGAAATGAAATAGGAAATAATCACGTCGAAATAACCCAGAGATTGAAAGTCATTTTATAACTTAAGAAAAACTGATAGCAAATGCCTTTCTGTCTGGGTTACCAATAAGACGAATAAATTATCATGTCGGGGTGACCAACTCGAATACTCAAAACTCGAGTTCGAAGTCGGGGAAGTGCAAAGTCGAGAATCAGGTCTGTTCCTATTTCCGAGTGGATTTAAAAAGTAAAACGATTGTAATTCCGAATTGTTTTCATTATGATGTTCCCCTTTTTCGAGTGAAATGGTAATTAATTTTCTTTTTGAATGAATGTGCGAAGCGCTTTCGCATTATAATTCAGCTGATAACCTTAACAATTCCGATCCACGCTACGCTTGCGCTGATGTGGAATTGCGAACAGCTCGGTTTCATTTCGATCGTTTTTGCTTTCGTCTACATGCAATTTCTGAAGTACAATTCATTCCACTGACACAAAGGCAAAACTTTTGAAACCGAATAACTTGATCATTTTTCGGAAACGGGAACAGCTACCAATTCCGTTTCCGCACGGGAACAGACCTGTATAACTAATACTAAATAATATCCAAAAGTGCTTTGGGTGTACTTATAGCGGGGACGTGGAATTGAAATATATTTTTAAAGAAAAACTGATAACTGATAAGCAATCAAGTCGGGGTCACTAGCTTAAATACTCAAACCCTAAGACCGAAATTAAGATACGAAATTTGAGATAAATTTTATATCTTCGAACTGCTCAAACTGGTCAAATTTAATTATATAGGTCCCTAATAGGGTGACATGTCATTAAGGCCATGTCAAAATTAATCGTAGTGTACTTTGAAATACTACTTAAATTTGATATGGGTGATAAGTCTGCATAGAACACGGACATAATGCCCGAATTTGTTCGCACATGTGGAATCTGGTTCAATGAAATCGTTGCAGCGCAGCTCTTCCTACAACAATTGTTGCGTTTGAGCCAAGGCATCGAGTAAAAACGACCATTGGGCTCAGGCCCAGAAAAGTTTTGAGTTTTAGTTCAAAGTTGGATCGAAATTTTATGCCCATGGGCTTTGTTCTGTACCCTTTAATAGTTCGAGTTATATTAATCAAATATCTATACCCAATTAGAATTAAATTAAATATGATGTATTAATAAGTTTACCATCCAGTTTTTCACAGTTTAATTAATTGAATCTAAAAATCTAAATTTAGTTTTTAAAAAGGAGTGTTCTGATTGCATTTCTATTAAGACTTCTATGTTCTGAACTTCTGAAAAAGGTTCCATCCAGAGGTATGAACCCTTTGTGTATGTTTAAGTTAGGTTAGCGAATCGGTTTCTAGAACAAATGATCTCAGGTTTTCGAATCTCGTTTCCGAGGTTTTTGATTGAACGCTCGGTAGCCGAATGAAATTAATATTATTCTTAAATGATCAAAACAATCTGTGAGATTGCACTAAGCCTCTTTAAAATCATTGACCTCGTGCCGGTTAAGTTAGAAGGATCGTAAAACGGAATTCTATTTTTAAAATCGCGAAACGTAAAGAAGTGATTGAAGTCAAATTTGAACCTAACCTTTTCCCAAACAGCTGTGCTTTTCATTGTGCTTGAGGTCTAGTTATGGATATCTTGTGATACTCGAACAGAACCGGGATTCTAACCCCGTTTAAATATCAAACTAGAGCCCGATTAGAACCCATGTTTCTTATTGAAGGGGTAACAGTTCCTAATAATACACCTACAACATTTAGCTCTAAAATTAAGATTGTAATAGATTAAATACCATTCCATCTCGCCACTTTCACTTTTTCAAGAATATGTAATAGTTCCATACTTTCATTTTACTATAAATTTCCTCTTATACTTTGTACTCAAAGGTACAAAGAGCTTCCAAACCAGAGTGAACCGGTTCAAAAGTGGTGCAGAGTCATAATTAAGATATTTTATAAGCTCTGAATTTAAAATTTTAGTGTTCGCACTGAAAATTGGAAATTATCCTATAATTCTGTCCTAAGGCGATCCCCCCCTAGATTTTAGAATAATATTTTCTAAGCTAACTTTACTAAATTTCAGAAAAAATTACTTAAATTTAGAATTTTTTTAAAATTTTAGCACGATTTTCGGAATTTTAGGTCGATTTCAATTCTAGCTCGATTTTCTTAAATTTGGAAAAATTATTTTCTGAGTGTGTGGACCGACTCCGAACCAGTATAAATTGATTTGAAACTCAAAACTTAATTAAGCTATGAGCTGCAGACTTATTTTTATTTTTCCCGGACTAGAAAGATTTCCGATCTACAGTAAACCAGTTCAAAAGTTTTTAAGGACCCTATGTCAGAAGGAGCCAAAGTCAGTCAGTCGATCAGAGCCATGTTTTACAAGTTGTTTGGTCCATGACGTGCACATTTAGCGTGTATGAAGGTTGGAAATATGGAGTAAGGTTCCTTTTGTAATACCTTTTGAAACAGTTCAAATGTTCAATGACGAATCTTGAATAGGTTGCAAGCGCAATCTAAACTTTTTCATAACTTTTCACTGGGAATATTAAATACACAATGTTGGGAAGTTGGTAATGTGAAGATTCTATGGAGATTTTTAAATCTTTGAATAAGAAGTGAATTGTTAGAATTTGCGGTGTTAAGGCGGATTTGTGTCAAGATCTCGGTTCAGCTAGAGTTTATTTCACCCTTCATATAATTACACACACACACACACACACACACACACAAACACATCATCACCCACCCCACACAAGCATTTCTCAAGTGACCCCCCGACCCACTGACTGACATTTCAATTGAATGCCCCTATCCCAAACCTGACCCATTGCAGATACAAAAGAATAGGCAACTTATGGAACAGCTGGACAAAGAGTGCGATACCATCAATGTGGAGGATAGCACTGCCTCTAAAGCGGCGGCTACTACTGAGGCTGCGGCCACCACTGCCCAACCACGCATCACGGCACGCTGGACGAACGATGAGATTCAGGTGGCAAGGCTCGCCTTGCGTGATTATGGCAAAAACTATCCGGTATGTGAGACCCTCTTAAACATAGTTTGAAATATATCCAAACTAAAGTATACTTTTTACAGATGATAGCCAAGGTTGTGACCACCAAGACAGAAGCGCATGTGCGATCTTTCTATGTAAACAATCGTCGTCGCTACAATCTGGACCAGATTGTGAAAGAATACGAGGCCGCCAAGTCGGAGGAGTCGGGGGCCGAGGATCAAACCGAGGCGGCTACCGAGGGCGCGACATCAGCTGAGGCCACGTCAGCGGATACAGCAGCCGCTGCCAAGCCGGAGGAAGGTAGCAACAATGGACACAGCCAGCCGGAACTGCAGAGCAAAAAAGAGGATCCTAAGAAGAAACCAGACTTGGCCACTGCCTCAGCAGCTCTCAAAGCTGGCGGCGGCGATAGTGGAACGGCAGCTAGCTCTACTGCAGCGGCCAACAAATCTAGCACAGCTGCCACCATAACCATAGTAGATGAGTCCGACACCGCCACCAACTCAAGCAGTGATGTGGCCACCAATAGCACCAGCACTAATGCTGCCCCCACTGGCACCTCGTCCTCATCGCTATCCAGCGCTAGCACAGCTCCTGCCAAATTCTCCGCCAGCAATCACAGTGAACGCGACAGCGAAGAGTCCTCCTCGCTCAAGTCCAGTTCTGTGGGCTTGGGCAGCGGCAAACGAGAGAGTACCACCCTGGTAGGTTATTTAGTGGCTCCTCTTCATGGCCACTTACCCAACTAACTGTTCCCCTTTATTTGTCCTTCACAGAGCACTGCCGAACAGCCGCCAACCAAAAAAATTGCACTCGCCACCACCACCAGCCCCTCCGTTGCCGTCATTGCCGACTTTGCTGGCAAGTGAGAGGCAGATTCGGTTCACTCACGAGATATATCAACCTAGCATATACATAGAGGGACAAAACGAACTATCGTACGGCGGTTATTGTGTTTCCCTGCTAATCAGCAAAGGCCGCCGGCATCGTAGTTAGTCTTCTTTTTTTTACTATTTGAATTTTTCTTAGTAATATTACCACATACATATATTATTTGTCCTCATTCATTTTGGGACGCATTTATTTTATAAACTAGCATCACGGATTGCTCTAGACTTATATTAGCTTATGATTTTTCCCCTTGTGGAATATTATATTTTTTTTTTTTTTGAAAGAACTAACAAAAAAATGTACACAGGCGGGTAGACAAAAAAAATTGTGGAGAGAGAGTTACTACTAATAGTGTATGAAGTTAAACATATATATGTGTTTATATATATGAATCATTGAAATATAATAACATTAACAAATTATACATTTGTAAATTATAAAACAGATCAAGGACTACCATTTTTTTCCTCAGCTGTAATTTAGCATAAACTTAATTGGAAACGAACAGTAACCGATATGGCAGAAGTGGGAGAGCTTCTGTCTTATTGTTGAACTCATCATGTCAATGGCGTACTTTTGTTAGAATATTGAATAAATAATAAAAATAGAACACACACAACAACAACAACCAGCGAAATCCGTTTACAAAAAAAAAAATAAATATATGTAACAAATAAAACTGGGTTAACAAATTTTTTTCAAATCAGAACTGTCCTTTTATTATTTTCATTGCAGCCGGGCAGTCGGCCCATTGAGTTGGTTACTCCAAAAATGGCAATGGCTCGAAAAATGCCATTTTCATTTTTCAGGGATTAAATTCGGATTTTAACCGAACCGAACCGCTCATCCCGTTTTTTCGGAAAGGCAAAACGAATGGTTTGAATCGATTCGTTTCATAGACGTGATTTAAAGACGTAAATAATGATCAATGTTGCAAATCCCTAAATTTCTGAAGGTGATTTGATCTGCAGTTTTAAGTCTCTCGTAAAGCATAAGCTTTGGCTCACGAACCAAAGGTTGCAGCAGAAAGATAAACTTATTAACCTGCTCTTGCAGCCAGGTAAAAATAAAAAATTGTTTGTTCATTTTGGCTTTAGTTTTTACATGTAAGTACATTTTTACTCAGCATTTTAAAAATCTCTTAGATTACTTACTTACGCTGCACAGTGTGTCGTTTAGAACAATTTAGAAAATAAAAATTAGTTTATGATGTTTTTGTACTTATGAGGTCGAAATAAGAAAAAGATTGTTCCAGAGGGGAAGTCGGACATGCACCGTACGTAAGTTAAGGGCACTTAAAAATTAGAGATGGATTTTCCATATAATATTTTATTTATGAAAGTATAATTTCTAAATCGTTAAGATAAGTTTTATGGAAGAAAAATTATTTAGTTTTATCATAGAATTATCGGTGAATTTCAATATTGTGTGTATCATAGCGTCAGACTCATTTGAGGCGAAATTTTCTGACCACACATCGAATACCAACTTGTAATTAGACTTACAGTCTATCGAAAAAAAAACAACTTTGTGCAAATCGGTGCAAAACATTATGCATTTTGAAAATACCTTGAAACGATATTCAATTTCGCTTCAAGCACAAATCGAAACAAGCCGAAACTATACCCTTTCTATCTATTCACAACTTTTTTAGTCAAATAGTTTTATGTCGACTTTTGATGCAAAATTAACTGAATATATCAGCATAATAATTTAAAACAAAAACATTATGTAAAGTTGATAGTTAGCGACCTTTCTAAATTGTAGAATTTGAGTATTGCCGGCTCTAGGTCAAGTAAAACACACAAATATGTATGATGTTTTCCAATATATTTCGGTTGCTCCTCGGCAACCATCTTCAGGGACACTTCAAAAACAATTTATCAAAAAAAAAAGAGATTTTGAACATACATTATTTTGCACGTCTGCTCCGTTCTGTGTGGAGTTGGATACTGATCTACTATTTGTCAGTGTGTCTGTATAGGTGAGCACAGTTTTCCGTGTCCGTCTTGTAGTTAAATCTCTTGTCTGTTGGTGTGTTAATTATATGTAGCATCTCTATAGTGAAGCGTTTGCTGTAGTGGTTTTCTTGCTGTAGGATTGTTGCTTCAAAATTCGGCGAGTGTCCACTATCCATACAGTGAGTCGCGAGCGCCGTTTTTTGTGTGGTTGTTTGATGTCTGAGTTTGTAGTTCGATCTATGTTGTGATATCCTTGTTTTTCATTTTGATTTTGTTGTACCAATGTACAATTTGTTGCAACTGTTATCTGCATTTCCATTGCATGTTATCTTGTAGTTAACATTACTCCTATCGGCTATGGCTATTTTGGACTTCGTCTTATTGACAAAGTTTCTCATTGTGCTATTATGATTGTGGGCTAGTTGTATGTGTTGTGTGTTGAAGCAGTCTGAATAAGCGAACCGTTCCGAAAGCTTAGGAACATATGTCAGAGACCTGTAAATTCGAGATTGTTGTTTCCTTTTGGAAATTGGTTGGCCGTTCTTCTCAATCAGGGATTTGATCATTTTTGTTGGGAAGTCATTGTCTTCAAAAATTTGATTGATTTCTGAAATGGTCTCCTTATGATGTATTTCATCGCTTATGTTTATCATCCGTTGTATACAACCCCTTGCTGTATTTATTACCATATTTTTCGGGTGCTTGGAATGGTAATTGATGATTCTGCCTGATGCTGATGGCATCTTGTACCACCTTAGCTTAAGTTGATATCCCTGTCTGTTTATTGTGGAGTCTAAATATGGTGGTTTGCCATCCATCTCCAATTCCATGGATAAATTTAGATTCCTGTCAAATGAGTTTAGTGCGTCAAGTGTGTTCTGAATCCCATCCTCTTTCGTGATAGCAAACAGATCGCCTAAATATTTTGTAAGCAATCTTGGTGGGTGCTTTAGTTTTATGACTGTGCTGTCAAGGTGTTCCTCTATCACGATGTCCGCTATAACCGGTGATGCTGGAGATCCCATTGGCATGCCTTTTAACTGTGTATATATAATATGTCGTCCTCAAATTTAAAATATCTATTTTCTACAATACATAACTTTAAGATTTCCATAAATAGTTGTTTGCGAATTCTCGTATACTCTTATATCTTAGTCCATTTTTGTCCAATAGTCTCCAACGCTAGTTCTACGGGTATGCTCGGGAATAAAGAGACTACATCGAATGAAATTAGTTTCTCATCGTCGCATATATAGGTGTTGTTCGTTCGTTGTTTGAATTCAATCGAATTTTTGACGTTGTATGTTGAGTCCACCGTAAGGTTCTTCAAAATTTTGATTACAAATCTGCAGAGGCCATGCGACAGTGCACCGACGGGCGAGCAAATTGGACGAAGCGGGGTTCCTTCCTTGTGGAAATATATTTTTTCTGAGAACTTTTTTTTTTGCCATTTTCATCGTGTAGATTGCTGAAACGACACACTGTGCGCTGATGCAATTTTGTCCATGATTCTGTGGATAAGGAAATTAAAAGTGCTGTTTGGAGTCCTTCGAGTGCGTATTTTACTTAACAATGAGTATTTGAGTTTATGAACGCATAAAGATATTGAAAAAAGTCAAGTCTCTGGGTCATCAAATCTTTGGAAAAGATTAGAAGCAGTAAACCACATTTCACCATTAGAGTACATAAGAAACATACCATAATTGGTGTTTCTTTTAATTGTACTCTTTAACTGGAGCGATCACATAACAAAAGCCGCAAAAAAACATATGGTATGCTCAGGCAACTTTCATTAACGCAGAATGATACACCCCAAAAGCACAAACTGCTGATTTCAAAGTCGTTCTTGATCCCTACGCTATTATCTATAGTTTTAAGTGATTTGCGCGCAGTGATGCAAGCAGCGTTAATAGATTATGGGTGACATTCACCCCCATATTCGGTAAAAGGTTATGTTTTGGTTGTATCATTATTTCGGTATGTGGTTCCGTAACGGTACCTGGATTTTTATTTTGGCATACTGGTACGTATCGATATGTACCGTTAAAATATAAAGAATGATCGGGCATTGGCTTTGCGTCGATCCGATTTCATAGCAAATAATTACATCCCGGTAAACCAACGTTCTACGCTTATTTGCATATTTCAAAGACATGCATACATACAATTGTAGAAACTTTGTCAAGTTTATTGACCACCATTTACCTTCATCTTCTTTGTTTGTAAACATTTTAGGCTCAAGGAAATTAACAAGGCTGCAAACCTCTAAAATTCTGCAGAAGGTTCGCTCCTGACGTTCAAACCCATTGTGAAGTGTAAGCTGCCTTCACATTGTTTGATACATGAGACATGATAGTCCAGTAGGACTGCATTTCCCCATGAAATTCTATGAATTTGACAAGCTATTCAAATTTAAAACATAACAAAGAGCAGGACTATCATGTCTCATGTGTTGAACAGTGTGCTGACCGGTTCCTTAACTTTTCAAACCTAACATTTTGGTACGAACCTTGGTTCATAACATCTGAAATATTTGAAATATTTTTGCCTTCTATGAATTTCAGCAAATCGGTTAAAATTAAATCCTTCTTGGCCTTATTTTTGTTGGAGAGGACACATTAACCTTACTATTTGATATATCTATCAACAGCTATTGACTAAGGGCAAAGTTATCAATCATACGTCCCCTTCCAAAAGTCCCTGGTTTTTCCAATGTGTACTCGTACATAGATATGAAAAGTTTGAATTGTCATGTTACAACTTGAATATTACTTTATTTCCCTTCTCATAGTCGGAATATTCCCAGTTTGGATAGGACTTACAAAACTGATCTCCATTAGATAATGTACCAACCGATTCAAGTACTAAACAATGATTTTTTCCAGCCGTAATATAAAGAAACTTATAAAATTCGACTTTAATAATTTTCTGAACCGAACGTTTTTCCAAACAGCAGAATTTCGGCTCGGGTTCAGGTTCTCGAGGTAAAAGATTTTAAAGGTCCAGTAGATGGTCATGTCATTAAACTGTTTTGTGAAAATACTGAACTATTTGTATTTTCCTGTTGCTTTTCATACAAATACATGTCCTCATTCAGATTCACTTGAGCAGAAATGGATTACACAAGTACTTTTCTGTTCATGACATTATAATGAAGGTCTAAAAATATAGGATCAGTGTAGGTAAAAATACCTAGGTACATACCTAGATACATATTTTGTGTACCTTTTACCTTACCTCGGTATCTTCAAATTCGAGTACCTTTTACCTTACCTAGGTCTTAAATTTCATTTACCTTGTCAATGGGTGGGGTACTAGGTACTTTCGTACGTGTTTTTTTTTCGATCTGATTACATTATAGTAGAGATGCTGCCGCGCTTTGCTATATTGAAAAGAAATGTATCCGGGACCTGTTTGTGGCTTTAACTGGACGTCCGGTAAAAATCACGTGTTCAAAAACTATGCGATCCATGCTAGAAAAAAGGAAGCCGGTCTATCAGCCGTGCTCCCATTTTCACTTTCGCAAAAGTTTTGCGATTTTTAGACCAATTTTACTGTAAACCGGTTTTAAATGGCAAATTATTTAAAGAAAGCGTGTGCAATTTTCCCACACACATGAAATAGTTGCTACTAGTTCATAGCAAATACCGACTCAGAGATATCCAAATGTTAAACAGTTACAGAAAATGTATCCAACTTCTGTAAAGCATTTAAAGTGTACAGTTTTGAAGGAAACACATGAAGCCTGAGTTTTTAGAAGAGTCTGATTTAAAGGTAATAGAGCGGCACAGTTTATGCTGATGCTGAAATTATTTTTCCAAGAATTTTACAGAGCTAATCCCGGTGTAATTAAGGATTTTTCATGACTTCAATGCTTGAAAAATTTGAAATATTGTGATCAACATGCTCAAGATGCTCTGGCAAAGACCTTTGCTTTAATTGAAATGGATTCCAAATAAACCTGGATTTTTAAACCTAATATTTGGATTTAAGCCCGTACTATTAAAATTTATTACTAATATAAATTGATGAACCATGCTTTTTAATTTAAAAGTACCCTTTTGTAGCTTTACCTAGGTACTGGAAATTCCGGATACCTTTTACCTTACCTAGGTATATTTTTTTACATTTACCTTGTACCTTACCTAGGTAAGATAATTGGATACCTTTCCAATCACTGTATAGGATGCAATAGTTTTAAAAAGACTAGTCTCGCGTTTTTCCATTTCACAATACAAAAGTTATGCTAAGCCAGACTCTTTATTTGAAAGCTTACGATTTAACCAAATTGCGTTAAAGTCCCCCAAAACCAAGTGTCAGCTTTGCAATCTTGTTTTTGCACCCAGAACCGTAGCTGTACCGGTACAATATTTCGGTTCTTTTCGGTCTATTCGGTACCAAAAATATCGGTTCTCGATATACAACATATTAAAAATATGGGTTCCGGTTCTGGTTCTGAGTTCTAATCGGTTCTTTTCGGTATACTGTTCCAGTTCTGGTTTCGATTTGATTTCCTGACTTAAAGGCAAAATGTTAAAATTTGCGCTTCACATCCCGCAAATTTTTTCAATGTTTATTGTTTGAGCGAATACTCACTTATAAACTCTTTTCCACGCGCGATTTAAAAAAAAGTTTGCTGGCGGCGTCCTTTCTTTTTTACAGTCTTACTTTCAGACAAGGTTTGCATCCCTGGGTAAAAATGCTTAATTCACAAAAAAACTGCGATACCTGGAACATACCAGAGATTAAGGACCTATTTACACATCTGTAGCAACAGACCCATCACAGAAGTAGGGTCTTTGTCCAGTTAGCCTTAAAGCCCTTAAGCCCTGAAAGCTTGAATTGTGTAGCATATCCTGTATTTTCAATCTCATGCCGGGCTTACTCTAAGATTAAAAATATTAAAAAAAATACCCTGTCGTTTTTTTTCGGTGAAGCTTTAATAGTTGGCAACACTGATACTGTCGCAGTAGATAGCGAACGCCGCCGACCCCTGCTTTAGAGCCTCTTTGCGCCAGTTACAACTCGACTTTTTGTACTCGTGCTTTTGCTTGGACTTGATTTACAGAAAAAATCAAAAGATTGGGGGGTGCGACCATGACCTTAAAAATTTCATACATAAACAATGAGGGTAAAATGAACCGAATATAACTTGTCTTCGTCTCCAATGTTTGTATGTACCCACCCACCTGTCATGCAAACCTTTCAGCTTAAGGCTGCCTTCACACTGTTTAATACATAAGACATGATAATCAAGTAGGCCTGCATTTCCCCATGAAATTCTTTGAATTTGACAAGCTATTCAAATTTAAAACATAACAAAAAGCAGGACTACTAGACTATCATGTCTCATGTGTCAAACAGTGTGAAGGCAGCCTTAAATTCGTAGTCGTCGCCCCGTAAAACGACACTCGATTCGTATTTTTGTATTAAAAATAAATAAATTTCAAGTTCAAGAGGCGCTGCTCCGCTGATTGTATCTAATAGCAACGGGAACGGTGGGTGGACACTGGGACATGTTTTTCAATCGATTGAAGCGTCTCACCTGCTTTGGCGGCTCCCAGGAGAGCTGCTCCCAAGAGCTGTTGGCACAGGAGCCGGTGATACTGAACGTGTACGATCTGTTCAGCGTCAACAAATACACTTCGCCATTGGGCCTGGGCGTTTTTCATTCGGGCGTGCAGTTATATGGGACTGAGTATGCCTATGGCGGACATCGGCATTCGTTTTCCGGCATCTTTGAGATCGAACCGTGCAGTGGGCAGCACGAGTTGGGCGAACATTTCCGCTACCGGGAAAGCATCCATCTGGGCTACACGTATTTCAGCTGCGACGAGGTCTTCCGGATTGTCGACCAGCTGGGTGAACAATTCCATGGCGACTGCTATCATCTGACCAACAAGAACTGCAATCACTTTTCCAAGTGCCTGGTGCACATATTGTGTGGCCAGAATATACCCGGATGGGTTAATCGGCTGGCCTACGTGGTGACGTGTGTACCATTTCTGGAGCGTTGCCTACCCACCAATTTGCTAACTCCTATTCAGTTAGATTCGCCTTTGCCATAGCTGCCGCCGCCACCTCCGCTGCCCCATCCCGTTCTCGCGGTGCCTAGGCAGAGATATACACCTGTTTGCTTGAATAATCACGTTTGTTGTGACTGACCAGATGGTTGGTTTTTTTTAATTATTCAAGTAAAATTTGCAAAGTTCAAAAAATATCCCTATTTTCAAATTCTGAAACAAGTTATTTTGGTTCAGAGTGACGGCTGGGTTCAGTAGGTGGATCAATCAAAATGCATACGTTTATAGTAGGGAGCATTTTATATTAAATTAGTTGCGCATTTCTGCAAAGACTGCGCTTGGTTCAGATAATGATAATGGGACAAGATGAAAACCCCAGTCAAGCTGGTCAGCAGCAACGTCCGGCAGGCTCAGCAAAATGTCTAAACTGTAACCAGGTAACCGTCCGTAAGAAATTGGCTGAACTGGACCTGAGCTTGAGCAAGGGATAGGAAAAATGGACTTAACCATCCTTGCAAACTAGAGACCCTGAACTAAAGAAACTTCAAGATAAATTAGATAGATCGTTAAAAGAATTCCGAGAAAAACAGTCGGAAACCAGAGAAAAAAATTTTGAGAAACCTATTAGATTTTCTAGTCTGCGTTATGTTGAGTTTACATTGAGGCACAGTGCGTCACATTTCAGGGTCACAATGGCACTGCGCAATGTAAACGGCCAATGCCTTGTCACAGAATTCGTGTGTCACAGGAACGAGTACTTTTACATGTGAACACAAGTACTCATTAGGCGTCACAGTGGCTCTGTGACCGAGGCGGGCACGTTTGTGACCACAATTAATTGAACAGCTGATCCAATGGGTTAGTTCAAAATTTTCTCATTTGAACTATTTTTACTGTGCCAAGCAAATCGCGCATGTTGGTTTTCCTGTCACATTGCGATAACTTTGTTTTATTTTTTTTTCGACTTAAAAATTTTGATAAAGTTATTTTCGTGTATTTTTTTTAATTGTAATTAAATTACATTTCTTAGCTGCAAGAAATGAGTGCGCGAAAGGCAACAGAGCTAGTGGCGTGTGCTGTTATTGCGTTGTGGGGGCTGGACGAAGATGAAGATGATGATGAACCCAAGGCAAATCGCTCATGATGGATCGACAAAATTAATTTGACTCCAGGGAAAGAAAGAATGTTTGCCAAGTTGAATGCAGAGCTGCGAAGTATTCCGCACAAATTTATAAATTATGTGCGCTTGGATGCAGCCACTTTCGATGAGCTCTTTTGTTGGGAGAAAGTAGACGGCGACTTTTCGTGAGCCCATTTCACCTGGCGATAAACTAGCAGTGACACTGCGCTATTGGGCTTCAGGATCCAGCATGACATCAATCTCATACAAGTTTAGAATGTCAAAGGCAACAATATGCCAACACAGCAGCGCATGCATTTAAAAAGTATTGGCGTCGAGAAATAAAATATGTTTATTTATTTGATATGTGTATATTGAAGTAGGAGTAGAGTGCTACTACTAACTACTAATGCCAAAGTAAGTATCATTAAAATCCTCCAGAGCGTCATACTTTTAAAGAGATTCTCCTCTTCTTCAATTTGGTCAAATTAATCCAATTGACTTGAATGTGCGGCTTGAGTAGCAAGGGTTGGCCGTGTAGCTTGAGTTGCCTCAGTTACGCCGAAGCCTCATATTACCAAGTAGGACCTTCTCCTGCATGTTTGCTAACACCCTGTTAACACCTATTAGGTACTCCAAAGCCAAGTCCGGATGCTCATCTTCGAATCAAGCGCCCCAAGTCTGCAAAAATATCAATAAAAATTCAATTACATGCAGGCTGCATTTGTATTCGCAAACTGTTCCACTTGTCGACAGCGGCTTTCTTGGTGACGCCAAGCTGATCGGTCACGCTGCTCCAGCTAGACTCCTTGGCATCACGATTTTTATAATTGACGCTAGTCATGTTCCAGAGGCATTTCGATTCCTCGAATAATGGTAAGCTTCAATAAGCTTAGGGATCATATCGGCATTCCACTGCATGGCCACATGGCGGTCGCGAATATTAATTTTCGTCTTATTTATTCTTTCCTATCATTCATTTTTGGATTGTTGTTGATATTGTATTGTGGATTTGGCTCAGTGCTCATGAACTCGCTCAATGCTCACTTTTGTGCGCAATGTGAGCAATGTGACCTCTGTGACGACAGCAAGAAGCGTTCACATCAAAAGTACTCATTTGGGTTGTCATTTGGCTTTCCCAGCGCTGTGATATGCAATTTCTGTGCCGCCAATGTGAACACTTTTGACTTCTGAGTACTTTGGGCACAGAGGGTCACAGACGACAATGGCACAGAGTGACGCTATGTAAACCTAGCATTACTCCTGGTAAAGCGTAAGATTTGTGAGTAGGCTATAAGAAGCAATTATAACAATAAAGCCAAAGAAATAATAAAATATTATTAGACTAATTTTCCGACAACTCAGGACTGTAATTTACCATTGTTAAATTATCATAACAAATTTTTGGGTAATTGAAAATTTAATTACCATTACAATTACATTTATTTCGGGCAAGTGCACGTCAAAGCAAGGTGTTCCTCAGGGTTCTGTTTTAGATCCTTTTCTGCTTTCTATTTATACAAATGCCCTTTCTAGTAATCTGTCAAATTGTTGTGTCCACTTGTATGCAGATTATATCAATTATATGTTAGTGGGCCGTTACAAGAGATAAATGTTTGTGTCCGTGTATGTAAAAATAAATTAGATACAATATGCAAATGGGCTAGAATTTAACCCTTTAAAGTCCAAATGCTTAATTAGACAAGGCAACAAAATTAGACCAGTATATTGAAGGGTTGGTTTTGATTCTGATTTTCCCTTACTGAAGACGAATCTGTTTTCAGAAATGGTTCTTTAAGTTTTAAAAAGCTTTAAGTTGTAAAAACAGCCTATTTTGACTCTTTTTAGAGGCGTTTTGTGGGGAACCTTTATTTTTGTTTTGACTCTCTTTGATATTATAGTAAAGTACTACTCCTTAACTTTGAAAATATGTACATAGGCTATAAGTTGAACAAAATATATGTATTTCGACTAGCAAGTTTTAGCCGGCTTGAGGTCTTATTATGTTTGCACATATTATATAAATAAAACGCATATGGGTATTTCCATGATGTCGAACGCGACAGTCGTACGCATTTAAAGTGGAATAGAAGTCAAATTAAAATAGTTCTATTTTCTTTTGTTACTTTAACTTACAGCACTTTGGAAGCACTTTATTTAGTGGGAAAAAAGTAGAGCACACCTAGTGCTGGTTCCAAGATAAAGCCAATCAAAAAGCGATTCGCACGCGACAAAAAATGGAAGTGGTGTTTTTGGCCATCAATATAAAAGCAAAACTCAGCGAGATCTGCCAAAACCATTAAGTGCAACAAGTTTTAAAATGTTGTTCAATAATTTATCTGAATATTAGAATTAATTTGATCGAAAAATTTTGATTTCAAAATAAAATATGATTCGATACGTGACATTGCGAACGCGACACTTTTTTCCATAATTTTATTTATGTGGTTTCTGTATAATGCGAAGTAAAAACTTACGATTAATTGCAATCACATAGTTTCTCATGGTTTCTTATGCATTCTTTTATAACCCTTTGTACCCTCAGAAAGATTTTAGATAGCAAAAGTAAGTGCAGTCTATAGGCACTTTTATCAAAAAAAATGTGCAATATTTATGTCCAAATTAGAGAATTCGCTCTGGCGCAGCTGTGAAACCGAATATTTCGAAGTGGGTTATGATTATATGTAAGATTGGCTTACGTTAGTTCAATTTAATTGTTTCCCCTTGAAAATTTGATAAAACAGAGTGTTTTTAAGCACTTTTAATTTTTTGCTCTTGGTGGACCTTTTGGTGGAAATGCCCATATATGTATGTTACGAGTGACTAGTTTGGTTTTTGGTCTCTTTTTTATGCATTTTTGGTTTAACCCACGCAAGGCTTGTAATGCGGTATTTCTAATTTATTTATAACAGATGTGTCGCTTTGTATGTAGATGTAGGGTTGTATGGTCTAGTCTATTTTTGTGCGCGTCGCGTGGATTTACAATGCACTGTTCAAATATCTTTAAACAAAATAGCTTTAAACATGAACACACAAAACCACAAGTTATGTGAACACATAACATGACCTCGAGCCGGCTTAAACTTGATACTTTGATTATTATAGCAGTCACTATATGTATTTTATTTCATTCAAAAACTTATTGTGAAAACTTTTTTATGAATTTATATTAATGGGATTGAGGAAAGATGATTAACTTGAATAGAAAACATATTCTTATTTATATAACGTTGAGCTAAAAGTTTTTGGGATAAGGTAATTTTGAGCACACTAATATACCAAAGAATGCGCTAAGTAAATCTCACTTTTTGTGGCCGAAAACAACGAAAATATCGATGAAAACTATCACCAAAATATATTCAATATACGATATACACACCTGATCATATTAATAGGTAAAACAGTTGTATTCATTGTTTCAAACTTAAAATTTGTTCTCATTGGTTCTTAAACTATTTGTTTTTAATAAAATAAACTTAATTGTAACATAGAATAATAATATAACATAAAAGAGATCATTTTGTGTTTCAGATACGTTTTCAGGGTGATCATAATAATAGGTACATTTCATGTGTTGGTAAGAAAAAAAATTTTTATTTCCATTTTGTGTTCTTTTTTTAGGTAAATTAGTATTTCCTAACTTAGTATCCAGTGTATCCACCTCTATTTTTGGCCACTACTGCTATTCTTTTTGGCATACTTTTAATAAGAGCCTGGCAGGTCTCTACTGGTGTCTCATACCACAGTTTTTGGACACCTTCCCATAATTTTTGTTTATTTGAAAATGAATGCTTTGCCAATTTCTTTTTTAAGTCTCCCCACAAGTTTTCAATGGGGTTAAGGTCGGGGGATTGGCTTGGCCACTTCAGAACGTCAACTTTTTGGTCATCGAAAAATTTAGATAACAGCCTTGATGTGTGTTTAGAATCATTTTCTTGCTGAAATACTCAACGTAATGGCATATTTTCCTCAGCATACGGTACCATAACTGTTTCCAATATGGATTTGTACTCTTCAGCATTCATTTTGTTCGTAGTCTGATAAATTGGACCTACGCCGTACCAGGAGAAGCAACCCCATACCATTATATTGCCACCTCCATGTTTGACTGTTTTTTTTGTAAACCGTGGATGGAATTCCTTTCCATTAGGGCGTCGAACATTCCTTTCACAGTCATTCCCAAACAAATTAATCTTGGTTTCATCGCTCCATAATATGTTTCTCCATTTTTTCTCCCCGGTGCATCCTACCCAGTCTTTGTGGTCCCTTGCAAAAGTTTGCCTCATGGTGATATTTTTTTTGCGCATAAGTGGGACTTTTCTGGCAATTCTTCCTGGTAGGTTGGCATCTTGTAGTCGTCTTCGGATAGTTGGAGCACTAACTGAATTCCCAATTTCGGCTGCAATAGCCTTCGATGATTTAAATGGGTCCTTTTTGCTCAAAGTTACTATGTAGTGGTCAAGGGTTTCTGTTGTTTTTTTGTGGCCTTCCACGGGTTTCCTGTCTTGGTTTTCTTTCTAATGCATTTTTAATAAAATTATGAGACCTGTTCATTAATTTGGCGATGGCTCGTAAAGATTTGCCTTCTTTTCTCAGACTAAGAACCAATCGAGCTTCTTCTTTAGTACAATGAGAATTCCGACCCATTTTTTCTAAAAAAAATAATTATTTAATTCTCTGTATTGACAGGAGCTATACTTAATTTACCTTTAGTTACCAAAAGATCACTGATTACAAAATTATTCACTTGATACTTGTGAGAAACGGAGACTGTACCTATTATTATGATCAAGCGAAATGTGTGGTGGACTCGCAATTTGTAGAAAAGCTTTGACAATTAATTCAGTGTGGCCAGACATTGACAACAACAAAAAAACAATAATTATAAAGTTGTCAGCACTAAAAGTACGAAAAAACCATCTATAATTAAAAAATTCCGGTGTGTACCTATTAATATGATCAGGTGTGGATCGCCTCAGAAAAATATTCGATAATGATATAAGGTCTTTTTAAAAAAAAATATCGATATATATCTATACTATTTCCGGCATCCCTAAGTCCTGGACGTATACAATTCGATGTTAAGTTCGAAAACTAATAATCTTGCTAATATTATAAATGTGAAAGTAAAGTGAAATTTGGCACTCGGATAGTTAATAACCTGGACTTGAACATAGGTTATATAACTTTTATTTAAATGGTCCAAAAAACCTCGAAACTTGCAAATTTGTTATAAGAGTATTTATGAAAGCAGTTTTACCCAAAAATGGCTGAAAGGATTCGGATTAAATTTGGCGCTCAGCTAGTTGATAACCTAGTCTTGAACATAGGTTATATAACTTTTATTGAAATGGTAAAAAAACCGCGAAATTTGCAAATTTATTTTAAGAGTATTTATTATAGCGCTTGATGATTAGATGACAATGCAGGAGTTGATAAATTGAAGGTGTAGATCCAATGGATAAAAAAATCGCGAAAATTGCCAAATTTTCATAGGACCTAAGATGATTATGAACATTGGATAAATGCCAATTGAAGACGCATCTATAAAAGCTCTTTGCAGTTCTCTGGTACCGGTATACCGAAATCGAAATCCGGGTACCGTTTCAAAGCCGAAAACCGAAATTAATTGAAAGCCGAAATAGAACCTTTAACCGAAACTTTCATTTTTGGGATTAGTCCCTGATTATAGTCGATTAAAATCGTTTTTTAAATTTCCCTGTATTAACGACTAAAAAAAAAATATTTTTCACAAGAAAAATCAACATTTTTTTCTGTTTGTAACGATGAGCACATCAATGTTAGTTGGCATAAATTATAATATCAAATTTTAATATTAATTAAATTGATTTGGGAGCGTGAAGCTTTTCAAAAAATGGTGTCATCAGTGGGAGCGTAATTATACCCGTTACTCGTAGAGTAAAAAGGATGTACTAAAGTCGTGATTGTAAGCATTTCCGATATCATAAAGAATTTATATTCTTGATCACCATAAACAGAAGAGTAGATATAGCTCTGTCCGTCTGTAAGTACGTCGGTCTATACATCTGTCCGTCAGTCCGTCAGTCCGTCTGTATGAACACCTAGATCTCAGAGACTACAAGAGCTAGAGCAAACAAATTTAAATCGAATACTCCTGTTGAATTGAAAATTGTTGGTCGGGACGGGATTAGTGCCGAAATTTTCCCGCAAGTTTTCTGGCAAGTTTGAGCACAGCAATGAAAACAATTTATCGAAAATTACTTTATCGCACTAGCCGAATGACCACATTACATACAAATTCAAAAATGGGCACTCTTCATAAATATTTAAGGTGATGGATTCTTGAAATTAGCCCAAGCGTTAACAGACATTGGGGCAGACTTTGGAAAACAGGATGCCGCTGACCTGCTTAAATCGAGGCCTGATCAACTGTAATCTTACCAGACGAATACAACTGCTTAAAATTAAAGTTAAAGTCAGAACTAGCGGAGCAGACTATCGCCTATCACCACGGATTATGTGGACGGATGAGTACACACAACGAAGTTTTATTGCATTAACAGCTCATCATATCTCCTCTGACTTTGAACTAAAAGTATAACTTATTGGCATATAAGAAATTAAACAAAAAAACTAGCGAAAATATTTTGGCAGTCTGTTAGAGAAATTCTGTAAAAAGTACAACATGGAAAAATATCTCAGCAGCTGTTTAATTGTAACAGACAATGGCGCTGAAATGCTGAAGCAGAATTTATACATTTTAAACGTATTCCATGCGTATGTCACAACTTAAACCTGGTCATGAACGATCTCTTTTGACAAAGGATATATTGAAGGTTTCTAATTTGTTGTTAACACGCTTCGAAATCTTTGGTAGGTTATTTTATGCACTCGGAGCTGAATATAAAGCTTTCAAAATCTTTTAAACAACATGTTAAAACTACACTCAACAAACACCTCGCCCTAAAAAGTGCCTGGGGACTTGAACTCGGGACCTCTCACAAATGCTGAACACACGAACGGACGCCTTAGCCCACTCGACTATTAGCCTTAAGACGTAGCATCAAAACCATAGTTAAGAAAGTACGCAGTTGGTCGAGGCCTGGGATCAAGTCACCGTAGAAGCATTTTTTATTTTTTTTATTATATTCTTTTGAAAAACTTTCTTAAAATAAGGGTTTATTTTCTGAATATTAGGGCAAAATACCCTAAATTTGTAACAAATATTTTTTAAAATCAAAGGCGAAATTACCCTGAAAATTAGAAAAGGCACTAAAGCAAATTCACCCTAAAAATTTGAAAAATGGAAAAGTTTTATCTAAGAAATTCATTTTTAGGGCAACTTTTCTAAAATGCAGAAAATTTTTTCTTAAATATAGAAATTTTTTCTAAATTTTAAGGCGATTTCGATTCTAGGGTGATTTTCTTAAATATAGAAAAATAATTTTCTAAGTGTAGGTAGAACTCCATATTTATTCTGCTCGATAGCATTATGGAGTCCTACACTGAAGTTCAAGCAATATTGATTGCGGGAAATGATGTATAAAGGTTGTCAAGCATAGACATACATTTTTTAAAACAACTTGTCAACTTTTTATAGCCGTTTAAAGAATACTCCGAGTGTTTGAGCTCAGATAACGTTCCAATAATTCACGAATATGCCTTGTGGCATTAAAAAAATTAATTAACCATTGCTCTAAATTTGTTTAATTCACTTGTTATAGTACAAATCAAAAGCGTAAACGCGTAAAACGCTGCGAACCATTAACCTTTAATTATATTGCTTTATTTTTGAATCTCCCTTTTAGGGAATTGAGTTTCTTGTCTGAGGAAACTCGAGGAATGGTAGAAGCTACTAACAGTTATCGACAACATGACATTGAGTAACGAAGAGAATAAGCAACCTGAGTTATCTAATATGGGTTTCAGGTTTTCTGAATTCGCAGATAATATACCAAAGGGCACTGATGTTATTTGTGAGCAAATTAGTTTTCATTTAAAAAACATTGAATATATAATAAATATTCCAATTTGGACTGTTTTGGAAAAATTCCAAGAGCATTAATCTGATGCAACAACTTGCTAGACAAATTTTAAATGTGCTAACATCTTCGGGCACTAACAAGAGGGTGTACTAGTGTAGTAGAATACTGGAAGAAAAACGCACTCGCCTACTAGGCGATGACTTTGAAAAGATTCTGTTCCTTAATAAAAAAAACTAAGAAATTACGAACAGTTTTTTAATATTTCGTTACGAAGTTAAATATCTTTTATCTTTTTTTACTCATAACTTGTGTATCGTTCATCCGATCTTTACCATTCCTTCTGCAAATCGATAAATAATTTTGATTACTAGATATCTCCAGAAGGAACGAATAATCTATCATCAAAACTGTGGAAGATATTACGTTTTTTCCAAATTGCGGGGGAGGGAGGGGGCGTGGCAAAAATTGAAATAAACTTGATCTGCCTGCAAGTATAAGAAATATATGTCCCATACATGTCAAACCTCTATCTCTTACCATCTCTGAGATCTCTTCGTTCATACGGACGGACGGACAGACGGACGGACGAACAGACGGACGGACGGGCAGACGGACATGGATATATCGACTCGGCTGTTGATGCTGATCAAGAATATATATACTTTAAAGCAGGGCTGCAAACCGGTTTTGAACCAACCCGGTTCGAACCCGGAATTCCGGCTTTTGTTTTACTGTGAACCAAACACTGAACCGAACCACGAGGACGAAAATATATGAACCCGAACCCGTTCCGAACCCAAGCTTTTGGTTCGGTTCAAAAAATATATGTCTTCGATTTGTTATTTTCACCTTTTCGCACTCCCAATGGTTATTAACATATATACATACATATTGTACATATGTAAAACAATATAAATACGTGAAAAATCAGAGTATATTACATACACATTGACCACAATAATTCCAGTCAGAGATATTAATTTGTAATACACTACAAATGCAATTTAAACAACCCGGTGCATGCTACTGCAGAAACATGTCAGCCGAATACAAACAGAAGTGTGTGCCACACGCAGCGATGCCAAATTAGTTATTTTTCCCAACAGATATAGCTATTTTGTTAGCTCGAATGCCGGAATCTATTCAGTTTTGCCGGAGCCTGCAACTCTAGCTAATTATTTGATATTGTTTAGCTATTTTAAATTAATCTCTGCATCTTTAGCATTTTTAACAGTCCACGCGCCAAAATTGGGTGCAAAGAAGAATCGAAACAGAAAACCAAGGCTCGAACCAAAACCAACGCCCCAAAACCTCGAGCCTTAAATTTCCGAACCTTAACCGTTGGTAAATTTTGGTTCGAACCTGCAAACCGGAGGTTCCAAAAATTTTTTGGGTTTGCAGCCCTGCTTTATAGGGTCGGAAACGATTCCTTCTCCCTGTTACATACTTTTGCACAAACTTAATATAGTCTATGTACCTTCGGCACAGAGTATAAAAATGTCTTCAATTCCCAAACAGCAATTTAAGATCTGCATCGGGACGGGTCGGGATAGATTTGGGTTGGGATCGGGACGGGATTGAATTAAAAATTTGGGGTCGGGACGGGTCGGAATAGACGTGGTCGGGACGGGATAGACGTGGTTGGGATCGGGTCCGGAACGAATTTTCCTTCCCGCTCCCATCTCTAGCTGCGATGCAAGCAGCATGCACAAAATACTAGTGGCTTTTAATTAAATTTTTAGATATAACATATTTATTATTATTTTTTACAATAACATAATTGACCTTAATTTTAAATCGAGGATAAGCCTTAGAATTCTTGTTTTTCTACACTCAAAAAGAACTAAAAAACCTTATATGTCCTAGAATACATCTTTCAATGTTTGAAAACCAATTTTTAGTCGCAGCGCTCGCAGTTGGAACGAACTCCCACATGAACGAACTTTAACTTATTAGGAACGCAACGCAATTTAAAACCAAACTACTTACCCACCTAAAATGACAAAATTTATACAAACTAGGTAACAAATAAAAACAAGTTAATCTCGAAAATGTATTAAACAAACAAATAAACCAATAACACAGGTTTACAAATAAAGGCCATCAAGTTGAAGTTGTCACAGGGTTCGAACGGACGGAGCGGGTTCGGAAGGTCGCCGAACCTTGGTTCAGGTTCAAACCGGGGTTCAGGAATAATTTTGTTTTTTGCTAAATGATATCGCATTTTTATACACTTGGAAAGTGTATTATAATTTTGCGCAGGAGTTTGCAACGCATAGAAGGATCATAACTTTCCAGTTATGAATGTTATCTGTTTCAACACAATTTTGGGGAGTTTGATCAAAATCGAATGAATATATCGCATAGCTGCCATATACCAATCTGGCAAACAAATGTTCAAAGTTGTGACGCCATCTATTGCTGTGTTTGGGAAATCTCTACTTTCACTCTACTTTGACCATTTGCTTGCCAGTTTCATATATGCAGCTATACGATATATTCATCAAATTTTGACCAAGCTCCCCAAAATTGTGTGAAAACCGATAATATTCATAACAGGAAAGTATAAAGACGCTATCATTGAAAACTAAAAAGATTTTCTCACTAGAACTACTTTTTTGACCGATCGTTCCTATGGCAGCTATATTCCATAGTCATCCGTTTTGGATCTAATTTTTTGAATATAGTATTAATCAAGAACAAGTTTGGGAGCGATAGCATTGAAAACAAATCAGTTTTTCCAACTAAATCTTTTTTTCAGACCTATCTTTTGTATGGCGGCTATACTATATATACCCTAAACTTGGTGGAATTATGTGAAAGTACAGAAAACTTATAAATACGAGGTTTGGGGACGTTTGCGTTGAAGACAAACAAGTTTCTCTCAGTAAAACAACTTTTTCGATCGATAGTTCCTATGGCAGCTGTATGCTATAGTCATCCCATCCGGCTGGTTCCAACAAATGTGCAGCGTATTTGTAAGAAAGTTTGGTTAAGATAGATTTGAAACTAACGGAGAAGATAGCATAGAAACAGACGGACGGACATGGCTATATCAACTCAGCTCGTCATGCTGATCAAGAATATATATACTTTATGTGGTCGGAGATGCTTACTCATGCTGATCAAGAATATATATACTTTATGTGGTCGGAGATGCTTACTTCTATGCGTTACAAACATCTGGAAGGTTCCACGTATATTCAACACAAAACAATCTCAACACGTCAATTCAACACAAAACAAATTAAACACGAACAAATTTCACACAACTCAATTTCATCATAAGGTATTTCAACACAACTGCAATTTTAACATAATCTATTTCATCACGAAGCAATTCAACATCGCCAAATATCAACACAGTTCAATTTCAACACAGTACAATTTTAACACTAGAAAATATAACACAACAACAATTTAAAATTTCAGTCGAACCCAACTGTAGTATATTCCGTACCTGCGAAAGTGTATGCACATTTGTAAGTGCACTTGCATTTTATTTACTATAAGTTTAAGTAAATAAGTTTATTTACTAATAAAATTCATCGTTACTCGTTGTTCGTGTTTAATTTGTAATGTGTTGAAATGACGTATGTTTAATTGACGTGAAATTGCGCCGCAGGGAAAATCTACCTGCTCACTTGTGTCACCCTTCTATCCCTGATGAGGTTGGAACTACACACTTGCATTTTATTTACTATCACCACTTATTTACTAATAAATAAAAATCATCGTTACTCAACTGTATATGATATATGGGTTCCACGTCTATTCAACACAACAAATCTCAACACGTCAACTCAACACAAAACAAATTCAACACAACACAAGGTTTTTTTTTACCTGGCACTTGTGTCACCCTTCTATCCCTGATGACTATACACTTGCATTTTATTTACTATCTCCACTTAGTAAATTTAAATGCGGATGTGTTGAAGTGACGTAGTGATGAATTGTTATATTGGGTGAAATGGCTTTGTGATATATGTGTAGATGTGTGTTGAAATTGTGTTGAATTTTTTCGTGTTTAGTTTGAATTGTTGTGTTAGGTGAAATGACTTTGTGTTATAAAGACGAGTGTTGAAATTGTTTTGTGATGACTTTGTTTTGTGTTGAATTTGTTTGTGTTGAGTTGACGAATTGTTGAATTGCTGTGTTGAGTGAAATGACTGTGTGTTTTATAGACGTGTCACCATCTCGACAACAACGGTATAATTTGATAGGAATATTATTATTTATTTAGTTTCTAAATTTTCTGTCACCTTATGTAAAATGTATAATGTAAAACACTATTTACAAGGGTTTCTATATACATACACGCATTACTGTTTACAATGTCAATACTGGTTTGCCTTGTCCATTTTATATAGCGTCTGTCTGTCTACTACTGCATTCTACTCTCGGCTGCGAAAATGTCTCTGTCTTAAAATACCTTAACGCTAAAATATCGATACATATTGTCGGCTATTTTCAAATAATTCCAAGTCTACAATAATTTAATATTAGTTGGTCAAAAACAGAATCCAAACTTTAAATGCCATTATCTATAAAACACTTTTTATACTCTGTACCGAAGGTACATAGAGTATATTAAGTTTGTGCAAAAGTATGTAACAGGGAGAAGGAATCATTTCCGACCCTATAAAGTATATATATTCTTGATCAGCATCAACAGCCGAGTCGATATAGCCATGTCCGTCTGTCCGTCCGTCCGTCCGTCCGTCCGTCCGTCCGTCCGTCCGTCCGTCCGTCCGTCCGTCCGTCCGTCCGTCCGTATGAACGAAGAGATCTCAGAGATGGTAAGAGATAGAGGTTTGACATGTATGGGGCATATATTTCTTATACTTGCAGGCAGGTCAAGTTTATTTTCAATTTTTGCCACGCCCCCTCCCGCCCCCGCAATTTGGAAAAAACGTCATATCACAGTTTTGAAGATAGATCGTTCGTACCTTCTAGAGATACCTTGTAAATAAAATTATTTATCGATTTGCTGAAGGAATGATAAAGATCAGATGAACGATACTCAAGTTATGAGCAAAAAACGGCCAGTAAACACCCAGCACCACCCCACCCACCACAGCAGCATTCTATTGAACGTCAATCTTAGTGAGAGAGAGAGAGAGTGAAACTTAGAGATGAGCGCGTATAACTCGTGGGCAAATGCGAGCTGAGACGTTAAGGGTACAGAGTATGTTATAGTCGGGCTTGACCGACTTTCTTTCTTGTTTGAACTGGTTACGGAATAAATATGCAGTAAATTTCAACTGATTTTGTTTTTGAAAACAAAAATGTTTTTCTTACTAAGACTTCTTTACCGACCTAGTTGTCCGAGTTTTATTTAACTTGGTGAAATTATGAAAAAGCGCAGTAAACTAACAAATACGTAGTTTGGACACGCAGCTTTTGAAACCGAAATCCTTTTTCTCTTAGAACTTGATTTCAACCGATCGTTTATTTGACAGCTATACTATCTGTCAAAGTTTGTGGAGTTATGAAAAATCATAGAAAACTAATAAATAAATAAAGCAAATAGTTTTTCTTAGAAGAAGGCATATTATTAAGGCATATTGAGTTCAAATAAAATAGATTCCAAAGTCCTATTCTATTTTCTGTAGGCTAGGTTAATTGTCTGTAACTCTAACCTCGCCGTACAAAAATGAATAAATAAAAAATGTTGATAAAAGAAAATCGTAAACATGACGCTTTTAAAGAACCCGAACGATCTTCGTCTGAAGCTCAACTGAGATATGCCGCCCCTGCTGGAACTTGAGAACAATAAGAAAAATACAAATAAAACGAGAAGGCTGAGCTAACTTCGTCTGTGTCGAAGTTTTTATACCCTTGCAAATGCTGATTTTATAATATCAGTTAAGAAGAGGTTAAGAACGCTAACACTAAAATTTTAAATTGTTCTTACTTGCGAGCTATGGCTATCCGACTTTGATCAAATTTCCCGAATCTTTTTGAAAGCATATTAAATTAACAATCACCGAGTTCAAGAACGATCAAACTAAAAACAAAAATCCATTTTCCAAAAAATAAAATGAAAACAAATATATTTCAACAATAAACAGTTCTATTGAGGTAAATACGGTGTCATTTGAATATTTAAAAAACAACATTAAAAATCTAGAGATCAGAGCTCTAAAACAAAAAATTTTTAATTGGATGTATTTGAAAAGTTTATCAAAAGATATGTATTTTATTACATACTAAACAAAAGAAGTTGTGGAAACTTATTAATGAATTTGTATTGATGGGATTGAGGATGCGATTGGGAGGCTTAACTTAAATAGTAAAGATATTTTGATGTTTGAAACGTAGAGCTTAAATTTGTTGCGTTGAGGAAATTTGGATCACTCTAATAATTGAGTAATATGGACTGATATGGCTATACTTGAATAACATCATTACAGGACGTAGTAGACTCAACAGTTCTTTCGAAAGTATACCTTAATGGTGCATGCTTACCCTTGGCACCCAATTGGCGCTACCTATCGATACTTACTTTTCAAGAATTCCTTTGTCGTTTTCTTTGGCGCCTGCTGACGGCACTTAATCCATCAGAGTCGGATTTCGGAGCCATTTGCAAACACACGACTCTCTGTAAGCAAGGGGGGGAGGATAGCGGTGTCGTCGCTCTCAGATATTTGTTTGTTTTTTATTCTGCGTATGCCTTCTTCTTTTAATTTTTCGCTATTTGTGTACACAAAAATACGCTTTAGTTAATGTTTATTTCGTTTTCTTTTTGTGTTTTATTTTTGTTTTTTTTTTTTAGTTTTTTACTAGCTGCTTTAAAATAATACTTTTGTTTAGTTCTTCTGTGGTTTTGTTCTTAGTACGTTTTATTATGTTCATTTTGGCATAATTTGTTCTTTTTTGTTCTTGTTGATTTGGTATTTAAATATATATAGTTGATGTAGTTTTTGTTTTTTTTTTGTTTGTTTGTTAGTGTTATTAACTTGTTAATGCATTGCTTAGCTAAAAAAAATCCACTTATAATTAGTTTACACATTGTTTAAATAGTTTAGAGAGTGTTTCTATGCATTCTATGTGAGGGGATGGGGGGTCACAAGTCGTGGGGGAGTGGGGCTAGGTCTTAAAGTATGCAATGGAAATCATGTAAAGCCTTTTCATGGATGGGTTGGCGGGGGCAGGGACACTGTTGTCTTGCATAGTCTAGTTTGATGATAAACAACCTGTCTTATGCTATAACTATCTGGTAAACCGTTATTTTCCATATGTATATATAGTACAATATCGTTTTTTCTTCGCTTTATAATGTTCATGCTAAAATCTCAATACACAATTCGCTTAGTTGCTATATGACTAGTTGCCTATTACCACATATATATACGTGTATATATATATATATATATATTGGTATCATCCATTTGCATTTGTTCTCTCCGATTGAGATAAAAAAAAAACACAGAAAAATATCAACAAGTCTTATAAGGTAAGCTCCTTTTCCCTTCTTCTTCTGTTTCGGCGCAAGATTTAAATAGAAGTTGAGATTCGCAAACTACTTACTTGACATACGTACATACACTGTCTTTATATACATGTGTGTATACACACATACATATATACACACACATACAGAGAGGGGGGAGGGAGGGTAGGAACACCCATTTGACGAACTCGCTCCTAAAACAACGCCCATCGCTTTAGTGGGACGATCTTTTAAAAGAAGTCGTCAAAGGTTTTTGATTATGTTTGATATTGCAGCATCGGGGCCGATAAGTTCGGATGATGTGAGCTATTCATGCGCAAGGCGGAGAGGCTCTTGTTATACCATTCGTCCTCGGGTGATATGCCTGCAAGTAGATGGAAATGGGGAATCAAATTTGAGTTATGTTAGCGTTAGGCATTTCCGTGCTGCGGAAATATTCCAAATAAGCCGACATACAGACACACACGCACACAGACATTTATGCAGGTCACTGTGACCTTTTGGCTGATTAATATTAAGACAATTTTCTTACTTTGTCCGGAAATTCATTTCATTTTGCTTGACGTCTTCATCATATCCGGGCAAGCTGCGCCTTATGCTTATTAGGCACATCCTTAACACCCACTAGCACCTCCTGGCACAGAGTCTCCCACTCGGCTCCATCTTTCTGTTATTATTTGGCATAAATTGAGTCAGTTAAGACGAGCGGCGATCTTAGGGCTCAATTTGAAAGCCAAATAATAATCATGCCTCATATTTAATTTTTACCTTGCATTGGCATTTTAGTTTCAATCAGGGTCGTGTTGTCAAGTATGACGAGGTGACGGAAATTAGAATAAACCCCAAAAGAGTTGCGTGATTTAAAAACGTTTTTATTCCCTTGCAAGCATGGAAGCATCTCCGACCTCATAAAGTATATATCTACTCGTCAATTTTAAAGCTATCTTTACCAAACCTTGCAGGTAGTCTTAAATAACATGTAGGCTGCACTTTTGTTGTTCCTCTACTTTTTGGGTTTTCAAATAAATTTACAGTAATTTACAGTGTCGAAATATTAACTCGTCATGAAAGTAAATCATCCAATTGAAAAGGTATATTTTTAATTCATAAAAAATCCTCGCCTATATAATCTGTCGTAAGGTGATTCACCCTAAATTTAAGGAAACAAATTTCTAAATATTATAGAAAGCTTTTCTAAAACATATTGTAAGTTTTTCTTAACCAGAGGACTGTTTAAGCTAATTCAACTATTCTGAAAAAAAAAATCAAAATATTAGAGCACGAATTGTAAAGTCTCTTAACACACTACACCATGGCACCCGCTTGCTGTCTAACGTCTTAGATGTTACTTTTAGTTTTATGTACGGTGCACAGCTAAAGATTTTGCCCATCTAGGGGGACTTAAATCAATTGCAGTCGTAGTTTAAGAGATATTGACTTGAAATTTGTAATGGAAGAGATTTTTTGGTCATTTTTTGTATATTTCTGAGATGAACAACATCGGACAAAAACAACTCCCCCTCCCATACACAGTGTTTAGAAGTACCTAGGTACAAATACCCAGGTACATACCTAAATACATATTTTGTGTACCTTTTACCTTACCTCGGTATTTTCAAATTCGAGTACCTTTTACCTTCTTCTTCTTCTTCTTTATTGGCCCGATGTTGCATCACAACCGCTTGACGGTCTTGGCCTCTGCAATGAATGCCCTCCATTCGCTTCTGCATTGTGCGAGCTGGCACCAGTTGTTCACACCAAGGTTGGAAATGTCTTTCCGCACTTGATCATCCCATCTTAGTGGTGGGCGACCCCTCCTGCCTTGTCCTCCAAAGTCAGCCGCCTTCGCTTTGTACATCTTTTTTACTGGAGCTTCTTCATCCATCCGGATTACATGTCCTAACCAGCGCAGGCGCTGTTGCTTTATGCGCTTGACTAGACTGATGTCCTTATAGAGCTCATACAGTTCGTGATTCATTCGAATGCGGTATCCATCGCCAACTTTTAAAGGTCCATATATCCTCCGAAGGATTTTTCGCTCGAAAACGCCAATCGCCTCCTCATCCGCTGCTGTCATTGTCCATGCTTCTGCGCCGTATTGCAGGACTGGGATGATGAGCGACTTGTATAGCGCAATTTTGGTTCTTCGAGAAAAGGCTCTGCTCTTGAACTCCCTACTGAGCCCGTAGTAGCATCGGTTTCCAAGAGTAGTTCTTCTTCGGATCTCCAGGCTGATGTTGTTGTCGCCGGTAATCATCGTCCCGAGGTAGACAAAATCCTCTACAACCTCAAAGTTGTACCCCCCCCAATAGTAACAAATTGTCCAAGACGCCTTTTACCTTACCTAGGTCTTAATTTTCATTTACCTAGTCAATAGGTAAGGTACTCCAAAATACTCATTTTATATGTACGACTGCCGATATCTAGAGTTGCAATAACAAAAGTTACTTTCGTGTAACCGGCCACTATACCTATATAGATATTAATCTACATCGTCATTCTTTCGTGCTTGCATATAATCGTGTGCAATTTTTGCATACACTTAAAACAATTGTTACTATATAAGCCGAAGAAGTTCATAGCAAATACCGACTTAGATAGAAATACCGACTTCTGAAGCCTTTAAAGTGTACAGTTTCGAAGGAAACACGCGAAGCCTGAGTTTTTCGACGAGTCTGATTTAATGGTAATTGGTTAGTTCAGCTGATGCTGAAATTATTTTTCCAAGGCACTTTAGATGCGCATCACACGCTTTAAACTTAGTTGTTACGAAAGATGCTGAACAGGCTCTACCAAACACATTATTCAAGCGGTTGTAGAATTCTCTTTAGAGAAAGCAACGGTAACTTGGAATGCTGTTAGCAGATCCACACAGCAGCACATGAAGTTGAGAACAGTAGCAGCACCAGATGAAACAGTTTTCATGACAGTATTAAACGAATTTCGGAACTAAAACGCAGTTTGAAAAGTGTTGGTACTTCTTTAAAAAAACATTATTTACAATTGCAACAATTGAATAATGATACTGACATTTTCGCTAAGTCTATTGATCTTTAAATTAATTTATTTATTCGGCTATAGCCCTGTCCCACAAGATGATACTTATTTTTAACGCACAACATTGCAGGGTAAATCCCGTTGTAACTTATCTATATATATATTTTCTGACTTCAATGTTTGAATAATTTTAAATATTGTGATCAACTTAAAGATTCTCTTAAAGGATTTTTAAACGATTATCTTTTTTTGAAAACTTGACTTCAACCGAGACAAAGACATTTGCTTTAAATTCAAGTGGATTCCAAATAAAAACAACAAAAATGTAAAGTGTTTTCAATATTGTCTAAGAGAGTTCAAATACAAAGAATTCTGAAGACTTTTACGATACCAGTAATGAAAGTTTGGATAAAACTGAGAATTGTTATGAAAATTCTATTATTGAATTGGACGTCTCAGCTTATCTTGCCGATTATAGCCAATCTTTTGAATCTATACTTAAGTATACAAATAATTGCAATGATTTTTATAAGAATAATACCATTTTGCGTAGCCCTGCCCCTATAATAATAATTACCTACACCAAAAGGAAATAGAATAGACGAAATATTCAAAACTCTTGTTATATTACAAAAAGGAGATGGTATATGAGAAACAGTTAAATAATTATATAGTATGCGAATAACTTCGTCAATCGGTATCCAAATTAATTGGGACAACATTTGTTCAACGGAGAATTAAATGGGCTCTCATAATAAACTTTAAGGCAAAATCGCATTGAATAAAATAGTTAAACCAGTGGTGGACAAAGTAGAAATTTAGAAAAAAAAGTTGAAGATGCCACATCTGTAAGCCGCATTTCTCAGCCATCGCGTTAAATCAATCAAACCATTGATTAAAATATATTAGATTTCTCGCTATGGGAATTGACAAGGTTATAAACAGTCAGACGGTCCATGCGCGCGTTATATCTATTTACTTCCCCTTAAGTCTGATTAAGGGGACATAACTTCAGATTTTGGGGGTGTTAGGAAAAACCCAAGTATGAGGAAATGCTATACTCGACCTGCTCTACAGCGAATGCTAGGTCATTTCTAAAGTATATTTTGGCTGTAACACTGTGTAATATAACATCATATGACATTTAAATGTTCCATTTTTAAACCTTATATTTGGATTTAAGCCCGTACAGATAATATTATATTTATTACTAACAAAAATTTATGATCCATGATTTTAAATTTAAAAGTACCTTTTTAGTACCTTTACCTATACCTAGGTACTGGAAATTACCTATGTATATTTTTTGACATTTACCTTGTACTTTACCTTGGTAAGAAAATTGGGTACCTTTCCAATCACTGCCCATTAATATGGAAGCTTTACAATATAGTCACCCGATTAAGATAAAACTTTGTAGAATTGCGAGAAAGCAAAATTGGCTGCACGGCGCGTGTAGAAACGTCAATCCTAAACGAAACGAATTGCGGCCTGCTAAATTGCACACGCTAAATGTAGAATGCTGGAAACAACAGAAAAACTGCATGCAACGTGTAGAAATTTAAAAACTTAACTCCGCGTATAGAAAAGCTAAATGCTGTGTGTGCAAAAGCAAAATCAGTTTATTTCCAAATAACTTCTACATTTTTCAAGTAGCAATCTGAATACCACATGAACGATTAGGTTTTCTATATTAACATTTGGATATTGAAATCTTACATGCGCGTGTGAAAATTCTAAACTAAAAATGTAGCTCTAAATCAGCTAAATGCTACTTGTTGGAAATCTACACGAAACGTGTGCAAATTTCAGTCCCGTATATAAATGAGCAGAGCAATGAATGAACGGATGGTGTTCCAAACCGTGCTCTGAAGCTAGCCATGACATTGTATCCAGCAGAGTTTGTGAACATTTTCAACGAGTGCCGGCGAGAAGGCATTTTTCCATCCATTTGGAAGAAACAACTATTGGTACTCCTTCGTAAACCAAGAGGTCAACCAAGCGATGCACCGTCCTATAGACCTATCTGCCTCTTCGATACGGTCGGTAAGGTACTGGAGAAGCTCTTAAGTCAAAGACTCGAAGAGGCCATCAGTGCAGCTGGTGGGCTTTCGCCAAACCAGTTCGGTTTTAGAAAGGCAAAGTCAACGGTGGATGCGATTGACAAAGTTGCACGCAGTGCTATTAAGGGTTCAAGCTGGAAACGAGGTTCCAAGGAGTACTGTCTGGTGGTCACCCTAGACGTGAAAAACGCATTTAACAGCGCTGATTGGAACCGAATATTAAGAGCTTTAGGTGAATTTGGTATTTCGCATTACCTCCAGGCAATAATAAGATCATACTTCAGTGGCAGAGTTCTTACGTATTCCACGGCAGAAGGAAATAAAACCCATGAAGTGTCTGCAGGTGTTCCACAAGGCTCCGTTCTGGGACCTGTTCTATGGAACGCCATGTACGCCTTTCTCTACCCCCAGGAGTGCACTTAGTGGGCTTTGCGGACGATGTGGCACTTGTTGCTGTAGGCAAAGTGCTTCGACGGACCGAAGAGGCGTGCAGTGCTGGTATTGAGCGTATCCACCAATGGCTTAGCGTGGCGGGTCTCGAGCTAGCGGCGCAAAAGACAGAGGCGGGGCTAAGGTGGAATCAGCTTGGGTCAGAATTAATGGCACAGAAATCAAATCCAAAAGAGCCATTAAATATCTTGGAGTAATGCTGAACACAAGGCTATGTTTCCGAGAACATCTGGCGAACGTCGGAGAGAAGGCAGCAAAATCAAGCAGCGCCTTAGCTAGAGTCATACTGAACAAACGCGGACCAAAACAGGGGCGAAGACGACTTTTGGCGAGTGTCACTAAGACCACTATTTTATATGCGGCGCCAATCTGGCATCGTTCCATGGTGTTCTCTAGCTACATAAAGGGCGTAAGTGGGGCGTGCTGTTTGAGTGCGCTCAGGATCTCTTCGGCGTACCGTACGGTGAGTTCAAGTCCCCCCAGAGTAAGTACAAAACAAATATATAAATTTATTTAATGTGATATTTTTCAGAACCAAACTTGGTGGTTGGGGGTGTGGGTTGGTGGTCCTCTTCTGCTTTGAGAGTGATGAATAGCGAAATAATTGAGCTTTCAAGAAAGCATATAAACAAAAATCAAAAGTGCAGACATTCTTTTTTTGTGTAAATAAAAATGTAGGATTTCTTCACGTTTTGACCGGGATTGACCGGGCTACGCCGAACACGATAGAACTTGCAAGTCGGAGTCTATAAAAGCAACCAGATTTTTTACAATTTTCTTAGTTTTTAGGTGTTTAAAAAAAAAATTATATAAAATGTTCCAGTAAAGGTATTAAAACCCGTTATTGAAAATTTTTCACTTCACCTATTCAAGAATAAGAAAAAAATAACTCTTCTTGGATCACGTTAAGGCCTTCTTCCGATGTAGGCGGCTGAATTTGATCTAAAACTTGTGGAATAAAATCGGGAAAAGATTTTGTAATTCTGTTTGTTTTATTTGGTTGCACAATTCATTAAAAAAAATACAAAACTGAAAAGGTGTGAATGCCTGGGGTGTTCAAAAAGCCTCCAAAGCAGGCGCTTTTAAAGAAAGGAGTGTTGATGGTTCGCAGCTTTCCGGGAGTCACCATTATGTCAAAGCAAAACGGAAAACGGGAAATTTGTTAGTATTGATGCCTTAATGGCCCGAAGCAGAGTCATTAAAAAGAAATTTAATTTGTAAAAATGGCGGCCATTTGAAAGTGAGAAATCGATTTTTGACAATTGACAATTAAACAATTTTTTTTCCCAATGAACGAGGTTCCTAGTTAATTCTGCATCAATTAAGCCCTATTATTAAGCTCATCAAAATCGGTTCAGTAGAACTTGAGAAAAGCTGTGAACCATTTTGAAAAACGTGGTTCCGAGTAAAACGAGTTTAAAGTTTCGATAAAATAAAAATTATTTTTAAAGAAAGAAAATAATTGATACGGAAGCAGCATAAATTACCGGAAAAACCGATAAAAATAAAAAAAAACTTACGATACTAAAATAACGAAAATCCAAGACTCAAATATACCAAAAATTTTAAAAATATCAGAGCTGGAAAAAAGTTTTCCCTGTTCACAGGCAGTCAGATAGAAAAAAACAGTTACCCATGGTCACGATGAAAAAAGCAACCAAAATTACATTTCAAATCTGTCTTTTCTCAACGCGCTTTTTGCTCAACCAAATGCTCTCTGTGTGCATTTGTTTCCATGAGAAACTTTGCTAGGTAGACCAAAAAGACACTTTACGCTGATACTGGGCTGGTTTTGCTTTTGCCAGTTGCGTATGCTCAGCTGCTGAGAGCCGAACGAAAGTGTCCCCTTCATGATACAACTATAACAGGTATGGCGGCTCAGTTCTCAATGTGCTGTTGTTACTTGAAGCGAAAGGTTTTACCTAGTACTCGTAATTGTTTTGGTACACGGTTTGTTAGTCAGTTTGTTTAATTTTTTTTTAAAACTTTTTTCTTTTTTTATTCGGTCACTCAATGGCTACAAATCGTAGAACAACTTATTCGAAATAACAGCCTTGTGCCTTCCAGCAACGCCGAAAACTCTCTGGCCACTCATCGATAGCAGGGCGCACCTCATGCATTGAGAAATTGTCCACTGCTCGGACACGGGCGCGCTTCAAAGACTCAATAGCAAATCATAGCCTCGAGAACGGACCACAGTTTGTAGTCCAATGGATTCAGGTCTAGGCTACCAGCAGGCCAATCATCGGCAGAAATGAAGTTCAGTACATGGTTTCTTAGGATTTGAAAAAAAAAAACACTTTCAAAACCGGTTCAACAGTTCTCTAGAAATTTCGGTCAAAGTGCGTCAAGACATGGTAAAAAAAAAAAATTTCAAAAAATTTCCAAGTAAAAATTTTGTTTTAAAAGCAACTTATTGAAAAATTACGAACGTTTTTTACTTTTTTTGAAGTCTTTGAGAAAAAAAAAGAAAAAACATGAAAGTTTTAAATTTACTAGGGTCGACGGAAATTTTTTTCATATACGAAGGTCGGATTGAAATTGATTTTGTTTATTGTTGTAAAACATATTTTCGGATCTTCCTGAGAGTTTTGCAGGATGTTTTAAAACCCTAATAGAAAGTCTAAGTAAATAAAAAAAAAACGAAAAAAAAAATGTTTGTAAACCAGAAGAGAGCCTTAACTTTGTGACTGATGCGAGTTGTTAAATGGAATGTTTAATGACTATTTGATTGCTGTTAATGACATTTTCACTCTGATTTTTGTTTATTTTCATAACAACTTGATATTTATCCAACATTTAAAAAAAAATCAATAATTTGATTTTTTTTTTTGCATTTTTATAATGTACAGATAGTGTATGTGAATTAGAACGGTCCTCAAAACGGAAAAATGGAAAAAAGTAGGTCTCTGCATTCCCAAAGCTAATATTTGTTGTATAATTAATAATTGTGAAAATCAAACAATTTTATTTTGTTTTTAAATGGGCGAGACAGGGTCTTAAAGTTTTGAAAAAAATTAATCATACGACACATTCACCAAATACAAATTTTTACAACGAAGTTATTAGTTCGTTTCAACTGCTGTCATCTTTTGAAATTCATAAAGGCAACTACATTTGTGGAATTATGGCAGAAGAGACTGGTGTTCTTTTGGTCGGCTTATCAATTTTCGATAACACGCATTTCTTAAGGCTCGGTTGTTGATGCTGATCAACAATAAGAGATAAATAAAGGATTGCATATATAAAAAAACAAATCCAGTAAATTAACATAGTGCTCTCTTTTTGGTTTTGGAATTCAAAATAATTTTTAATTTAAATCAACGCCGACTATTTATTAATAAAACAATTCTGTGATAATAGGCAACACAGCGTATGAGTTATTTACAAAAACTTTAGAGCCTATTCGCGCCCGTTAAAACTCGACTTTTTTTATTTTTTTTATTTTTTACCCATACTGTACAACAAAAAGCATCAGATAGTAGAGTGAGACCATGACCTTAAAAATTGTATATTCAGGAGGTCCAATCTAGTGTACATGTGTGTAATGTACCGTATGTATGTACTGTATGTAATGAAATGTATCTAATGTAAAAGTATATAATGTACATACTATTACATAATATATTTAAGTACACACTCAGAAAATTTCAAGTCAATCCGGCAATTGTTTTCGAAGTTACACGCAGTGTTAGAAAGTACCTTGGTACATGCCTAGATACATATTTTGTGTACCTTTTAGCTTACCTCAGTATTTTTAAATTCCAGTACTTTTTACCTTACCTAGGTCCAAATAGGCATTTACCTTGTCAAAAAGTAAGGTATAAGGTACTTTAATTTGAATGAGAATTTAGTTAGACTAATCTAATTTAATCAGTCTTCCAATTTGGTATTTTTTTATACCAAAGGGTATTATAATTTTGCCCAGAAGTTTGCAACGCATAGAAATATTCATTTCCGACCCCATAAACTATATATATTCTTGATCAGGGCGACGAGCTGAGTCGATTGAGCTTTGTCCGTCCGTCTGTCTGTCTGTCCGTCTGTCTGTCTGTCCGTCTGTCTGTCCGTCTGTTTCTACGCAAACTAGTCTCTCAGTTTTAAAGCTAACGAGCTGAAATTTTGCACAGAGTCTTCTTTTTACTGCACGCTGCTAATATGTCGGAACCGACCGGATCGGATGACTATATCTTATAGCTGCCATAGGAACCATCGGTCAAAAAATGGGTCTTAGTGAGAAAAACTTTTTTGTTTTCAATGTTAGCGGCCTTAAACTCGGCCATTGTTAATATTATATGCTTTCAAACAGATTTGCAAATTTTGGTCAAGATCGGATGACTATATCTTATAGCTGTCATAGGAACAATAGGTCGGAAAATGGGTCTTAGTAGAAAGAAATTTTTTGTTTTCAATGCTAGCGTCATAAAACTCGGCGATAATAAATATTATATGCTTTCAAACAGATTTACAAATTTTTGTCAAAATCGGATGACTATATCTTATAGCTGCCATAGGACCGATCGGTCGGAAAATTGGTCTTAGTGAAAAAAACTTTTTTGTTTTCAAGTAAATCGTTCTTAAAGTCGGTGATTCTTAATATTAAACGCTTTCAAACTAATTTGAAAAAGTTGATCGACATCGGGTGACTATATCTTATGGTTGCCATAGGACCGATCGGTCGGAAAAAGAGTCTTAGTAAGAAAAACTTTTTTGTTTTCAATGTTAGCGGCCTTAAACTCGGCCATTGTTAATATTATATGCTTTCAAACAGATTTGCAAATTTTAATCAAGATCGGATGACTATATCTTATAGCTGTCATAGGAACAATAGGTCGGAAAATGGGTCTTAGTAGAACAAAATTTTTTGTTTTCAATGCTAGCGTCATAAAACTCGGCGATAATAAATATTATATGCTTTCAAACAGATTTGCAAATTTTGGTCAAAATCGGATGACTATATCTTATAGCTGCCATAGGAACCATCGGTCAAAAAATGGGTCTTAGTGAGAAAAACTTTTCTGTTCTCAATTTTATCTTTCTTAATCTCCGCGATTGTTAATTTGATATGTTTTCAGAAAGATTCGCAAAATTTGGTCGAAATCAGATGTTTATCTGTCGGAAAATGAGTTTTAGTTAAAAATTGTTTAGATTTTTATGTAAGCGTTCTTAAGCTCTGACATTTCAAAAACAGCATTTGCAAGGGTATAAAAACTTCGGCACAGACGAAGTTAGCTTGGCCTTCTCGTTTTATTTTATTTAGAGTCGACAAACAAAAGTTGTCAACAAAAGTATAAATACGTAACAAAAAAATTTTATGTGCTAAGGAAGCCTATCAAAGAAAATCTAATAAAATTACAAATTTTATTTGCCCGTCCGGCCAGCTATGCCCCTATTCACAGCCAATTGTAGTCAGAGACGTTATTAGAGCTAACAAAAGCTTTAATAATATAGAGATCGAGAAGAGGGAGAGAGAGAAAGAGAGAGAGAGAGAGAGAAAAAAAAACCAAAACCTATAGTTATGTAGGTACAAAGGAAAAAAATAAAATAATATAATAAATTAAAATTAAACATAGATAGAGAGAAAGTGAGAAAACTATCTAAAAGTAAACTTTAAAAATAAAAAATGTATACGTAAAACTTAAAACTAAACAACCGGAAAATCTCCGACTCGGTGGGGGAGGATTTTTTAGCCAGTCCGGCAAGCTATGCCCCTACTCACAGCTGGGAGTGGTCAGAGATTTCCCCGGAGATAATTATAGAGACGTCGGTGTGACAATTTAAGACAAATTAAGACTCTTTAAGTCAAGGAAATACAGAAAACTGTCGGCGCAACTAGCATTGAAATAGGGTACATAAACTCTTTTTAAATGTTTTCACAATGTGATTGCTATTCAGAGTTGATTAAAAATTACAGCATATTAATTAACACACAACAAACCAAATTATATTCAAGGACCCTATTACCACTAAATTTTGCTACGAGCTTTAATAATTAAGTCGCTTATTTTAAGAAGTTTCAAAAACTTGTCCATATCGCTTTACTTCCTATGTATCTAGGCCAAGACCGAGATTAAATACGTAGAAAGTTTCCGACTTTACTTGGATATAGAATTTTATAAAGTTAATGCGAATGTGGAACTTAATGTCTGTTAATATGTAAATTTGTATTTTTTAACTAGGGTCGAAAATTAAAATAATGGGAATTCTAGCCTAAATAGTCTGAAAGTTAAAAACAAAAAAAAAGTTTTTCTGACATAAAGCCAAAAAATGGGTGTGTCCCTGTATAATTTTTGGGAAACTCAGAGCACAGAATTGTTCTACTAATTCCCGAGAATCTTTTGTTCTTTTTCCGTACACCTTTGTTAAAATTTCGAGGAAGCCTTAAAGTTTCTGTTGGATAGTTCGTGTCCTGAACATTTTCGGATAGGTGGTGTTAAATAAACCATGCTTTAAAAAGCTTATTAAAAAGTACCTTTTTTGTTCCTTTAACTTTACCTAGGTACTGGAAATTTCGGATACCTTTTACCTTACCTAGAGGTATATTTTTTGACATTTACCTTATACCTTACCTATGAAAGAAAAATGAGTACCTTTCCAATCACTGGTTAAAAGCATATTTGTAAAGACGTATCAGGTGGACTTACAGCGCTGCTAAAACTTTAAAGCGTTTTTCTCAAAGCTGTGTTTTTAAGGTAGGTGACGAGGTACGTCTCATTCAAAAACTGGTCGGTGGATTTGAATGAAATGTACACAATTTTTTAAAAACATTAAACTAATGCCTGATCGAAGGAATTTTGTTTGTTTTCAAAATTCTTTTGTTTATTTAAAAAAAGCTTTGATCATAATAACTAGGGTTGCCGGATATTTAAAAAATATCTATACGGATATTTTTTTCGATATTGAAATTTTGTTGTAAAAAACATCGATATTATCGATATTTTTGATGTTTTCAGCAAAAATATACACTTTTGTACAAAAAACGGGCCTATTGAGGTAATTAAGCTGACTTTTTTGTTTGCACATAGCTTTAAACACACAACATCACAAAGAAGGCTGGTTAACTTGGCGTTGTCTTTAGCTGTCGGTTTTTGCACTTACATATGCTGACTTGGAGTTCTCCGGCATTCATAGCAATGCTGTCTGATGATTTGCAGTCGATGGACAAATACTACTGAAGATAGAACTGAGAGGTTCTTGAACCAACTCAGTATCTTTTGTGGTGTTTTGTGTTTCTGTTTAAAGTTATAACATGACCTCGAACCGGCTAAAACTTGCTTGTTTGATTATTATAAAGGTCGTAAAAAAAGACTCGATATGTAATTTTTTTCATTCAGAAACTAATTGTGAAAACTTAGTCATGAATTTATATTAATGGGATTAAGAAAAGATGATTAACTTGAATAGAAAGCACATTTTGATGTTTAAAACGTAGAGCTACAATTTTTTGGGATAAGGTAATTTGGAGCACACTAATATCGAAAAGAATGCATTCAGTAAACCTCACTTTTTGTGGCCGAAACCAAAAAAAATATCGGCGAAAAATATCACAAATATTTATTCGATATCCGATATATCTCCTCAGTAAAATATTCGATAATGATATGTCGTCTTTTGAAACAAAAATATCGATTTTTCGATATATCGACATTATTTCCGCCATCCTTAACAATAGCTTTATAAAATCAAGTTGAAGCTTGACACAATGATGTACAATGATGGAGTTTTGTTTTTTTATTAAAATAAATAGATTTACCGATAAAAAATCCGCTATCGTACCACTGAGTGACCCTAACCCCTTACAAAAAGACGTCATATTGTTATTTTATTATCTTATTTTATTATCTACATTTTTAAGAAAATTATTTTTAGAAAATCTCTTCTGTTTTTAAGAAATTGCTATAGGATTTTTAAGGGCTAACCCTGTTAATAATAAATTAAAATAGTTATTTTAAAGGATATTTCACTCTAAAATCAAACTTAAAGTTTGTCCTAATTTTAAGAAAGTGACAGAAAAATTCGGGCTAATTATCAAAGAAATTTCTAATTTTATTGTTTTCGGAAAGTTTTTTTTTTAAACTTTTTTTATGGCATATTTTTTGAGGTTCTTGAAAACTTTTTCTGTTTATTATTACTTTCTTTTATATACCAGGACAAATTTTTTTCTGAGTGTAGGGAAACATTGAAACCAAAGTAGTTTTTCTTACGAACACCTATTTCCCGACCGATGGGTTCTATGGCAGCTATAGGATATAGTCAATAAAACAAAGTCTCAGTGCAAAATTTCAGCTCGTTAGCCTTTAAGACTGAAAGACTAGTTTGCATAGAAACAAACAGTCCGACGGACGGACGGACAAAGCGCAATCCACTCAGCTCGTCTTCCTGATCAAGAATATATATAGTTTGTGGGGTCGGAAATGAATGTTTCTATGCGATGCAAACTTCCTTGCAAAATTATAAAAGGGTATTAAAGACTCAAAAAATAAACTCAAAATTAGAAAGAAAGCTTTCTGATAAATGAGCACAATTCAACTCTACTCAACCTCCATACAGATAAATACAAGTGAGTAAGTCGGTCAAGCCCGACTTTAAAATACTCTGTACCTGTGAAAGGGTGTATTTTTCGGCGGAAGTAGCAGCAAAAAGCAGCGCTGCCGCTGCAAACTTTCTTTCAAAAATAATTTCTATGTCGGACATGGTTTTTACGGAAAACTATAAAGAATGTATGTGAAAATATTATTTAGCGGTCGTTCATGGTCCTTGTTGCCTAGTATTATTGTTCTGCATATTCGACAAAACTTTTGATTTATAAGAAATTTCCAAAGCATACTATTGAGGACTTTTGCAATATAGATGACCCAAGGCCATGGATAACACAATGAATAATATAAATTCAATAAAAAAAAAATTTTTGTTTTCATATTTTCCGAGTATTCGGGGATATATTAACTATACAATAACCAAGTTTTCCAGTTAGTATTTAAGGTCGAACATACACTATTTTCATCATTATTTTATTCTTAATTAGTTTTAATGCTTTAAAATCGAATTTTTCAGTATATATAGAGCTTGAATTTATAACTCGGAAAATTAAGGGGGGAGGCGGCTGCCACTTGTGATCTGCATGTAAGTATAGGAAGTATATGTCCCACACATTTCACACCTCTATATCTTACCATCTCTAAGATCTGTTTGTTCATGCAGACAGACAGGCGGACATGGCTATATCGACTCGGCTGTTGATGCTGATCAAGAAAATATATACTTTAAAGGGTCGGAAATGATTCCTTCTCCCTGTTACATACTTGTGCACAAACTTAATATACTCTGTGTACCTTTGGTTGTGGAGAGATGAAAAAATATTTCCTTCCAATCCAAAAAGATTCGAAGAAGAACTTTTTTCTAAAATTGGTTTAAGAAACCAAATTTCTTAACTATTAAAATTGTTTTCTCATATTCAATGTTTCTTAGTCTTTGGTAAATAAAACCTCGCACTGTGTTTTAGAAGAGCTTTCTATAATATTTTGCAATTTTTTTTACTAAAACTCAGGGAGGATTAGGACGGATTTTATAGCCGAATTTCTAATTTTCAGGTCGAATTTGGGGCTTTATTTCATGTGTGCCTTTCTATTCACTTCCCAGATGCTCAGCAAACGCCATAATGGCGGCTGCCAAGATGGCGGAGGAGACACGTGTCTTTAGAAAGACAAGCGCGGAGCCCTCGTCCGACCAAACTGTTATGGACAGACCCTCCAGAGAGACTGTAACGGGTTTTTTTTATTTTGGTCTAAGCTATAACTTTATTACTTGTCCAAATTTGTAACGGGTTTCAAGATTAAGAAAACTGTTTTTTTTTTGGGCAACTTTTGTAATTTTTAAGTGTAAAGAAGTAATTTTGTTGATTTGCTACTAAGAAATGTTTAGTAGGCCATGCCAGGTGCAACAACTTTGCTAAAGAAAATTTCAGAATAGTTTACGAGAAATGGAATCGTAAAAACTACTCTGAAGGTGAAAAGTTCAAAATGCAATAAAAAGAAAACGGCAGCTTATCAGACACAACTAAGGTGTTGCCTGTGGCTTTCTCATCTCCCATCTGTTAATTAATTTAGTATCGAATAAGTCAGGGTGTACAAGATTCGGTTACAGCCGAAGTAAGCTTCGCCTTTTAGCTTACTCTGCATTTAGAACAAAAGAAATGGAAAGTTACCTAAAGCCTAATATAATGAGTTGAAGTCTTTCCTTCGCTTAGAACGCACCCCTCTCAATCGATCAACGAATGTTTTCTCGCTCTCGATCAAAAGCTTAGACTCAACTTTGGGTTTAAAGCTTACCGTGCTGGTGAGAGCCAAGCTTATGATAAAAGAAAAGCACAATGGAAAACTTCAACGTTTCAAGATTGTAGGACGCTTCATCATTAACTAGCCAACAGTGAAAGTGACAAGACAGTTGGAGATAGTGTGAAGGAGTTGTAATTAAAAGTGAAAACGATTAAATTAAATAAAGAACTGTGAAAGGAAAATACAAATCAAATCAAATCAGTGGGTGAGTGCTACAAATTCTTTAATTACATATAAAATTGACTTTTGATCAAGGGAATAGAAATCAAATTAAGTTTATTTTCGATCCGTGCTGATTTAAATAGCTAATAAAGCATTAACGAAGTCGAAAAGAATTGAAAACAGATTTATTTAAATTTATATTATTAATATCAACAACCGGTTGTAAGGACTTAAGATTTATAATGAGGCCTAAAATTTGTTTTTCGCCAGTATTAGCCGGTAAATTTAACCCCATATTCAAAGATCGTACTCGCTTGATAATATTAAAGAAATTCTTAGCTTATACACAAAAAAAAAAAAACAAAAAACATGATAAATGTCCTTTTAAGTATACTAAAAAATTTCATATTTGCCTTAACAATAAGTTATTTTGTACACCTTTAATTGTTTCAACAATCTGAGTGAATGTATGTCGTTGCAATAACTGACTATCAATTGTCTCGTTCAAATAGATAATTATTAACAGAGATAAATTATGCATACTTTAAAATGCAAGCTATGGGAAATTGACTTAATCGGTTGGGTCTTCGAAATCTCTTAAGATTTTTTGCATATCGAACTAAGACTGCTTGCCTTTGTATGTCAAGTGACTCAAAAATATTCGATTACTAGAGCAGACGACGAAATTTAAGCGAATTCGTATGGTTCTTCTTACCTATGATCTAGTAGCCGAGCTTATTCTTATCACTGTACATATAAAGTTATATTTCTAGGACACTTCTGAATATCAGCGGGAGGTCCTTGAAAAGTTGGGCTGTGCAAAATTTGGTCATATCGAACACATGCATTCTAAATGATGTATCTTTGCGTTGGTATAATTAATTCTACAGCTAAAAGAATAGTACTGTACAATTATTTCATTGAAGCTTTAATAAAATATGTAGGTTTCCCACACAACAAGCATCAAATGATGATGATAAACTTGGGAAATTTTTAGCAACTTTAAGCCCAAAGTTCCCAAAAAAGCCCAACCCAAGACTGATTCGTGTTTTACACACAAAAATATTCCACAAAAAAACACTACGACTCCTTTTAAAACAGAAGAAACGCAAATTTCCCAGCCTAGTGTTATTTATTCAATCTTGTTTCAAAAAGAAAAAAATTTTCTTCCTCTTCAAAGACTTCAAGGTTATAAAGGATGCTTTTTTAAGCGTTTGTTTTTTGAAAATTGAAAAAAAATGTGAAAATTTTCAATAGTGAATGAAATATTTATTTGGAGCGATTCATCAATGCCTGCCATTTACTTTTTAAATATTATTTCATGTAAATTTTGCCCGCGGCCTAGGCCTGTGGTGGTCCATCCGCAAGCTGCAATTTTGGCATACTTTTTCAAAAATTTCGGCCGTTATCTCACTAATGGCAGCTGCAATTGTGGCTGGCTTGTCCCTGTACACGAGAGACTTCACGTAGCCCTACAAAAAATAGACTAGTGGCGTCACACTTGACGGTCCAAAACGTGAGACTAATTGCTCACCAAACTCGTCTCTCAATTGGGCGTGCCGTGTGGCCTGTGCCACATGTCAACCAAGTCCAATTCTTCCATTTTGGGCAAAAAAAAGTCGGTAATCATCGCACGGTACTTTGCTCCATTGACTTTGCGATTTTCAATATTTTTGAAAAAATACTTTTCAATGATGCCGCCGTCCCACAAACCGCACCAAACAGTGCATTTTCAGGGTACATTGGCAGCTCTTGAGCTGCCTCTGGCTGCTCCTCAGACCAAATTCGGCAAAACAATTTTTCGATAAAACACATTTCTCACAGAGCACGAATTTTGATAATAAAATTCAATGATTTGCAAGCGCTGTTCGTTTGTTAGTTTATTCATGGTGAAATGACAAACCTTACTGAGTATTTTTGGGGTGTCAAAAAATGTACACTGAAAAACCAAATAGCACAAAAATCACCAATTATAACCAACCATTATACCAAGCAAACAAATATTATGGCGGTATATAAGAATTCGATTCCTTTAGAAGGTTTCGACATTTCGATATTTGCCGCATTCTTAAACATAAGCGTCACTTATGTAAGTTAGGAATGCGTTTTTTTAGGCTACCAAGTCTGAAAATCAGAAAAATAAACGATATTTTGAATCAGACGAATATTCTTGGAACCGTATCAGAAGGAGGATAGAAACTAGACAGATCGCGATTCAGCGGTTCTAATTCATTTCATTTACGAATGAACTTTGGTCGCGATTGCAAATTGAATTTGGGCCGCGGCCTTTATTTATTTTCCAGAATGAATTAAGACCGTGTACGGATCCCAAAATGGAATTTGACTGAGCGGCCTTAATGAAATAAAATTGGACAGTGAAAAAAGTAGGACGAAAAATTTAATTACGAACGTTCTTCAAAATAAATCAATTCGTTCTTAAATTTCAAAGAATTTTGTTCTTGCTATCGTTCTAATTCTATGTATTATACACAGGAAAAAAATGTCAGGATAAATTCAATCTTTTTAATCATAGACTAAGCCCGGCATGAGCTTTAAAATTCAGTCTCGACTTTCAGGATATTCTACATAATTCAAGCTTTTAATGATCGTCCCAATAATTTTAAACTTGTATCATTCAAAATGTAAGTAAAAAGTAAAAGTAAAATTGGCTCAAACAGCACCTCCAGGAGGGCCAGGGCCAAGCTTCTCTCAATCTCAAAGCACTTTAGACACGTGGCAACAATCGATGGCGATGGTGCTGTGTGCTGAGATGCCATTCCATTCGTGTTCAGTGCAAGATTGTGTGTTCAAATCCCCCAGTTGAGCCTACAAAATTTTTATATTGCTTTGTTTTTCAGTTTTAAATAAACCAAATCTGAATGTATAAGAATGTCCTATGGAATATAAAGGAGGAAGGAAGGGATCTCTCTTAGGATCAAATTAAATATGACATATCGAGCCGAAATTAATTTCATTTCAAAATAATCCTGCTTTGGGACTAAATTGTGCTCGAATTTTTTTTGCTTTATCTTTATCAGATTAAGCCAGAATAAATGACCTGGAGCCTGCTATAAGTTCTTTGATTGATATTCAATGAGGTCACTAAAACAGTCTCATTGTGATAAAAAGCATAGGCATAACGCAATTGTTAGAAACTTAGCCAAAAATAGTTTCATTAAAAAACAACAAAAACCCCTGTTTGATTGCATTTGGGCAATTCAAACAACTGGCGCCTGTGCTAACACTAACAACAGAAGGGCCGTTTCGGGTCATGCACACACATACAAGGCTTCTATGATTTGGCGATTGCTACTGTTGTCGGATTTTTGCTACAAGCCAGCCTTTAGGATTCCCAAGCGGTCATAGCAATTCTGTCATGAGGTAGCCTCTGTCAGCTCATTGAAGATAGGCCAAGATCGCCGATGATTGAATTGAGGAAATTCATGAAATAGCTATACGATCAACCAGCCTCCTTTGTGGTGTTGTGCGTGTCTTGTTTTGGAAAAGTTATGAACATAAATCATAACTTATTGACCTGGAGTTTGCTAAAAGTTCTATGATCGTAATCTTTTTAGAATTATGAAAGTCGGAACGAATCAATCTTTTCCTGATCGGTCAAGAATATCCGGGACTACCCTGTTTTCAATTCCGATTAGGATTGAGTTTTTTTTTGAGTGTTGGGTGGCGAAGGGAACTAAATTAATGAATGAATGGATAAAGAAGATCGGGATCAAAAGATCTCTTTTGGATGAAGAATTTCACGACATTTTAAGACATTGAAAGTTCTTCAACGAAGTATTCATCATTGCAGAGAATGACTTTCGTGCCTTCAAAGTTTATTAGTGAAATGAATGAAGGCCGCACAGTCAAATTCATTTTTGTGATCGCGGTCTAAGTTCGTTCTAAAAGTAAAATTGGCTCAAACAGCACCTCTAGGAGGGCCAGGGCCAAGCTTCTCTCAATCTAAGTTCGTTCTGCTTTATGAATTAAGACTTAATTCATTCTGTAAAATTAACAAGAATGTGTGTCATGGGACGCCCGGTACGAGCGCAGCCCTTTACGATAAGTCTCATTGTAAATTTAAATGTTAACTCATAGTTAAGTCACTGTAAAGTCACTGTCAGATCACTGTCACGACACAGTCACTGTCAAGTCACAGTCAAGTCGCTGTCAAGTCACTGTCAAGTCACTGTCAAGTCACTGTCAAATCACTGTAGTCACTGTCAAGTCACTTCCACCACTTCACCCCCCACTTTCCTATCACACCATACCACTCCACACACAACCCACTTGCCGCTACGGCAAATGGTAAAAGCGGCTGATTTTACAAATACAAAATGCAAAGACAAAGGCATACCCAAAAGAATCTGTCGCAAAGACAACACTTTTCTAGTTTTGGTCTCCCAGTCGAACGTCCGTAAAAGAGCTTCGCTCTAATAATGGTCACACAGTCTCATTTTCTGAATGAATTAAGTCTGCTCGGGCTAAACTCATGCAGGCGAGGGCAGCTGCCCTCTTTATTAATACTGCAAATTTGGTGCTAAAACACTAAAACTAGTCAAGAGCATAAAAATTATCAAGAAAATGGATGCTCGGCCTTACAAATTGATGGCATAAAATTTGGAATTTGTCTAGTGTGATCCCGTATACCCGAAACTATGTTTCCTCTTATGATAAGTTTAAGCCAACATATTATTTTGCTGTCATCCATGGTCCTTTTGTATTTAAACGGGTCGGAAACACTTAAGTCTCTTTAAACTGTGGGTGAAAAATTTTATTTTGGAACAGTTTAGTGCGTTTTTTACGCAGTGACTTACTCACAACAGTGTATTAAGTGCGTTGGGTAAAATATTGAATAAAAATCCACTTGTGGTCTACAAAATATATGATGAACGTTTTGAGATATATGCAAAATCTAAAGGCGAAAACAAAAGAGCTTATGAGCGTGAATTGAACAATTCTTCTCCTGCTGCTGACGCTCGTCCTGTCTTTCCTCAATCCTTAAAGGTGGCTAGGAAAAGAAATGTGTCACAAAATTGAGCGTGTTCTATCAAAAAACTGTTGATCTGCGGCACACTCTTTCATTTCAAACTTGATTAATTTTTCTCAATTTCCTGGTAAATCGCATAAATTTTATTGATAACCATCAAAAATGTAAACAGCCACTGTAAAGCTATGCGTTTTAGGTGTTTCCAGCCCTGGGGTGGAAAAAACTTGTTCAGAAAATACTATATTCTCAAATTTTATGAGCGCAAATGTTCTAAATGTTCTTGACATGATGAAAGTACAACTTGATAGAAGAAAAATGGTTCTTGGAATGAGAACATCGTACTACAAATGAGAAAGCCCCGTTATGCAATGTTTTCAGTAGCGTTTGTGCTCATTTTGAGTCCAATGTTCTTGGATTTTACCCTCTGTGTGCGAATAAGAACTTCCAGTTGCCTCTACCTCTAGTTTTTGTGTCACGTTTCATTACATTTCGCTTAACAAGTCAGGCAGAATTCCTTTAAATATCACGCCCGCTGGTCAGGTTTTGCTTTAAAGCTCTGAAATTCTAGCTTCTGAGGCAGTAGTTTAACCTGCTCTAGGATACACTTAATAGTTAATAATAATTTCCAAGAATAAAAAAATTTTACTTCATTCAGGACAATCAACATTTCCATCCAAATACAACTTACCCATTGAATCCTGACGTACACCCACCGAACCCATATTCGTGCTATGTGCCATCGAGAAGGGTTGCGTCATGCCCGGATATGAGCTGGCGCCCATTTGGAATAAGTCCTGAAATGGGAAGGAAAATGTTAGAGTTTGGTTGAACTTAGTTTCGTTTCGTTCGCAAACTCACCTGCGGATAACGATTCATGGTATTGTGATGCGGATATGGCTGATAGCCACGCGACACGCTATAGCCTTGTATGTTGCGCATCATCCCGTTGCACGATGGGATCACAGATGGTGCCAATGCCTTTTGCAGTTGTTTCTCCTGTTTGCGATATTTCGCACGACGATTTTGAAACCAAACCTGCAACGGGAAGAGGAAAAAATGGCGAACATTTTGTTGGAATTAAAGTTGAGCGACACTTCAAGTTCCATTTACCCACCACCCTGCACTCCCCACCTCCCCCACCCCCATTCCAATTTCCAGCACTTTGCGAGTAAAAAAACGGATGATGAAAATAAAGAGAAAAAGGCAAAGCCAGCTCTTGGCTGCCCCGGGAGTTGGAGTCTGTCCTAACCTAACGTCTTATGAGTGAAAAAATCTACAAAATTGAAATTGAAAATAAGTTGACGACAACGAAGGGAGCTGCCAGGATGAGGGGGAGGGGCGGGAGGGTGGGAGCTGGGTCTTGGGTCGACTCTGCTCCTGCTTAGATATTATTAAAGATGGTCCTCATCCTGGGGTCCTGCTTGAGTTGTCTTGATGGCAAAAAAGAAATTGCCAAGATGAAAGACGCCATAGACAACCAACAACCAGTGGATGTTCAGGGGATGATGTGGGGGTGCGGGTGGTGTGTAAAAATGTTCCGACATTTTGAAAGCTTGCTTTGAGTTACTGCCAAGAGATGGCGGCCCAGACGACTTGAGGCTCTGGTTGTCGGGGTGTCGTCTTGACTTTTTTCTTTCTTTTATTTATTTTATCATTATTATTATCTTTGTCCATGACTATGTGTGCGGGAGTGTGAGTGTGTGTGTGTGTGCTTAAATGAAAAATACAAGCTTGCCTTGTCCGGGTCCTCTTGGTCCTTACAGTTTTTCCTTTCTTTTTTCGTTTCTTTGGGGGTTGTTTTGCAGGTCGCCCACTTTATGGCTCGTTCGGTTTCATTTGGTTGGCTGCCAGCATAAAAATGCCAAGGACCAAGTGCATGTGTATGCGTGTGTGTTTGTATTGGTGTGCCCTGCTAAATAATGCTCTTAACCATGAGCTATGTTTGAGGGTTGAAACTGTGCTGTCTGAATGTCTGTCCAACTGTCGTTCAATTTCTGTCTCTCTCTCTATTTGTGTGTGTGTGTGTGTGTGTGAGAGAGAGTGGGCGGAGTAACTCAATTAAGGATCCATTTGATGGCACACACACGCACCAGGAGAAACAACTTATTTCTCTCTACGCCTACGCGAGTTTCGCTTTAAGTTCCATTTTGGCTTTAATTCGAACAAAAAAAGAACCAACAACAACAACAAAACTAAATTAGATAAGTTTAAATTATAACTAAAAATAACCATACACACACACTCACACACACACACACCACGGAAATATGAAAATTAAACGTATTCAAATTTAATTTACTTTCCAACATTTAATCAAATTTTCCTGCGTTGTTTTGTTGCTTTCGGTTTTGGTTTTTTCAATTTCACTCCGTTTAGAGGATTCGTTTTTTGTTCCTTTTTGCTCTTGTTGGTTTAGCCAAACACTCTTTGAGAGCGGGGGAAGCTGACAATTCTGCCTGGTGCGTTGACCCATAAATTTGAAATTGCGACTAATTGACAGGACAAGGTTGAAAGGTTAACCCATAATTATATCAAATCTTAAGCAATCGCCATGGCCGAGAACAGTTCAACAGAGATCACAGTGCAAACGTTATGGGGTGAAAGTTAAACATGTAGCTTGGGCAGAGACCCATTAACATATTTTCTAATTTCCATCTTAAGTTCAGAAAGTAATGCTAAAATTAAATGCACTAAATTCTAGTAGCTTATCTACCATATAGCTCCTAATTTATAATCTAAAACGTTGCAACACTATTTTATGACTGAAAGTCGGCGATTTGAATTCAATCTTTTTATACCAAAGTAAAGGCAGCATGTGCCTTCAAATTCAAGCCTGTTTTAGTGGCTATTCTATTCAGTTCAAGCCATTTATGCTTGAAGCAAGTCCTTCGAACTGATATTATTCGAAATCTTCTCAACTCGAGATTTTTTTTTCGCCGTACAAAAAATTCAAAGTACCATCTTCAACATGTGGCAACAAGCATGTTCGATGGTGCAGAGCGATGAGATGCCATCCCATTCGTTGTCAGTTTTAGGGGTTTCATACAGAGAAAAAATAGATAATTTCATACTTAGATTAAGAATGTTCGATATCAGAAATACGGTAAGAATGAAAATGCCATATCTAAGAATAAATTTCTTGATCCAAGAATGAACTTTTGATACGGAATTTCTGAGCCCATTCTCACATTCTCTCCATTCAGTAATTTATGGCCACTTCCCTTGCCCAGAAACCCCAGAATGAGAACAAATTTAGTTCAATTGAAGCAAAAAATTGAAGAAGAAAGTAGTTTTTTCAAGAGCGTTCGAACTCGAATTACACAGTGTTACAGTACATATTGTTGGGCTAGTCGAGTATAGCATTTCCTCATACTTGGATTTTTCCTAACACCCCCAAAATTTGAAGTTATGGCCCAAAAATGGCGTTTGTCATTTTTACCTCAATTAAATTGATATAACTCGCGCATGGGCCGTTTGATTGATCATTTCCGATAACGACGAGATATATCTAATATATAATAGATTGACTGATCTAACGCGATGGCTGAGAAATGCGGGTTAAGTATTTGGCATTTTCAACTATTTTTTTGATATTTCTACATTGGCTCCCACTGGTTGAACTATTTTATTCTATGCCATTTTTCCTTAAAGTTTATTATAAGAGCCCATTTAATTCTCCGTTGAATAAATGTTGTCCCAATAAATTTGGATTCCGTTTGACGAAATTATTCGCCTATTTCTGAGTACACCTCGACGATTCAGTATTTTTTTGAGAGTGTGTTTACATATTACTGTCAGCCTTAACATAAGTGCCCCTATAAGTCTCCTCTGTTTTGTTTGGTGCCAGATTCAAATAATCCTTTTTAAATACTTTAAAAGCAAATATAATTATATAACTTCCATGTTCCACGATTTCTGGGCCAAGATAGCGAGTCTCGGTCGCCCACACTGCACTGCGCCGTCTGCTTGTGCGGGCTGACGCCGACACGCATGGATTTAGTCGTTTTAACTCACATCGAAGCGAGCCAATTGCACTTTTTGCAACGTCAGCTTTTGCGTGGCCGCACCTCGAAGCGATGCAATTTCTTATGCGCTGAGTCCACCGAATATTTTATTGCGCATTGCTTTTTAGACAGATTAACGGACCCAAGCGGGCTATGCATTGCCCATCGCTGCTATTGTGGATTCGCATGCTGATATCAGTTTTTTTCATTTTTACCTGGCTTGATCTTCTTTGGTTTTTGTTTGGTATTTAGTGGCTCGTCCCTGTCGTTATAGTGGTTCCCAGGTATATTCTTCAACATTGGTCCATAGATCCATGGTATTGTATCGCGGTTCAGTATTATTACAATCATGGTTATGCAGTTATCATTGTGCCTTATTTGTGGACTTGAAAAGCAATTTCTTATGAATTAAACTTCGTGTCAGTGGCTAAACGCACACACGCAGCGCCAAAATGAACATGTGTGTTTTGGCCGGCCCCTGATTCACACCGACAAGAGCCAAACGCTTGCCAAAAGCCTTGCGCCAAGAGAGCAGTCAACTTTTCACAAACCTTAACCGTACCTGCCATTGTACGGTTCTTGCTCTGCACGGCTCTTTTGTTTTATATGCGAATTTCAACTCATTAACGAATATTAATAGCCACTTACTGCCCATAGCTACTCACTATAGCTTAGTTTATCTCTATCCTAGGTAACAGTATCCGGAGACCCTTAATATTTGCCCAGAAATCGTGAAACATGGAAGTTTATATATGCAGTTTATTTGCATTTTAAGTATTTAAAAAAGATTATTTGAATCTGGCGCCAATCAAAACAGAGCAGACTTATAGGGGTGCGTATGTTATAGAACACTCTAATATGTTAGCATTATCAAAAAAATTACTAGATCGTCGGGGTGTACTCATAAATAGGCGAATAACTTCGTTAAACGGAATCCAAATTCATTGGGACAACATTTGTTCAACGGAGAATTGAATGGGCTCTTATAATAAACTTTAATGAAAAATCGCATAGAATAAAATAGTTCAACCAGCGGTGGCCAAAGTAGATATTAAAAAAAACAAATTTTAATCAGTCAAACCATTGATTAAATTATATTAGATTCCTCTCGTCGCTATCGGAATTGGTAAGGTTATAAACAATCAGATGGTCCATGCGCGAGTTATATCAATTTAATTAAGGCAAAATAACTTGAGATTTTGGGGGTGTTAGGAAAAAACCAAGTATGAGAAAATCCTACACTCAACCTGCTGTATAGCGTACGCTAGGTCATTTCGAAAGTATGTTTTCGCTGTAACACTGTGTTATATGTTCTATTTTTTTCTTAGTGTGGGTTCTATTTCCACACCAGATCAAAACAGTGTTATATTTCAATATTATATAAAAGATATGAATGAACCAAAAGTGGTCTTGAAGTCCATTTGAAATAAGGGGGCAAAAGAAAATGGAAATGGTAGTCTGTTACAGACCGTGACCGGCAGATTGAACAAATGGTGAGCAAGTACCTTTCAGCTGACTAATATTATTGTCATTTTTACAATATCGAGCTAGAATCAAACTTTTGAAAACTTATATAAATCTTTCTGGGATCAAATCCCTTTTAAATACATAGCCTATTTAACCTCGAGCCGGCTAAACTCAAATTTCTACTACTTAGAAAGGTTGCCAAATATCAACTTTAATTAGCTCAAATTAATCTCGAACAAGCTTGAAAAGATCCTGGGATTAAAACAGGGTTGCCCAAGAAGGAAGGACAGACAGTGAATAATTGCTTTTTTACAAGATTTTAGCAATATACTGCCGCGAAAGGGACTGTCTTGTAACGCTAAAAGCGACTGAATTTCAGACATTCAGTAAGAAATGACTTCGGCAAGCATTCGGCTCTTATAAGTGTAAATTACCGAATGCGTTCGGCCCCCAGGGGCTGTGACTGGGGAACTCTGTTTAAGAATGATGTTTAAGTGGAATACACTCACCACACTTAGGTTTAAAATAATAGAGCTAACTCTAATAATTATATTTAATAAGGAAGTTAAATTGAACCAAATTGTTTGTATGGAGCAGTGAAACACCAATCTCAAGAGCTTTTGACCTGTGCTAGCGTCAACACCCTTAACAAAGCTTTAAACTGGGAACAAGACAATTTGCTTTTGGGACTCTTTGTCAAATATCCGGCCCGAAGAACCATTTGGGATTCTGGGCCCCTTACAAATCAAATGACGTAAAGATCAAGATATTCTACTTGTAAATTTAATGTTTCTCGATGACTCCATACTTTCAAGTTCGCTCTTTAGAAATACTTCTCGCTAAGAAAATGATTTACTTTTGCTTGTTGTTCTCGCCAATACCCTGTTGAAATTCAATTCATACGTACCGTTTTCGAGATACTATTGCAGAGCCGAAGCTTGTATATTTTCTATGCCTGGGGAACTCTAGCTGAGATCAGTTAAAAAATTTGATCCTTTCAGAAATAAACAAATTTAAAAAATAAATACTAGACTCCAAGTCAAAGTCATAATTTCGCATTTATTAAAGAAATTGTACCTCCTTTGTTAACTTGCCAATGATTTGTTTATTAATTTAATATGGTGTTCCAGTTGCCCCTTTTGCATTTGCTATCCATATTGAATAACTGTTTGGAATTGTCTCCCCAAATTGGCGTCAACGAATCACAAAAATAATAAACAAACAAAAGACTACAATAGCTACTTAAGTTATCAATTTCCTCGCTTTGTTGACTCAGCGTCAGCGTCAAAGTTTTATAATCTTTTGGATTATTTTTACAAAAAGGTTTAAAGTTGAAAATTTGATTGGTATTTGTTAACAAAACTCATCAATCTTCAATGTTTCATACCAGAAATGACAATTTAAAACGGAACCCTGTTAATTTAGCAGCTGATTAAATCAGCTAATGCCAACCGATGACAGTTGAATGTTAAGTATGGTACAAATGTGTTGTATTGCTGCTAAAAAAAACATTTGAAATGGAATTTACTCTGTGTTGTATGTGCTATGCGTAGGTACGTTTGAAATGTAGAAATTAATCGTGCTGTTCTAATAATTGCGTACGGAAAAATCAATGGCCGGGTAAAATTTTAAGCATATAAAGAATGATTTGATCCCGACCGTACTCATTGTATATTTTGACGTTATTGACGAAAAAATCTATTTATTGTATAAAATAAAGACAATGTTGAAAACACCTCAAATAAAAATTAAAAACTAGCCGAAGGCCTCTGTAGCTAGTGCTATAGTTCTTAAGTTAGACTTAGTTTTGTAATAAAAATCTGTACGATTTCCCTATTAAAAACAAAAAAACAGAAATACCTCTGTGTATCTCGCTCTTGGCAACGCTAGAAAGGTCACTGAAAAAGATTTTTCAGAATCTATCAACAAGCCAAAAACAAACAGATTTAACTCGCAACAAATTGGAAAAAACATACCTCAAAACCCATAGCATAATTTCAGGCTGAATTTCATAAACAGAAAATCTCAGGCTGAAATTTGTATAAGTTTAATTCTTAAGTCCTTATTCGGCCAAGTCGACTAGGGCTTGAAGTGTGAAAAGCAACAACGTCTGCTGATGAGTGAATTGCGGTTAATTCCGAAACAGCCTGTCCAGACCTACCAATTGCTATTCCGAAATGTTGTGAGTTATCTCTGCTTAAAAATGATATTGATTTGTATTAAGTTATAATCAATCCTGACCTTTGAGCCAGCCCTTGTTCATGGCTGAGCGGTAAAACGCCAACTGCTTACATTCCTAACTATGACTTGGTGGTCAGTTCTTGCTTATGCCTGATAGTCGTGTGAGCCAAGGCGTCATTATCCGTGTGTTAAGTCTTCGAGCTTCTGAGTTCAAGTCCCAGTAAAGTTTGTGAAGTAACAAAAAAATGTTTAATCGTATCTCAAAATCAATCAAAGCTTAGAAAGAAGTGGGTGGTGATGGTGGTCGTGTCTCTCCCCTCCTATCACCCCTCCTTCACTCCCCACTTCCTTCTAAAGTCTTTTAAAGTTGATCCCGGTCGGATTTGATTTGTGCCATTCAGGCGTCAACCCATATTTAGGAACCTTTCGACTTGAATTGATTCCGGAAATGCTGGATGGAATGTTTTTTTTTTCAGTGAGTTTATTCGAGAGATATTTTACACTGCTCGCCACTTGAATAGGACACCTCTAAAGTCGATTTTCTATAGTTAATTGCTGCTAAACCAAGCCATCTAAGAAATTAATTTGTGTTTTCTTATAAAGTTTATTTAAACGTAGTAATTAGACGAAAATTACAAAATTATTCAAAAGTTGTAAGTATACAAAAAACATTGTTAACCAATAAGTAACAAATTTTGGAGTCTTCATTTTGCACCACTTGAATAGGACACTTTATCTAAAAACCATTTAAGAATATTTCAATCCTTTTCAAATAACAATATTACCTAAATAAGAAATTACTAACATGTTTTTAAACCAAAAAAGGTTTTTTATAGTGTGTTGAGCCTCCTTTTTTCTCCAAAACCTCACACATTCGGTCTGGAAGGGATGCATACAATTTTCCCAAATAATTCAACGATATCGAGCCCCATGCTAATTTGATAGCTGCAATTAGTTCGGGAACGCTCGAATATTGCTGACCTGATCCATATACTACACGTGTTAGCCATCCCCACACATTCTCAATGATATTCAAGTCCGGTGAATAGGGTGGCCAGTTTAATAACTCCACGTTTTGGCTCGCTATATACGATTTAACAATCCGGGCCGTATGTATAGGGGCATTATCATGTTGATAAATCCATTTTAGATTTGCAAAAAGAGTTTCGAAGTGTGGAAAGGCCTCTTTCAATATACCATTATAGCACAACGCTTTCATGGTGGTTGGAATAAATTTAAGCTCACAGGTGCCATAATAGGAAATGGCCCCCCATACCATAATACCTCCAGCACTACTGTGCAACTTATCAAGATGGTGTGGTTCTTTTCGAAGATCATGAAAATAGTAGCTGTAGCCATCGGGGCCCTCCAAATTAAACTTTTTTTCGTCCGAAAAGACAACACGTTGCCACTCCGAAGTCCAGGTCACATGTGCGCGCGCGAAATCAAGGCGTTGTAACTTCCGAGCCGGGTTAAGAGGTGGCTTCTTCTTGATTTTTAGTCTCTTCAGGTGTGTAGCATTATTAATAACACGACGCATGGTTGTCAAACTTGCTTTAACGTAACATTTTTCCCTTATTTTGGCCAAAGAGTCGTGCGAATTGGAAGCTTCTCTTAATATAAGTCGCTTGTCCGCGATGGTAAGCACACTGTGGGTGCGGCCCTTCATGTTTTTACCATAATTAGCCTCATTATTTAAAAAATTTGTTAGGGCGTGACGGCTCCTGTCGACTTTTTTTACTATTTTGGCAATAGAAAGGCCAGAATCTTTGTAAGCTTGGATTTTTCTTTTCTCCGACTCAGATAATGAAGTGCCACGACTCATTTTAATTTTTATACTCTGTACCGAAGGTACATAGAGTATATTAAGTTTGTGCAAAAGTATGTAACAGGGAGAAGGAATCGTTTCTGACCCTATAAAGTATATATATTCTTGATCAGCATCAACAGCCGATTCGATATAGCCATGTCCGTCTGTCCGTCCGTCCGTCTGTCCGTCTGTCCGTCTGTCCGTCCGTCCGTCCGTATGAACGAAGAGATCTCAGAGATGGTAAGAGATAGAGGTTTGACATGTATGGGGCATATATTTCTTATACTTGCAGGCAGATCAAGTTTATTTTCAATTTTTGCCACGCCCCCTCCCGCCCCCGCAATTTGAAAAAAACTTCATATCTCCTACAGTTTTGAAGATAGATCGTTCGTACCTTCTAGAGATACCTTGTAAACAAAATTATTTATCGATTTGCTGAAGAAATGATAAAGATCGGATGAACGATACTCAAGTTATAAGCAAAAAAACGGCCAGTAAACACCCACCACCCCCCACCCATCACCACAGCATTCTATTGAACGGCAATCTTAGTGAGAGAGAGAGAAAGAGAGAGAGAGTGAAACTTTGAGATGAGCCAGTATAACTCGTGAGCAAATGCGAGCTGCGACGTTAAGGCTACAGAGTATGCTATAGTCGGGCTTGACCGACTTTCTTTCTTGTTTTTAATTTTATATACACTTCAATTAAAGCAAAAAGTTTAAGTAAACCAAAATTTGTGTGCACGTGTCAACGCTGGTGCGGGGAGGTTGTGGGTTTGATCCCGCCTCGGACCATCTAATAGAAATAGATTTTTCTTTCTTTAGAAAAAAGCTTTTACACACCCGGTCACCTTCACTAGCCATGAAAAAGCAAGAATTCTCTAACTATTGCCGTTTGGATTCGGCGTTAAACTGTAGGTCCCTTTCTCTTGTGCGAAAAATTATAAGCACACACGCCAAGAGATTGAGAGAAGCTTGCTGTTTGAGCCAATTTTAAATTTTTCAAAACAATATTACGAATTTCACTGCTAGAAAGCATTTTTCCCCATTGGACCAAACCATCTTTTTCTATAATAAATTGGCCCGCTGATCACGAAAATCACGGTAACCGTTTTTTTCGATTTTTTCAAAAGTTGTCTCCACTTAAGCTCGCATAACTTTTAAGATTTTGAACTAATTTAAAAGTTCTAAAGAAATTTAAAAAGAAAAAACTTGGCCGAAAGTTTTGTTTAGAATGAGCGCTTTTAATGCTATGGGCTCAAATGTTTGGAAACAAATAAAAAATATATGTAAAATTTAAAAATTTATCGAATTTAAAATGCGTGTATATGGATATATCACAAAATTATTATTTTTTATTAATTGGGCAGTAAAAAATATTTTGTTTACTTTTAAAAAAGCTCTCAAACGTACAAATCGGACATAAGGTAAATGTTTTATGAATTTTTTGGTTAAAATAGACAAAACTATAATTTTCATTTAGATGCCGCTGTGGCTGGTTTTGTTTTAACTTTTTTTGAGCGTTTTGAATTAAACAAATTTTTTGCAAAATTAATAAAATTCTATTTTAAACACTTTCAAAATAAAGACCACCACTTTTTGCAGCTGTATGAGTTTCTTTGAGTCTCTCAGATGAGGCCATAACAATAACACTAGTTTACAGCAAAAACGACCCATTTCTACTGAAATTATTTTTTAGTAGTAGTAGTAGTATGTTGTTTTTATTGTGCAAAGATAATATATTGACAACATAGTGATTACAGATTATATCTGGCTTTACAATAATAAAAACTGTAACTGATATACAACAATGGTTTATTTAAAACCGTCAGTTGATGATTTGTAAGTATTATTTAAACAATTATGAATATAGGTACGTCTGAGAGTCGCCTTTCATTTGACTGCTCCACCCACCCAAAATAGAACAAAATAAAAAAAACTTAAAAATCTTCGTTTATAATTTGTCGCCGATATTTGGTGGCTTCTACTAAAAATGCTGATAGGGTGCTCCAATTTTCTCCGTTTAAAATGCTTTGGAGTTCAAATTCGTTTACAGTGATGCGACGGCAGTGGAGATATCGCACCTCTCTAAGGATGTGAGAAGTGTCAATAAAGTGTTCCACATTTTCCTTCTCCCGCATATTACAAAGGCTGCAGGTTACATCCAAGTCCCTTCTGTGTGGCCTTAAGTTTAATGCAATCATTTCGCACCTCGCCTTAAATATATTGCTAATGCAGTTTGTTCCTAGGCTATCTTGAAAATAGTTTGATTGACCCAGGTTGTGAGTCAGCTTTTTATAAGTGGACCTTTCAGTGCTCGGTTTATAAAGATTTGACGCTCTTCTTCGCAAAGCCTTCTTATGACTTCAGCTTGTGTATGACGCCACCTTTGAAATATTTTAGATCATTGTATTCAAACTACTTAAGCGATTTGAAAATAATGTTTTGTGCGATTATTAACAATACGATTGCCTTTCGATTCACATCTTTCTTGACACCATCTGAAGATTATGAATTGAGATATGGCTTAAAATGTAAGTGCACCTATCGAAAAAATGCAAAGAAATCATATTAAAAAAACGTTGCCATGAAAAATTTTTTGAAATCGATTTTTGAGATCACCAATCCGAACTGCACTTAAAAATAGTTTCAGTAGAAATGGGTCATTTAACTTTGTTTTTTTTGTGTAAACTAGTGTCATCAGCCATCATGCTTATGCCCCAGTTGCCTTGGTACCTGTGCTCAAGTGACATCATTTCCTGGTGAATCCTTTCTCCTTGCTCAATGCTTTCGGCACCCATATTTTCATGGAAGGCATCAAGGTGCGAGTTTAAAAAGTGCATTTTCAGAGACATTGTGGAAACTGTTGTTGAGCAACATCTTTGAATTAATTCTCAGGAAAAAGTTAAGTATCTTTGATTATTGCTCGCTCTGGCCCTGAAAACTAGCCAGAAACACTGAAGATTCCGTACCAATTTTTTCGAACGTCCTTAAAAGATTTTGCACCAGTTTTCGATAGTTGGATCTCTTTTATGTTCACTCCAAATCATTGGATTTTCAGATCAAAATCGTTTTTTTTCTTTTGAAGCTCACTTTTGCAAAAGTCTAAAGCAATTTAAGCATAACAGGTTTTAAACCGAATTAGCACCTTCATTTTTAATTGCCTGTCTGAACTTATACAAATTCCTTATTTTAAGCGACTCCGTTATATTATCTCGTCCGGAAGTTCCAACCCCCAAACATTGCAAATAAGTCAACGATTTTTTTGCATTTAAATTTGGGCATTTTCTGGACTTAATTTACCAAACATTCTTAGAAATTAAATTAAGCTTTACCATAATTTTTCTAGGGGTAAACACGCCATCAATAACACTGTGACACACTTTTGAACTCATAAAAGTTGATCGCGTCGAGACCAAAAAATTCTGAAAGGGTATGATGGTAGTATAAAAATCCTATCTGCGTTTAGTCTGATTAGCTGCCGATTTCTATTTATTGCACTTTGAACTTTTTCACTTCAGAGTAGGATTTTCGATTCCATATTTCGTAAACTATTTTGAATTTTGGTTTTATATCTTTGGCAAAATTGTTGCTCTTGGTTTGGCCTACAAAGCATTTCTTTGTAGTACATCAAAAAAATTACATCTTCATACTCAAAATTACAAAAGTTTCCCAAAAAAAAAAACAAGTTTTTACCACTTTTTTACAGTTTTTCAAATTCTTCTTGAAACCCGTTACTAATTTGGACAAGTAATACATTACAAAGTTGTAACTTAGACCTAAAAAAACAAACTGTTAGAACGAACCAACATCATTTAATTACTCTTTCACATAGTTATAGGCCAACACGCATGTACAACTGTCATAAAAACTCGAAAAAAAACGAATATTTTCGGTAAAAAAATTAAATTTTTCAATTATAATTTTTAAGTTATGTTTTTTTTTGTTGTATTGATGTTGTATTGATTTAATACAAAACAATCGAAATTTTTGACCGTGTCAGCCAATTGCTACCAAAAATGGACATTTTTCGAGCTTTGATTACAATTCTACATGCTTAAGGGCCCGTATCTATATGAAGGACCAATCGAATGAAGTCATTATGTTCCAACCGTTGCTTAGTCAAATTCGTTACAGTTTTCAAGACAAAGTTGAAAAACCGTACAAAATGAGGGAAAACATGATGATTTTACGAAATTTTTGTAATTTTGAGTATAAAGATGTGACTTTTTTGACTTGCTACTTCGAAATGTTCTGTAAGCCAAACCAAAAGCAACAACTTCCTCTAAGACGTCAAAGCAAAATTCCAAATAGTTTACGAGATATGGAGTTGCAAGTCCCAGTCAGAAGCTGAAAACTTTAACGTTCAATAAAAAAGAAAACGGCAGCTTACCAGACCAAACCCAGCGAATGTTTTTGTACTACCATTCAGAATTTTTTAGTCTCGACTCGATCAACTTTTTAGTGTTGCACAGTGTAATTTCTAACAGCGACTAAGACTGGGTTTACACTGCGTCACAGAGCATCACATTTCATTGCTATATCGTCAAAGTGTAACAACGTATGTTCACGTGAATACAAATTATGTGTTGCATGAGTTTAAGGTTCACATGGTTCCTGTAAATGCTGAGGTAATTTTGAAACTGGTCATTCTGCCTTTTTTCACCAAAACTTGAATAAAATAGCCATTTCATGTTCGATTTCTGTGTTTGAGGGCATTTTTTCAAGTAAATTGTATACTGTTTACTGTCCAATTCAAAAACTATAAAAATTTTGAATAATTATGGATCTTTAATTTCGATAAATTTCAAAACTTTGCAAAAATTTGAGTCCACAGCATTAAGAGCACACACCCTATCACATTGTTGTCTGAAAACAAAACTTTTGGTCAAGTTCTTTCTTTAAAATTACTTTAGAACTTTTAAATCGGCTTAAAAACAAAAAAGTTATAAGAGTTTAAGTGGAGGCAACTTTTGGAAAAATCGAAAAAAACAATTATCGATAATATCTCGATAAATAGTTTATAGAAATTTTCGTGAACAGCGGTCAATTTACTTTAGTAAAAGTTGGTTTCGTCCATTGGGGGAAGATCGACTTTCATTTTGTCGAGCAGTGTATTACGCGAACCTTTATTTCGTTTGTTCGCAAAAGTTCCATTTTTTTATTTTGGTATGTTTGTGAATATTTATTAAGTATTTTATTGAAGGTCGAATATTTGGGTAAGTCGTATGAAGAACCAAGTATCGAACCAAAACCTTCGGCCGCAAGCCTTGAACCTCAAAGTTTTGAACATTTACCATCGATAAATTTTGGTTCGAACCGGGGACCCGGATCTTTTCAAAAGGGTTTTGGGATTGCAGCCCTCGAAAAGATAACTTCAATTTGAGCAGGGTCGACGTTAATGCAATGAGAAAAATTACATTTTCGATTGTCTTAGGGCCGAGCTCACATCTACTACATAGAGCTATCTGTCACATAAACTATCAAATAACAGAGTAAATTGTAGGTTTATCTAACACATAGCAGCTGTCGGGGAGTTTAGAGTTTTAATAATAAAAACTCGATTTTGTTACAAATGAATTCAATTTCTTTACATAAAAACTAAAGATGTTTCCTCCGACAAAAAAATTACATGGGGTGGAAATGAAAATGTTCCAAGGACTAGATGGTTCACCAAGGGTTTAGATGGTTCAAGATATTAATTAATGCCTAAAAAATGGAAAATTTTCATTTGGTGCGTCGAATTTGATAAATATCTTGCCTACTTTTTGGGGCAATAAGTTTAATCTAGAAACTAAACAGCACACATAAATATGTCTAGAAGGAAATTTTTGATGCAATCGAAATACTCTAAATAGATTTATCAATATATTTCGCCTCTTAAACCAAAATCTGATCAGACCTACTTGACATGCTTCTTACCCAGTTCTCGATACCGAATTTATTTGGAATTGGTGGAACAGGTTTCACTCTTACATTTCAGTCTTTAAGTATTCCAAATAAGCAGCAATTTTTCATTTAATCTGATAATTATTAGAGCTGAACAAACAACTGATTACCAATTGATATACACGATGGCATTTACATGCCTATCATACAATCATAATCCTCAGCCAGTCGAGATCTGCATCTGCAACCCCTTTAATTTTCATTTGCACAACTGTTGGCGATCAAATGACAAGCAGAAGCCGGAGCAGGAGGAGTATGCTATTAGTGCAGCATAAACCATATTTTTCTACAAATGTTCAAATATTTACACTAGCTAAACCCTCCACCGTTGTCGCACCGCGACCGCAGTCCTAATAATACATTTTCATTTTCCTTTCACCGCCCCCCACCCCGTCCCTTTATGGTTCGCCTCTGCTGGTAATTTGACGAGAGCGCACGCTCTCAACTTGACTCTGGCACTCACTTAGTACTGCAACAACAACATCATAATTTATGTGTGTGTGTGTGTGTGTGCTGGTGTTGACAAATTTTATTGCAAATTTGATGCTAAGGCCTGAGGGGACGATGTTGGTGGGAGAACGAGAAGGGCGTTCCTAAAGCACATCTGCCTGGAAAATCCATCAAAAAAGAGAAAGAATCAGCAGACGGGCGACACAAGTGCAAAATTTCACTGCATTACATTGAGTTGTCTGTTGGTCTAATTATATTGTTCCAATGAAGGTTTTCCACTAGGTTAACCAACTGAGAAACCTATCAAATACATAACCAACTTCCTTTCGTGGAAAATTTCTAAGGTGTAGGTTAAACGATTCTGTATAATGCACACCGGGAAGTACAGTTTATATCGCATCGTTTGAAAAGAAACGAGGTTAGTTTGTCAGCGAAACTGCAATTTACTGGAGTTAGTTAGTCGGCAGCAGCAGCTGCAGAACAAAAACCCCTAGAACTGGTTTGGTTCTGATCAGGAACCGCACCTTATAAGTTAAAGAACTGCCGAACCTGAAATGGAACCGGACCTACTCTTTTTGATAAAAAGCTCGGTTCGAAAAATGACCTTAACTCGTATTTTGAAAAACGCAAATATTTTGCTAAACAATTTCACCGTCAAAATAACTGAAAAGTATTGTCTGGATGCATCATTTACTAGAGACGCGAATCGAAAATCGATTTTTAAATTCACTATCACCTGTGCTTACGATTTTCGATTTAAACAAATTCACACGAGTTTAATTTTACGAACTCCCGAATTCGCAATGTTCTACAACATGGCAAAAAAAGCTGTTTAGGCAAAACTTCTCGGTTGTTATCAAAAGATATTTTGATGCTTGTACAACTTTGCAAGTGTTAGGTATAAAAATATATAAACAAGAAAGGAAAGCTAAATTCGTCTGTGCCGAAGTTTTAATACACTTGAAAAAGCTCGCTCCAAAGGTTAGCGATTTCGACCAAACTTCGAAAAAATTTAATTTTAATAATGACCGAGTTTAAGAACTTAACATTCAAAACAAAAAAGTTTTTCTCACAAAAATCCATTTTTCGAACGATCGTTTCTATGGCAGCTACACGAAGTAGTCATCCGATCCGGGCGGTTCCGACATATTAGCAGCGTGCAGCTAAAAGAAGATTCTGTGCAAAATTTCAGCTCAACAACTTCAAAACTGAGGGACTAGTTCGCGTAGAAACAGACAGACGGACAGATGGACGGACGGACAGACGGACAGACAGACGGACAGACGGACGGACTAAGCTCAATTAACTCAGCTCTCCATGCTGATCAAGAATATATATGTATACTTTATGTGGTCAAAGATGATTCCTTCTATGCTTTGCAAACTCCTGGGCAAAATTTTAATACACTTTCCAAGTGTATAAAAATAGACTTTAATCCTAATTCTATGAGAAAAACAAAAAAAAACAAGAAAGAAAGTCGGTCAAGCCCGACTATAACATACTCTGTACCCTTAAGGTCGCAGCTCGCACTTGCTCACGAGTTATACGCGCTCATCTCTAAGTTTCACTCTCTCTCTCTCTCTATCTCTCTCTCTCACTAAGATTGCCGTTCAATAGAATGCTGCGGTGGTGGGTGGGATGGTGTTGGGTGTTAACTGACCGTTTTTTTCACATAACTTGAGTATCGTTCATCCGATCTTTATCATTCCTCCAGCAAATCGATAAATAATTTTGTTTACAAGGTATCTCTAGAAGAAACGAACGATCTATCTTCAAAACTGTAGGATATATGACGTTTTTTCCAAATTGCGGGGGCGGGAGGGGGCGTGGCAAAAATTGAAAATAAACTTGATCTGCCTGCAAGTATAAGAAATATATGCCCCATACATGTCAAACCTCTATCTCTTACCATCTCTGAGATCTCTTCGTTCATACGGACGGACGGACGGACGGACGGACGGACGGACGGACGGACAGACGGACATGGCTATATCGACTCGGCTGTTGATGCTGATCAAGAATATATATACTTTATAGGGTCGGAAACGATTCCTTCTCCCTGTTACATACTTTTGCACAAACTTAATATACTCTATGTACCTTCGGTACAGAGTATAAATATATATATAAACGAGAAGGCCAAGCTAACTTCGTCTGTGCCGAAGTTTTTATACCCTTGCAAATGCAAATGCCACAGTTTAAGGACGCTTACATAATATTCAATAATTTTTGTAACTAAAACCCATTTTCCGACAGATAAACGTCTGATTTCGACCAAATTTCGCTAATCTTTTTGAAAACATATCAAATTAACAATCGCCGAGTTTAAGAACGATAAAATTTCAAACAAAAAAAGTTTTCCTCACTAAGACTCAGTTTCCGACCGATCAGTCCTATGGCAGCTATAAGATATAGTCATCCGATTTTAACCAAAATTTGCAAATCTGTTTCAAAAGCATATAATGTTAATAATAGCCGAGCTTGAGGACGCTAACAGTGAAAACAAAAAAGTTTTTCTCAGTAATACCCATTTTCCAACCGATGCTTCCTATGACAGCTATAAGATATAGTCATCCGATCTTGACCAAAATTTGCAAATCTGTTTGAAAGCATAAAATATTATTAATGACTGAGCTTAATCACGTTAACATTGAAAACAAAAAAGTTTTTCTCACTAAAACCAATTTTTCGACCTATGGTTCCTATGGCAGCTATAAGATATAGTCATCCGATTTTGACCAAAATTTTCAAATCTGTTTGAAAGTATATAATATTATTTATGACCGAGTTTAATCACGTTAACATTGGAAACAAAAAAGTTTTTCTCACTAAAACCCATTTTTCGACCGATGGTTCCTATGGCAGCTATAAGATATAGTCAACCGATTTTGACCAAAATTTGCAAATCTGTTTGAAAGTATATAATATTATTTATGACCGAGTTTAATCATGTTAACATTGAAAACAAAAAAGTTTTTCTCACTAAAACCCATTTTTCGACCGATGGTTCCTATGGCAGCTATAAGATATAGTCATCCGATTTTGACCAAAATTTGCAAATCTGTTTGAAAGTATATAATATTATTAATCACCGAGTTTAATCACGTTAACATTGAAAACAAAAAAGTTTTTCTCACTAAAACCCATTTTTCGACCGATGGTTCCTATGGCAGCTATAAGATATAGTGATCCGATCCGGTCGGTTCCGACATATTAGCAGCGTGCAGTAAAAAGAAGACTCTGTGCAAAATTTCAGCTCGATAGCTTTAAAACTGAGAGACTAGTTTGCGTAGAAACAGACGGACAGACAGACAGACGGACAGACAGACAGACAGACGGACAGACAGACAGACGGACGGACAAAGCTCAATGAACTCAGCTCGTCCCCCTGATCAAGAATATATATAGTTTATGGGGTCGGAAATGAATATTTCTATGCGTTGCAAACTTCTGGGCAAAATTATAATACCCTTTGCAAGGGTATAAAAATGGTTTCATAGGGAGACACTTCTTATCTCTAGCGATATTTTACATTTACTTTCTATTTCAAAAGACGTCCTTTTAAAAGGGTCGTAATTTTTAAGATTTATTATATTATATATAATATATATACAATATAATATTTGTTTATATCAATAAAAAGCCGATATGACACACTTGAAATTGACCTGTCCGAAAATGTCACAGTGAAATTTTCGACCATTTCAAAATAATATTTTATAAAATTTTACTATTTTTTTTACCTAAGTAATATTATTTATTGTTTTATAGAAACAGAAAAAGAACGATTTTACAGTTTTTTGACCTTGTCTTGACTGGGGATCGAACTCGGGACCGACACAAATTGGCTGACATCTTACCGCATTGCGCCAACGGGCATGCGTGTGGTCACATGGCTGTGAGTCACTATTTGTCTCCTCTTTCTTTTTCGAACTTTCTACACATCCCTTTCCCCTTGTGAGAGTTTCGAAAATTAAATAGTTATCCTTTTGACCTTTTCTAATATGTATCATTTGACAAATTATTATTATTTATGGTTAAAATGAAGCGTTATAGTTTAGAAATGATATGAAAAAAATGATATTTGACAAAATGTCAAATTAACAAGCCCATATCAAATTGAAATGGATCTTAATTTTTTTCTGTGTATGTTTCTGAGCTCTTAATTTTTGCGATTTAGAGAACTAATCGCTAAATTTTTGCAAAAGCGTCTTTGGGAAGGTCTAAAAAGGAGCACTAAGTTTTGATATGTTTTCCTTCTGGTAATGAAGCACTTTACGCATTAAATTTATTACATAATGGTTTTATCCAAAATGGTCAATGTTGTTTTAAACCAATTGCTAGTACAAAAATGCCAATAAACTGCGAACCAAGGCTTCGTTGGTATTACTGAAAACGCAGTTCTGGCTATTTTTAGGTCTAGTTTACGGACTACATAAATTGGTGTTTGGGTGAGTCTAAATACTCCATATTGCGGTCGAGTACCATCTCTTAGGGACATGCAATAGTGCATTATACCATCGTAAAAATCTACCGTGCGCTTTTGAAGGTATTCAAGAATTGAGGTTTAACTCTTTCTGGAGGTACCTTAACCAATTGCACGACTGAAGTGAACTTTTTATATTGCGTTCCCAATGACTCTGTTCACATTTGCTGAATTTGGCAGATTTTTATCTTAGGAGGTTAAAAACTAATTTAAAATTGTTGTCACTGTGTGCTGCTAGTGCAAAACTACCCATAGAACGCGAACCGAGGCTTTATTTGAAAAACTGGGTATGAGGGTATGCTTACAGAGGTCCCTTTTTTCATAATTTTAGGGTCTTATGACGGGTTTTTAAAAAAAGTTTAATTTTGTCGAACTGTGCTATATAAAAATAAATTCTCCAACAATACTCCGGCATTTCTAATATTTACCGAAGATCACGGGGAAGTTGTTTCAAAGATCCAATAATTAATGAACCAAGGTTCGACCACAAACCTTTGGTTAGCGATGCGATTTATGATCTTAGTTATGAACTTCCTCAAACTTTCAGGGGCTTGCAGCCTGACATAGTTTGTGTTTTAGAGCCATTGAGTGGAAAATGGAATGAAAAAAAGTAAATTTCGTGTGCCCATCAAGCATTATACTTTGCATAAAATTAGTTGATTGATTTGGTCGATTTGATAATAAGTGTGTAAGTGAGCTGAAGCTGAAGGCAACCCAACTCAGCGGGTATATCTGTCTGAATATTATGCTGGATGGTTTGGAATCAGTTCGTAGTTAAACACACGCATGCATCCGTGCATTGTCATGGTGGAAGAGTATCACGTGCATTCCAAGAAATTGTCACCATGATCGTGTTGGTCTTCTTTGGTGCACATTGACCCGGAAAGTTTACTGCTTTTACTTTTCCCTAGTCTCCAAATGCGATGCTGTTATTAATACTTGTTTTAACCACGGTTACTAGTTTGGAATGCGGTTGAACATTAATAAACACGCCTTAGAAGCAGAGGTTGCCCGCGTTTAGCAAAAACGAAATCTACGGAAAATTCTAAGAAAATTTCACAAAGAAACTACGGTTTTAAAATGAACTGAAATTCGTGCTTCAATATGGAAACCATAATATATAATGAATACTGTAGAGATTTTAGTTATAATTTGATATTCAAACGCTTTTTCGATAATCACTAGAACAGCGATTGACACGCCTGGCACACATTTGGCTACTCACACCGACGCGAGCCTAACGCATGCCGAGACTTGTGCCAAGAGAGCAAACAGCTTTTCAGGCGCAGGTCAACAATCGATGAAGTAGGTCAGAGCTACTATGTGTCGCTTTATTTTCGCACTCCAATACAATCTCATTATTAGGCTTCGCTTTTGTTGACAAACCCTGCTCTAGAATACTGGAATACTTTAACTCTGTAAAATATCTCATAAATACCACATTCTTGATGTTGGTACCTGCACTCAGCTTGATCCAGCTACGGTATTTAGCCATCGATTTTCTTTACCAATATCTTATTTTCTTGGTAAAAGTGCGATTTCTAAGTAGAACAGTTGGAAAAGACATAGTCCTTAAATGTAAAATGTTAGGTCTACTTGAGCCGGCTAGGAATTCATTTTAAAACCATGGTTTCTTGGTGAATTTTTTTTAGAATTTTCCGTAGATTTCGTGTTTGCTATACGCTTTATTGACTTTTTTCCACCCATTCAAATCGAAAGCACCCTATTGTACTTACATAAGCCCACCGCCTACGACACGAACAAAACAATACAAATCGCACTTTTCGCGGACACTTATTGTGCTTAGCTCATTTAAAGACAGTTGTTTCGTGAGCGCTCGCTCAAAAGTGTCCCTCAAAGTTGTTATTGGCAGACAGTCTCGTTTCTTTTGCTCAACCGAAAATACGAAACTGAAAACACAAGAGGAGGGTAAAAAGTGTATTGCTCACTGAGAGACAATGTGTGCTTTGTTGTTCTCTGTTTTGTCAGTGGCCTGATTGCACTGAAAAAAGGGCTTATGGTTATTTGGGAGCTCTGGTATATATGAGTACAATAGCATCCCATGCTCTCGCACTGACTTTCTCCGCTCTCATTTCGAAGAACGCATTTTTGTTGCTTTAAGCGCACACATTTAATGAACGCTCGACTAGCATGGCCCTGTTATTAAGTTAAAGAGGCCTGTGACGAAACGAAAACGAACGTTTTACATTACACAAATTTTGAAAACAACCAATTTTGTCGATTTGCGGAATTTAGAACAGCAATCAGCTCGATTTGCGACAATTCCACTCGTTTTCAAAATTGGAAACAGGCCTGATAGTCTGACAGATCAGAGCTGTGTGCGATGACAGGGAACAATTCCTTTGTGCACAGACCCAGGCAAGTTCTGCTTCAACATGTCGTCTTTGATGTGTGCAGAGATGAGTGAAAATATGTGGTGAAAGCTATTTACTGACAGAAAAACGGGACTTTAAATTTTTAATTTCCTGCTCTCAACATTTGCGCAATCTGTTAACTCTGTTAACTTAACTGTTAGTGCTCTGTTAATTATTATCCCAAAATGTCTTAAATATACTTCTGGAATGGGAGTTTATTCAATCGTCAACTTGTTGCCAGAAGAATCCCAGCACAATCTACGCCCATCCTTTTAAATTATCTCCGGTTTAATATGCCCTTACCGTCTGTGCGCCTTGTAACTCTACACCACAAATGTACTGAGTCGCTGCCAAATCCTCCCCTCGCCCAATGATGCCACCCGTCACGTCGCTCACTTGTTTCACAGTCATGATAAAACTATAAATTAATTATTACCGCGGCGCACTTGAAAGCGCAACTGTGCTCGGGACCACCCCCGGGGGGTTTCCTTTGATTCTTTTCGGACGTCTGGAGAGAGCACTTTAGGGCAACACCCGGAATGTGAAGCATTCGATTGGAATAATCGCACGCTAATCGCTAACCGAGATGATCATGGGCAAATGCATCAGCGGGAGCATCGACCAGACGCCAGGTTTGTCCTAATTTGGATTTTGATTTGCCATTTGCGGCAACAACTGTCTGAATATGCAACGCATGGGCCCATCTGGCAGGGAGCCCTACGTGAACTCCGCCGTACAATAATAAATACTCACTTGAATCCGCGCCTCGTTCAGCTTTGTTGTGCGCGCCAGCTCCTCGCGGCAGTAAATATCCGGATAATGCGATTTGGCGAATGCAGCTTCCAGTTCCGCTAATTGTTCCTGAAATTAAGCGGATTTTAATTAGGCTAATTTGTTGTGAACTTTTGTTGTCTTTGCTCTTGTTGATGGATTCCCTGGCTTTTATTTTTGACTTAAGATGAAAGTAGCTTGTCTCCATTGAAATATTTTCATTTTCAATTTTAAGCCCCATACGCAGTTGTGAGGTTTATTTAGTCAGATGAGATACAAATTTAGTTCGGCAAAATAATTTAAACACAGAATCAAAATCAAGCTTAAAAAGATTAATTTAATCTTGACCATCGGATTGAGATTTCAAGTACGGGAGAATTGGAACAATCCTAAAAGGCTTGTATCAAACCGAAAATGCTTATTTCAAATACGGATCCTACTTGAAAATTTAATAATGCTGCATTGAGATTTTAGTAAGTACGGAAATTCCAATGAAGAAGCGAAGAGAAAATGGAAACTGAGAGCAAGTTCGAAACTGAACTAAGAAAATCTCTCCCACTTACACAGTTTGGCACACATACACAACATTTTTCTGTCAACCTAGGGTTTTTCTTTTGGTGTTGGTTTTTGCACTTATGGTGCCGTGGAGTTCCCAACCAGAAATAGCACTTTCAAATTGGGAGAAGATGCTGAATTGCAGTCGATGTGCCAAGTCTATTGCAGATAGACCCAGGAAGTTCTGTAAAAACAGCGACCAGCTTTCATTGTGGCGTTGTTTGTGGCCTGTTTTTAAAGTTGTGTGCAAACAACTAATGACTTCGAGCTGGCTAGAATCTGCCCGTTTTAAAACGAAAAAAAGTTGTTAAAAAATAGCATTGTGTTCTTGTGGGATGAATTTTCCGCAGTTACATAGACGAGATAGCTCCGCGCAGAGTTGTTTTAAGACCAGCTCTGTGCGGAAATAGAAAGTTTGGAAACGACTTATCTCGACACAACAGAAAAGGATCTACAGTTTAACTGTTAATCCGAATGGGAAAAGTTTCAAGGAGCCAATAGCTGGTGAAGGTGACCGGCTGCTCTGCAAACGGCCTCAACTTTAGAAATACATTAAATATATACCGCGTCACATTGAAAATTATATAAATGTAGCCTAATACATATTTTAAACCTATATCAGAAGTCGGTTAAGCCCGTATTTTCTCAAGCCAAGTACGAGAGGATTGATTTGAGTACGAATTTTTCAATCCCGGAACTCCTGTTGTGATCTCGATTTTAGCTCGGAAGAGCTTGACTTTAGCTCGATACAGGCTTATTTCAACAACACACGAGATTGATTTTATCTTGTTATTCGAGCTCGATTTGATCCCTCAGTCGGATCCAAACAAGATGGTCCGACATTGATTTGATTTCGACATTAGCTTGTTTCAACAATTCCCGAGCTTAAGCTCGATATTTATCTTTATTCAATGCGAAAAAGGATTGCTGGAAAAATGTCTGAGATTGATTTAAGCTCGATATTTAAACTCATTTTGAACCAAAAAAAAAAGCATGCCACAAGAATACCATGCTACTTTTTTAACGACCTTTTTGATATTCAAACTAGCAAGATTTAGCCGGCTCGAGGTCATTAGTTGTTCGCATGCAGCTGTAAAAACAGAACACAAGCAACACCACAATGGAGGCTGGTTGCTGTCTTGGCCTATTGGCTGCAATTACACGAAAGTGCTATAACTAACCTCCAAAAACCTCTAAGTTGTCAGAAAAATGTATGTGTGCCCATTTACCCTGACTGTATTAGTGAGAGCAATTTTCTATCTTAGTTTGGAACTTGTTCTCGGTTTCATTTCGCTTTGAAATTGGAATTCCGTACTTACTTCAATCTCGAGACAGGATCATTTGATTTTCAAGTAGGATCCGTACTTGAAATGAGCATTTTCGGATTGATACAAACCTTTTAGTATTGTTATAATCCTTTCGTACTTGACATTTCAATCCGAAGATCAAATTTATTTTTTGACCTTTTAGCTCTCCTTTGTTTTCTGTGTAGAAAAACGTTATACGGTCAATTCTGAATGAAATACAACTAGACAAACAGTCGAAGATGGATTCCCCTTTACAGCGATAGTGCAAGCTCTTATACATAAGCTCAGAGAACAGAGCTTTTGGGAACTCAATTCATCGAACTAATGGGTAATTTGTTTAACAGTCTCGTACAGTTGATAGATGTATATAAAGTGAATTTTTCTTAATTCTGTGAACAATTTAGAAACTGTTAGTGAAATTTGATTTGCATTTAAGTCTTTGATTGTTTTACAAAGATTTTGTTTGTCTAATGTGTCCAGAATTTGGCACTGTCAGCAAAAACGAAGAGTGAAACCTAAAAGTCACCGCTCTTATTTCCAACTGTTTCATATTCGATCGTTTCGCTTGGACTTGTGGTTTCTCTCTTGTGTATCTAGTACAATTCTTGCTCGCAATTCTCGGTGGTTTGCAATAAGTAAAATAAAAGCAATTTCATTCTGAATTGGGAACACGAAAACGAAACCGAAGCGGAATTACTTTCGAATTACTTTTCAAATAGTTGTGGATTCGAGAACATGCCTGATTGTTAGAAAACAGAATTTTTGCTGGCAACTCTGTGCTAAAAATTAATGATTATTTTTAGTATAAGTAAGAAAAGTTCTTGATTCAAGAACGTTTGTTCTCGTTAAAATCCCATTTACAGTCGTTTTTCGATTGTTGAATGTTTCGTACCTAATTCAAGTGCATTTCAAAACAAAATATACTTGAAATTTTAAGTACAAGCTATCGGCTTGTGAATACTAGTATATTCTATCCCGAACTGCCTACAACTCTGGCTAGAAGTATAAATATACAGCTCAAACGATGAGCTTAAAGTCAACACCGAAGCCTACACTGCTGACTTTGAAAAGTCCTATGTTGAATATATAAAATTTGAGTTGAACCTTCTTCTTCATGGCTAACATAGCTACTTATTAATCTACCTTTATGTTGTTTGACGTTGGCTTCTACCCAACCAGGCTATGCATCATCGAACCTAAAAGATGCTAGCATATGTGTCATTCTTGTACAAACCGAACGGTTTTCCAACTCACCATTTATCATATCTATAAAAAAATCCAAAATTAGATCTCGACATGACCACCAAAACGAAATTTGCGGTTTAAGCTAGGCAGTCAGATACCGACATTTTGGTCAGCCCATCTAATTACATAGCTCTGACAATTGTCGAAGGGGGTCTTGAAATTATGAAAATTGTTTGACAATTGTCAGAGGAACCTTCGAGAATTGAGCACACAATTAAAAAAAATTGATGCAAAAAAGACAAAAACGAATCAAAACTCATTTGGAGAACTGCAAGGACTGCAACCCATTTTATGGAATCTGGCCAAGCATTTCGATGCCGGCAACTGCGGTTAACTTGTGGCCAATAAGCCTTTTAGCCTTTATGCCTCTCCCTTTGATGTCGTTGGTATGCAATTTCCCCTGATAAACCGCCCGTACACACCAGCCGGTCCTTAACCACAGCCCATTTTAGTAGAGGCTCCTAAGGCTGCCGTTCCGCCCACGCTTGCTGTGGTAGCATGCTTTTCTCCCGCCGGTCCTGTTGCAGCTGTTGTGGCTAAGTCTTCTTTTAAACCTATTAGCCACCCTTAAATCCGTATTCACCTAGTGGTTCCTCCTCTTATACGCTCGGCGAGTATGCTTCATGTCCATGGAGTAGACTATGAATACGACTATGACCTCTGCTTTAATGTGCGTCCCGGCTAATTCTAGTCTATCGATGCGCTGTTGGTGGTCACGAAAGCAGTGTGTTTAAGTGGTAAAGTTCTGCTGCCGCATCCTAAAATAAAGGACACTGATTCTACCTCTTCCAGCCCCAAATAAAACCTTGGCAAGTGACTTTAATTTTCTATGTTATGCACTCTTTTATTTTATTTGATTTAGCCCATCTGACTTTTTGCTGTTGCCTGGGTCACACTACATTCTCAGAGCGGCTCTGACAATTCTCAAACTATTTCCGCTCTAACAAAGCTGTCAACTTTTGAGTACCTAGCTTTTGCACAAATATTTTTTGTAATTTTATAAACAATTTATAAAATCGGTAAAACCTACAAAAATGGAAAAACATGGTTTTTTGAAAAATTGATTTCTCTGGTTTCGTTTATTCGGTTTGATATTGCTGAATAGTATTTTACTGTATCTACCAAAATCATAGTTTAATATTCAATAATTGTTGCTTTAGTTTATAAATAATTATGTGATGCTTGCCGCCTCGAGGTCATGAACAAAACTCATTATTATATATAACTAGCTGGCCCGGCGAACTTAGTACCGCCTAACAGTCAATGAATGTAGTGATACCTTTTAGCTAAACTTGAATGAATGAATTTAAATTAACGTAATAAAATGAATGCACAAAATTTATGAAGTTCAATAGTTCATTAGGATAAGATATTTAAAGAAAATGGTGTGACAGCAAGACATTTGCTTTGATGAAACTAGGTATTTTGCTGCATAGGTTACGCTGGGGTTGATTCTCTTCAGTGAAGCACCTTGTGATATATGACATTTTTCGTTTTGTTATCAGTCGACAGAACAAATAAAGCGGATGGTTTGCCGACACGTGAACAATTCACGTACAATTGCCCATGAGTAAAACATGAATTTTCCTTTGGCCTTGGGATTTGTTAATCGTCATGGTGAATGCTAGACGTATCGAAAATTTAATTCGTTTAAACTCAAAGAGCACATCGGTTGGAATCATTGGAGTCTTCGGAAATAGGCTTTTCATTTCTCTTTATTTCTTTATTAATTTTTAAATGATTCTCTTCATTTCCTTAGATTGTCATGCAGGTGGGTAAATATTCCGGTAAATAGAAGGTGTACATCGAACGGTCCAAAAAATTTCGAAAATTTCAAAATTCATATTTGAGTTTAGATTGTCCTACAGACGGTTAAATAGAAGCTAAGACAGACGGCTAAATAGAAGTATAAACAGATGTGTTGGTAAGAAGTGTAGATCAAATGGTCCAAAAAATTGCTAAATTGGCAAGATGGGAGCGTTAAATCTGCGTTCTTGTGTTCCAGCTGGTCGTGAATCCGCTCTGACCATGACGCAGTCTTGAACAGCCTGACCAATTCATGATGTTCATAAAGTAGTTGCTGCAGATCATGAAGAATTACTTTTTTCATTGCTGTGTGGATCTCTTCACGCCGATTTACTTGTTCATCTGTATTGCCCATGAAGTAAATTTCTAAGCATCTTCAACAGGCATCTTCAACAGGTCGCAAAGATCCAATTCGATGGTGAATCTGGCCTTGAATCTGTGTTCTGGCCTTGTTCTTGGACAATGTCTGCCCCATATGAAGTCATTTAAAAAGAGCCATTGTGTTTTTGAGTATTCGCTAGAAAATGTCGAAAATGCATTGGCTCAGATGGCGGAGTCAATACTGACAATTTCACTTTGCCATTAAGGCAACACATTCCAGGCGTTTCTCCAGCAAACTTCAATGCGCCGCAATGTCCACAAACAACGTCCATTGGACCAATGTGAACGAAAAGATGCGAGCTGTAATCCATTGTGCCATCTTATAGAAACGCTGCTCGATTCAAATCAAAACTTGAAGCAGTTCCTGTTGCGCATCGAAGATTATTTCATTGTTGATCTGTGAGATGAGCTCGACGATTTCCCATTGCCAGCCGATTCGATTCACGGGCTACCTATATCTTTCTTGGATATCTTCGCCGGGCCAGCTATTTAGAGTATATTAAGTTTGTGCAAATGTATGAAACAGCCAGAAAGAGTACAAAGTATATATATTCTTGATAAGCATCAACGGCCGAGACGATTTAGCAATATCCGTCTGTCTGTCGGTTTTGCAAATTTCGCGATTATTTTGAACGATTGACCTACACCTCCTACACAGAAAAAAAAGGCGAGCTAAAATAAAGTCTAAAAAAATTGATTTGATTTCGACCTTCGGATTGAAATTTCAAGTACGAGTCGTACTAGATTTACTTGAATCATGCACGAAAGGATTGAAACAATCCTAAAAGGCTTGGATCAATCCGAAAACGCTCATTTCAAGTACGGATCATCAAATGATCCTGACTCGAGATTGAAGTAAGTACGGAATTCCTCTGTCAAAGCGAAAGAGCGGAAAGAAACTGAGAGTAAATTCGAAACTGAGACTGAAAAGTCCTCTCAGGTTAAATGGTTAAATCAATATTGGAACTTCTTGATTGGATTCGACTTAGGGATCAAATCGAGCTCGAATAACAAGATAAAATCAATTCAGTGTGAGCTAAAGTCGGGATCAAGACAAAAATTCCGGGATTGAAAATTGCGTACTCAAATCAATCCTTCTCGTACTTGGTTTGAGAAAATCCGGGCTTGACCGACTTCTGACATTGTTTGGGATTGATTTCAGTCCGGATATCTCGGGTGTTTTTTCGGTGTATTTACCCGTCGACAGTTGCCAACTATTAAATCTTCATGATCATCTAAGTTCAAACTTATAAGGTTTTGCAATATGCAATGTATCAAATCTAATATAATAATAAAAATTTTCGAAATTTTTGGGATTATTTTGGACCGACTGTCTTTTTGCGAGTTTTAAATTGCTATTCTGCTATTCGGGGTGGAAACAAATCCAACATATCAAAGATCTAAATAATCCGTCCAGCCGTTCTTGAGATATAAGTGGTGTAACACACACGACTTTGTTTTATACACAGAGAAAAAAATTGATATGAAATGGCACTCAATTCGACATTTTTTCATATCAATTTTACTCTCATACGACTAAGATTAAATTAATATGTTCGAATATATCAATGCGATATTTTCGAACACATAATAAAAAATATAAAAAAAACTGTTCCGAGGCAGGCTCACACACTACCCGCTGCACCACACCCGGCTACACACTCTTACTCTGTCACAGTTAATATAAGCATGCCGTCGCTTTTCGTTTTTCGAAATCCGAATTCAAAGAAAAATATTATATTTTTAAGAGATCATATTAACCTGCGAATATCAATATGAACTTTAACTTTTTTTTTCTCTGTGTATATATAGATTTTTCGTCATTGTTAACCACCATTATATAGCTTCTAAGAATATACAATGTATTGCAGCTGCTATAGAAGTGCTATGATTAATTTAAATTTGTTGTGGTGAAGTGGGACCATAGATTGCAAACTAAATTATACCACAACCAAATTCAATTAATCAGAGCATTCCTATGGCAGCTATATGATATAGACTTCCGATCTGCCTGGTGCTGACATATTTGAAAAGTTTGATAAATAAAGGGTGTTTTTTTAGCAGCTTTCGGCTTTGATTAAAAAAAGAAATATATAAAATTCAGAAAAATGTACGAAGTCTTTGTATAATTTAATCTTTAAATTTATTTTTTCTCTATAATTTAATGTTTAAAGATGATTTCATGTAAATGTTGACCGCGGCTGCGCCTCAAATACTTTCTCCAACATATCGGCCGGTATGTTACGAACTAATTCTTCAATATTGGTTTGCAGTGCGTCAACTGTTGCGGGCTTGTCGCTATAGACATGAGCATTAACATAGCCCCACAAAAAGGAGTCTAAAGGTGTTATATCGCACGATCTAGGCGGCCAATTGACCGGCCCCAAATGTAAAAACAAACTGTTCACTCGCCTCTCAATTGGGCCATTGTTTCGCGTGCTGTGTGGCATGTGGCACCGTCTTGTTGAAACCACATGTCAGCCAAGTCCTCTTCCATTTTGGGCAAAAAAAAAGTTTGTAACCATCGCACGGTAGCGCTCTCCATTCACAGTAACGGTCCTTTTTCGTAACGTGCATTTTTCGGGATGCATTGGCAGTTCTTGCAATACTTCTGGCTGCTCTTCACACCAAATACGGCAATTTTGTTTGTTCACGCAACCATTCAACCAGAAATGAGCTTCGTCGCTGAACACAATTTTCCGATAAAAAAGTGGATCTTCATTCAACTTTGCCAGCGCCCATTCACCAAAAGTTACCCGTTTTGGTAGGTATTTTAAAAGGTTTTATACCCAAATCCTTCCGCAAAATTTTCCAAGTAGTGGAGTAACAGAGGCCCAAAGCTGCGAACGGTGCCGAATCAATAATTCACGGTCATTAACAACACTGGCGGATACAGCTGCGACATTTCCTCTGTCTGCACTCTACGTATGCGTGTTGGTGGTTTAATGTCCAATTATGTAAATTTGGTGCGAAATTTAGTCACACCAAAACTGATCATAAAATGGAAAAAGTGCACGATGCACTTAACCGAGCATAAATTTTGAATTTGAATTTTGAATAAAATTCAATAATCTGCAAGCGTTGTTCGTTTGTAAGTCGATTCATGGTTAAATTATAGATCAAACTATAGACATCTTCCAAGCTGTAGTGAGTTGCGATGACTCTAATTACCCAGATTGTGATGAAATTTCTTCGTTTTTTCTGAAACATTGCATTGGGGAGCTATGTGAGCCACTAATAACAATATTCTCAATGTCACTCTCAGCTGGCCGATTTATTGACAAGTGGAAGATTGCTACGGTCACACCTTTGTTCAAGTCTGGTGTCAAGAGGGAGGTGCCCAACTACCGACCCATTGCTAAGCTTAGCAATATATCTAAGCTCTTTGAGCGGATTGAAGATGTAAAGATGTAATTAACCCAAATCAACATGGTTTTATGCCAGGTTGCTCGACCACATCTAATTTAGCGGTCTTCAGTAATTATTGCATCAGTTCCTTTGACAAACGTTGTCAAGTTGATGTTATTTATACAGATTTTTCTAAGGCATTTGATAAAGTTTGTCATAACGCTCTACTCGCCAAGCTTTTTAACCTAGGGTTTCATTCCTCTTTATTGTGCTGGATTCAATCTTACTTGGACCGTCGGACTTACAAAGTCAAAATAAACAACTCGCTTTCTACTCCATATGTGGCTACTTCAGGACTTCCACAGGGGTCCTTTACTTTTCATCATTTTTATTAATGACATTTGTATGCATTTTCGTAACTCAGAGTTTCTGCTGTATGCTGATGATCTTAAAATTTACCGATCAATTAAATCCTTAAGTGATAGTCGATTGTTGCAGTCTGATCTAGATAGGGTCAGTCCATGGTGTGCTCTCAACTTACTCCCCCTTAATCTCAAAAAATGCTATATTGTTAAATATAGCAAATGTTTCTACAATATTACGGCCACTTATTCGATTTCTAATCAAACTTTATCGAGCTGGGTTGAGGCCATTGATTTGGGAGTGAAATTCGACAAAAAAATGTACCTTTAATGAGCACATAAATTATATTTTGCCAAAGGCCTACTCCATGTTTGGCTTTGTCAAACGCAATGCCAACCAATTTAAGGATCCTTATACTAGGTTGAGCCTTTACTCTGCATTTGTGCGTTCCAAGTTGGAGTATGCATCATTTATTTGGAATCCCTCTAGTGCAGTTGATACAAAAAGGCTTGAAAGGGTGAAGAAAAAATTTTTAAAATTCGCGCTCCTTCCGCTCAATTTTTCTGATCCTTTGCCGCCTTATTTTAGTAGATGTGCCTTGTTGCATCTTTCCACCCTAGAAGATAGAGGAACTGTTGCGTCTTTATTGTTTTTGAACGACCTTGTTTTTGGCTGCATTGATTGTCCTACCTTGTTAGGGAAGATAAATTTAAATTAAACCCTTTTCCAACCAATTTTCCCGAACTAATTACTCCCTTAATGGACCTATATATAGGGCTCTAAAAAACTTTAACTCCTTACCCGTTGGCATGCGATTTGAATTTGACTCCAATAAATCGGCAATCAAAATTTGTTTCTTTTAAAAACTAATTTAAGTTATATAATTTAAGTTTAAAAAATAGAGTAGCCAGTTAAGATCTTTTTTCAATTGGTGATAAATAAATAAATAAACTGAACATGTTTGACAGTAACATGTGAGACTGCCAAAAACGGTGTGACCAAAAAGAAAGTTGCTAAAAATTCACTCTTTTTATTTGATTTTCGATTTTGGTGATGTTACGTTGATACTCATGTCCTTCACTTGTGCTGACAAGGCCGGCCATTTGGTATGTTTACTTAAGTTTTGACAGCTATTTTTTGCTTGAATGTGAATTTGACCTTGCCACCGTGAATATTCGGCTTTTACGTCGATTTTGGCGTATGGCCGGGCGGCCAGTATGATTTTTGTGCGCTTGGAGCATGTTTTCCGTAAGCTTCTTGCAGCATTCGATTGCCTTCAGCAGCATTTTTCTTCAAATGAAAGCAGAAAAGTAAACTTTCCCGCAAATTGTGTTTTGTGGGCACAAAAGTTGACATATTCGGATGTTGCTTACACTTCAGAGCAGCGACACATACTGAAAGAGAAAGCCTAATGATGTGGCTTCAAAATGAAGTTGATCCGATTTGATAATAGTGACGCCATCTCTTAAAAATCCTTGATTGTACAGGTAATAATTTAAAATGGTATTCAATTTTGTTTTTGGTAGATACAATAAAATACTATTTTAGCAATACCAATACAAGAGCTATTCGACAAACAAACAATGAGCAATCAATTTTTTAAAAAACTCTTTTTTCCATTTGTTGGTTTATTTCGATTTTTGATATTTTTTCTAAATTAACAAAAAATGTTGTGCAAAACCGCAAATTACGTTTTGGTGGGCATATTGAGTTCTAATTTCGGATTTTTTTATTGAAATCAAAAATGGTGAATTTGAAAATTACAAACCGAATAAAAGAGTGAAATTTGAAAATTGGAAATTTGGGCTAGATCAACCGATTTCAACATTTCTTAAAATACTTTTCAAAACTTTGGCAGGATAAGGCCGAAAGTTGTCGTGCTGTTAAATGACCTTTTCGTGCCTTTGCTCGTATTGCGGCCACTTTCCAAATCTTCAAGTCGGTGTTGGTTTACTTCCAATGATTCAGCAAGCTATTGTTACCTACAATCTTTGTCCAGTTGAACAAGTTAAACACCGAGTTCAAAGTCCTACCAATCAAATTTCAAGGTTAGAATAATAACTTTTGGCAGATGACGTTTACGCGCATTATTGGCATCGCCTAGATAATTTGTATAATTTTCCAATTTATTTATTAGCTCAATGAAACAAAGTTTCCCAGGTGACCTCTAATCGCTCTGTAACTTTCCAAAGTTTAACGCTCAGACAAAGGTACACATACAGACAGAGCACATTTCGCATGTCGCTGACCTTTGCTCAACTCGGTTGCACAACTTGCAAATGGCCAACATTTGGCTACGACACACGGTGTAACCTTCATCAAATCTAATTAAAATTTCTCACTATCCCCATGCACTGAGCATGCACCAGCTACACTCGACACTAGACACTGCCACTGACCTGTGTGAATGTGGTTCGATGTCTTCGCCTGGCTGGCGTTGGGCAGGATGCTGTGGTTGGGGTATGACCGGCATGCTGACTCAGCGATGATAATCCACTTCCGGGCGATGTGATGCCAGCGGAAACTGTTGACAGACCGCTGTTGGGTTCCGGTTTGAGTTTCTTGAATGCACCTTCGGCTGCGAAAAGAAAACGAGAATGAATTAGGTGAGCAATGTGATTAATATGCGTGAGCCGTTTAACCGCAGCGCCCCATCCTCCCACCTCCTGACCCGCAAAATGTTGCATAATTGCCAAAGACAACCAAAACAAAAACGACAACCGCTCTGCGGCCACAAGATGTTGACGCTGGCGCGTCCATTGTCGGCCATTTTGGATGCAGACGGCAAAAAGTTGAAAGGCGACTTGGCCAGACTTAGGTCACGTCGTTGTCGTTGCTCGGCGGTCGCATGAATATGCAATATGGGATAATTTATGCAAATTTCTGGCACATTAATCGAGGTAGGAATTACGGGTCTGGCTCTGGTCTCAGGCTCTCCGTTACCTGACGCGTGCCAAAAGGCGGCAAATTACACGCAAAGGTCAAAAGCACAGAGAGCGTAGGGACACAGGACAGGCGGCAGAGGACACAGACCTGGCTTGGCGTATAATTGGCGCGCTTAGCTCGTTAACAACATTTTCAACTATGTATAAATTTTGACTGTGTCACTAATTGAATAACACACCCCCCGTCGTCCCGGGTGCAGAAAAAAGGTGCAAGTGCCGCTATTTATGTTAAGTAAGCGCCAACGATAAACGCTCTCCCCCCCCCCACTTTCCCACTTTTCCCATATCCTTCAATCCAGTTGACCTTGCTTGTTGCAGTGATTGCTACTGAGCGTTTTGCCGAAAGCCCCAGAAGGTCAATCACAGTGGCCACGTTTCGATCAAGTTGCAGAAAATAAAGGTCCATTCCATAGCAAAATCAATAAATTGATTAACGAAAAAAATACAATTTAATTTTGAATGTTTTGCATGCTTTTTTTACACTTAAAAAGTGTACATGAGTTCGACAAACCCAAAACTACGCAATTCCCATACAATGTGGGTCGTTTTTGGGTCGAATGCGTTTTGTAGAACACATGGGATAGTTTTGCGCAGAAGTTTGCAACGCATACATGGGGGGTACTATTTATATTTTGGGAATAGCAAATAATAACAAACATTTTAAACATTTTCTCCATGAAAATGTATGCACTTTTGCATTCGCTCAAACCAATTTTCGAAGCACTTATTTCACTCCGAATGAGAACCTCCAAAACATGGGTTTTAAACGCATCAACACCTTCGAACGGCGTAGAAACCACGCAGTTTATTTTTGATGTTTGGAAATAGAAAGGAATCATTGGGTGCTAAATCAGGGGTGTACGGCGTATGACCCATTAATACGACTTTTTGGCCTGTCAAAAAGTCCCTTGTGTGACGTGATGTGTAAGAGCTCCCATTGTCATGATGGAGAATTCGTCTACGGCGGTTGGTCTTGCGAATTTCTCCGAAGACTTACCACTCAGAATTGACCGTGCTAAGTTGCTCAAGCGGAACAGTGGCCACATGACTCTTTCAGCCAAAGAAACAGGCGAATGTTTGCCTCGCAGTGCTTCCTGCGCGAATTACTTTTATGGAATTTTGCTCGTCTTTGAACACCCAGACGGTCGGTTGCTGTTTTGTGACGATCTTATAAACGTCTTTTAAAGCACCCCGTTTTTATTTTTTTTAAGCATATCTTTCCATTAATAAATTTGTCAAATTATGCGGAATCCAACGCGAAGAAACCTTTTTTAAGGCAAGGTGTTTATGAAAAATCTTACATATGCTGGTGGAACTAATGTCTATGGATGCCTCAATCTCACGGTATTGTCATGCAATATCAGTTCGCTCACAGCATCGATATTTTCTGCTAAAACAATCGATTTTGGGCGACCTTCACGGACGATTGAATTGAATTCACAATTCACTTTGATGGTGCTTTATCGCCATACAAAGAACTGAGCTAATCGACACACTCTTGTTGAGATAATCCACGTCGAAAGTTGTGAAAAATAATCCAACGAAAACCTTCTCTTGAAATTTCTGTAAACAACACAAATAGCGCTAGTACATCAAAACGTTGAAAGACCGTTAATGCTAAAAAGTGTCAAACTTTATTTTGATATTACCAGGTTTTAACTATTGACTTTAGTGCTATCAGTTCCCGACATAACGAGAGCGTAAGTTAAAGTCGGCTCTAACCGACTTCGATATACCCGTTACTCATGGAAACAAATGTTTAATAGCCTTACTGTATGCCTGAGGTGGGTCAGCCGAAAAGTATGCAACATTTTTTAACTCGTCTCTCTCTCTCGCTCTCTCTCTCTCACTAAGATTGCTGCTGAACGCAATGCTTAGGTTATGAGTGGGGTGGGTGGTGGGTGTTAACTGATCGTTTTTTGCTCATAACTTGAGTATCGTTCATCCGATCTTTATCATTCCTTCAGCAAATCGATAAATAATTTTAAGAACTAGATATCTCTAGAAAGTACGAACCATCTATCATCAAAACTGTAGGAGATATGACGTTTTTTCCAAATTGCGGGGGCGTGAGGGGGCGTGGCAAAAATTGAAAATAAACTTGATCTGCGTGCAGACAATAGGAGTCTACATTTCAAATTTGGTTGCTCTAGCTCTTCTAGTCTCTGAGATCTAGGTGTTCATACAGACGGACGGACGGACGGACAGACGGACAGACGGACAGACGGACATGGCTATATCGACTCGGCTGTTGATGCTGATCAAGAATGTATATACTTAATATGGTCGGAAATGATTCCTTCTGCCTGTTACATACATTTGCACGACTTTAGTAGACCCTTTTACTCTACGAGTAACGGGTATAAAAATATTACCCCATGTATATGGCAACAGACAACTTGCACTGCCCATGGCAGGTGTTCTCACATGTATGGAAGCAACAGAAACCTTAAAATATGGCAACACACTGGCTGTGTGTGTGAACGCACCCTAAGTAGAAATTTGCCGATTGTTCTCTTTGATATCTAGCGATAAAATAATATGCCTTGACCAATGGTAAAGAATATACTATAGACAAGTGTATTGAGAATGTTTGGAACCACTTAATCGGGGCTGGCCAATCATTACATCGTATGAAAGAAATAAAGTTAAGAAACTGATATTTGGAATAGTCTTATATTCAGTATTTAGTTCAGATTTCTTATCTTCTAATATGTTGCTGCTATGTGTCAAACAAACTTAGTCCGTGCTGACGCGGTGAAGTCTCTTTGATATCGTTTTAAGCATCTTCAAAACTGCGTGAACAATTACATGATTAAGTTTGACTCGTGAAGTTTTAGTTCGATCTATCTGACAACAAGAGTTATCGTATCTATCGGAATAAGGCAAAGGGAAACTATCGAAAAACTTCAAGGCCAGCTAGGCCATAAAGCTTTCCCTGCATTTACTGCTCCCCCACATCTCTTCCCTAGAAACAAAAACTTAATGAAGGAAACTTCGTCGTGTAAATGCGAACACTAAAAGGTTGATCGAGCCGGGACCAACAAATTCTGAAAGGGTATGTTGGTAGTACAAAAACCTTCGCTGGGTTTGGTCTGGTTAGCTGCCGTTTTCTTTTTATTACACTTTTAAATTTTCAGCTTCTGATTGGGATTCGCAACTATACTAAATTGTAAACTATTTGGAATTTCGCTTTGACGTCTTAGAGGAAGTCGTTGCTCTTGGCTTGGCTTACAAAACATTCATAAGTAGCAAGTCAAAAAAGTCACATCTTTATACTCAAAATTACAAAGATGTCTTTAAATCACCATATTTTCCCCTCATTTTGTACTATTTTTCAACTTTGTCTTAAAAACTGTAACGAATATGACTAAGCAAGGCAGGACAAAAACGTAGCTTGGACTTAAATAAACAAACAATTGAAACATACCAACTTCATTCGATTGGCCCTTCGTATAGTTACGGGCCCTTAAGCATGTAGAATTTTAACCAAAACTCGAAAAATTACAATTTTTGGTAGCAATTGGCTGACATAGTCAAAAATTTCGAATGTTTTGTATTAAATCAAGAAATCAGTAAGAAAACATAACTTAAATACTGTAATTAAAAACATTTAATATTTTTACTTCTTTACCGAAAATGTTCGTTTTTTCGAGTTTTTATGACAGTTGTACGTGCTTGTGGGCCTATAACTATATGAAAGAGTAACTAAATGAAGTTGGTTCGTTCTAACGGTTTGTTTATTTTGGTCTAAGCTACAACTTTGTGCTGTATTCCTTGTCCAAATTTGAAACGGGTTTCAAGAAGAAGTTGAAAACTTGGATTTTTTGGGCAACTTTTGTAATTTTGAGTATGAAAATATAATTTTTTTGATATGCTACAAAGAAATGTTTTGTAGGCCAACCCAAGAGCAACATATTTGTTAAAGACTTAAAAGCAAAATTCACAATAATTTACGAGATGTGGAATCGTTAGTTCTACTCTGAAGCTGAAAAGTTCAAAGTGCAATAAACAGAAAACAGCAGCTAATCAGACTAAACCAAGACACAGTTTTTATACTACCATCACACCCTTTCAGAATTTTTTGGTGTCGACGCTATCAACTTTTTTCAGTTCAAAAATGTGCCACAGTGCAATTAAGGGTCGACAAATAACAGAGTAAATTCTAAGTTTATCTGACACATAGCAGACACTTAAGGTTTCAAAGTAACTTTGCCTTGGTAAAAAATATAAGGTCGAGAACTTTCAATCAACAACACTGATTTGTGCCAAAAATGGGTGAATCCAATGGGACGTTATCGGCGCCGCTCGCCTTAAAGTGCTTTCCAGATGCTTCTTTTGTGTGGTACCTCTTGCACAGCAGGCAGACATTTGTGGTTATCTGTTCAATATTGTGTGACAACGACTCGAAATCATCACGAAAGTAGTTATAATGTATTTTTATAAACAAATTCTAGAATGACGAAAAAAATAAGAAATAAAAACGCCACCCAAAATAATCTTTGTTTTTAATAAGAAGATGACCAAAGTTTTTCAAATAATAAAGCGATGATATCAGTATCATTAGAGTCTTTGATGGTAACAGAGCGCCGACTAAATCAAACGTTTTAAAGAATTTGACAGCTTATTAATGTAAACAACTTTAAGCTATTCCATTAACTGTCTTATCACCCTGCAGCTCTACGCCTCAGTATTGAATTTATCAGTGCTGAATTCAGACTGGAGACTGATTTCAGTACTTTCCATGAAACTTACCCATGAATTAAGTACTGAAACCCATGCCCAAAAGAAGCGAATATCATAAAGTAGTAGGCCCTATCTGTGTTAAATTCATTACTGAAAAGCATGTAAAGGCAGCAATGATTTCAGTTTTAGCATACCCAAACAACTCAACAGACTGTTCAAGTTTATATTTGAGTCGCTCAACGAACGAGTCTGGCATCATGTACATGTGTTCATGACAATCCTCCTTCGCCAACTTTTCTTGATTATTAAGGATTTCATTGTTAATCCAACTAACAATTAAGGTATTCCTCTAGAATAAAAAATCATTATTACTGGAGGTCCTTAAGAAAGTGTGCTTTGATCGACTCTTTATAATCTTTTGCCGCTTGAAAATTAGTGAAACTGGCAAATTTAAAGACGCCACCACACTGAAAAAAAAAATCAATCAAAAATCTAGATGGAAAATCTCGTTTTCAAGAACCTTGCAATCTTATAAAAACAAGTTTGAAAAACCTTGAAAAGAGCTTAGAAATCTTAAAAACAAGATTTATCATCTCGCAACATATCAACCATCCTACAGTTTTCTGTAAAGCTTCAGTTGAAAATGTTTTTCATATATATAGATTTATTTTGCTAAGAAAAACAAAAATAAACAATTTTCGGTTGCAATGCAACCCACCACTCTTCTTCCTGGGACTCGAACCACGACCTCTTCATTCAATAACACATTGGCACGGCCGATTAGCCGATTTGGCAGTCGGGGGTCAATTGTTAAACGCAGCCAGTTGCAGTATAAGAGCTCAGGCTGCAAAAATCTGTGCTCTTATACTGCAACTGGTTGAGTCTAACACTTGATGCTCGATGGTAAAGCGGTGATGTCAGTGTTTCAGTGCGCAGAAGGTACTGAGTTCAAGTCCCATTATCGGCGGATTAATAATTTACAATATATTTAAGTTTTTCTAAAGAAAGAAACAAATTTATTATTAGGTGGTCCGAGGAGGGATTAAACCCACGCCTCCCGCACAGCAGTCCGACACAGTAACCGCTGAGCCACACCCGGCCAAGCAAGCACCCCGGCACTTGCGTTCAAACGCTAGCAGATAGCAACATTTTCAAGTTCGTATTGTAAGTTGCACTGTTCAAATGCTTTTGAACACTTAAGTGGCCTTAATGTCTCATCGCTCTTCTTGAATATATAAATATACTTTAGGATGAGGTTGAGGGACGAAGTTAAGTTCAAAAAAAAGGAAGTTGTAACTAACTTAACTAACTGTTGCACATTCTTAATAATAGCAACAATACAAAAAAAATATATTATTTGCTAGAGTAATCAGTGGAGGTCAATAGTCAGCTATTTCTTGACTATTATATCCAAGCAGTTTTTATATTTATTGGCAGCATGTAGAGATGTCAATTTTTGTTTCAAAACACTGCTGATCGAGTAGAGTGACATACCCCCGACTTAATTTAAAAATACCACCAACTACAATTTTCGGCGTAATTTTTTCTTAAGTCCAGTCACACTAGACTTATGTTCCACGTTCACAAAATATGTGACGAAGCAAGCCAAATTACTTACGTCGCACAGTGGCCGTTTTTGCTGATTTTTACTAATTAAAACTAACTTTTTATTGAATTTTCTTAATTTTAAGTAGTTTTACAACTACATTTTTAATAAATCGTTTTAAAAAAAGTTTTAATGTTTTGCCTATTTCTTACAACCGATTCAGTGTATTAATCTTTGCACTTTGGCAGCCGATCCTGAGTCACCCTGTTGACCTACAATGATGACCTTAAGTTCATTTTAAAGCTACAGCAATTCTCTATCACCTTCCATTTTTTTCAAATATCTCTTACCGTTCGAAAGTTACGATTTTTACAACTCAAAACCGTCCAGACTCTCGTGCACAAGGAAAGTTGCTTTCATTTCATATCAGTACATAGATTAATCATTAATCGCAATGCGCAAAGTTACGCAAGTCCATATTTTTCTTTTCTATTTAGAAATATGTATTTTGCAAAAATTTTTACTCTAGAAGCGTGAACTAGCGCGGATGCACTTTTTACAGTCCGTCAAAGTTGGAAAATATGGTACTTCAGTAAAACGTCAATAACTCAGCTAATTTTCAAAAGAAAATTAAGTTTTGTGATTAATTTTTCTTTAGAATTAATACATCTTTAAAAAACAAAGAACCAGATTCCAATCGGAATATCCGTTCTGTTTTAATACGTTCCCAAACGTGACATTTGAAACCAAAAAAAAAAAACAAAATTATGAGATTGAAAAATTGTTCAACTTTGAACCACTGTAAAAACCAAAATAATTGACCAAATTCAATTAGCTAAAGTTTTTTGGGCTAGTTGGATTTCCCTTTATTAAATCAAATTTATTTGGTCAAAAAAATCGACCATCAATTTTTGATTTTAGCAACGCTAAATCGGCCGGTTTGGCCACTGTGCGTCGCAGGTTCGTAGAGGCCTTTTGTGTCAGAATCTATCTGTTGGAGCCAAAATTTGCAAGTGTGTTAAAACTTCGGCACAGACGAAGTTAGCTTTGCGTTCTTGATTTTTAAGTGCTTCAAGCTTAACATAAAACTATTTATTTTGTGACTTTTGTAATGCGATGCTTTTTGATCACCCATTGGCACGTAGTGGACCTTGGCGCCCTCGCCGACCGCCAGGTAAGGTGCTTAAAAAAAAACAGTAGAAATAAATTTACCGATACGGGTCTCAGTTTCTGAAGCGCAAGACAACAAAAATCAAGCTTAACATCAATCAGCTTCAAAATTATATTAAAAACATGTGAAAATAACATTTTTATACCCGTTACTCGTAGAGTAAATAGGGTATACTAAAGTCGTGCAAATGTATGTAACAGGCAGTAGGAATCATTTACGACCATATAAAGTATACACAGAAAAAAAAAACGTCAGGATATTTTCAATCTTTATAATCTTGAAGTAAGCCCGGCATGAGCTTGAAAATTCAATCTCGACTTACAGGATATTCTACACAATTCAAGCTTTCAGGAATTGGCCCAAGCCTTTCGAAATTGTATCATTCCAAATGTGCATACTTCAAACAAGAGAGCGAGAGCGACAAAATTTAAGTAGCATGTTTGACATGCGGGAACAAACGATGGCGATGGTCGTGTGAAATGGGATGCCATTCCATTCGTGTTCAGTGCGTATGGTTGTGGGTCGAATCCCAGTTGAGCCCAAAATATTTTTATATTTCTTTGTTTTTCAGAAGTTTTCCGAAACCAAAACTGGGGTCGAATATGTTACCATAAAGAAAAGAAATACTAATCCCATAAGAGCTAGAGGAATTTTTTCTTTTGTTTTATTAAAAAGTGGTGGAAAAAACAGTTTTAGTATGAAAAACCTTTTTGTTTCGAAAGATATCCCATCCCAACTTATTCGATGTTAGATTTATTTAATTTTATACGATTTCGCTATGCTTGAGTCAAATCTGACTGACACATTCTATAGCTGCCATAGGAACGATCGGTCGAAAATAAATTATTTTTTGGTTTTGGTATAAAAACTTTGTTTATTTCTGAAGACAACTTCAACAAACTCACCAAAAACGTGTAGGACTATGAACTAAATTTGTGACCAAATTTAATTAAAATCGAACTACTATATCTTATAGCTGGCATACGAATGATCGGTTGGAATTAAAATAAATTTCCTTTTATTGAGATAATTCAACTAAATTTAATGTGTGGTACTTGAAAATGTTGCCAAGTTATAAACGAAAATCGCAAAATATATGTTTATCAATAATAATAATAATAAAAAAATTGATAAATAAATACATAACAAAAATTCCGTTATTCGCTAGCATAAGAAATGCTTTAAGACCCGCTAGAGCCAGCGCTTCTGCTGTTAAGCAATCCAATTTCTTTTCCGGCAGTTTCAGCTTGTTGGAAATTATAGGATCTGAGCTAATAAAAATCATTGGACGAAAATGGAAAAATATTCCATTTATACTTCTATGTACTTATTATTGTCTTCTTGAGCCTCTAGAAGAATTGTCCTATGGGTTAAAGAGCGTTTCTATATTATTGTGAGGATATCAGCTTTAAGAGAGCGCTTATATTCAATTTTGAACTGGCTAAAAGTTGATATAACTTTTGAACCTGTTGAAACTTGTTCGAAAGCAGCTTTAAATAGGGAATGTTCCCACACATCAAATTTCTAGTTAAAAGATATGAGGTATGATCATTGTTAGGCTTAGCGACCTGTTCTTAGTTATTTAAGAAGCCGGCTCAAGGTCGTGTGTCTTGTATGTAATATAACAAAATTATTTGGTTTCCTCCAATATATTTCGATATGCCGTCGGCATTCGTCTGTATAACAATAACACAAGAAAACAAAACTCAAAATGCTTATACTTGATATAAAACAACAAGATTACAAAATGATATTAATAAGACTGAACTACAACACGGACACAGAAAATTGAGCCCATATATGTATACAGACACCTACTTGACCATAGGAATACAAAAACAGACTTAGTTTCATACTCCGCAGCTGACTGATTGGACGCTGCTGCTCTTCTGTATGTAATCATTTTGTAATCTTTATGAGATATATTAAATGTTACTCATAATGTAAGCCTTCAAACCAATTTTTTAGATCACAGCCTAAATAGTGTCTTAGATTTGGGCTTGAACCACTTTTGATCTAGTTCAGAACCCATTTAAAATTCAAAGGTTCGGTTCTCGGATCGGCTCCTTTACTTGTCGGTTGGTTCGATTGTAAGATCGGTGATACAATTTTTGGTAAAACAATAAGACATTTTTTGTTGAGAAGGATTAATTTTGCCATTTTACAACATGACTTATGCATTATTTCCTTCTCGAAGTCGTAATATGCCGAGTTTGAATATTATTTTGAAACGATCATTCTCGGATTCAGCTCTATAAAATTAATTTTATCCGGTCCATTTATTTCGATAGTTTACACACAAGTTCTGAAAAATCTGACTGAAGTTAAAGCTTTAAATCGAACCTTTCTCTAAGCAGAGGGGACCGATTCGGGTCCAGGTTCGGGAGGTTAAAAATGTATAAGGTGCGGTTCTGGGTCAATGGACCCAAAAACCCGAACGGAACTTGATCCCCGGGGATCGTTTCAGAACAGGTTTTCAGGCTTGCCAATATTTAACCGGTTCGAAACCCGTTCGATAGCGGTTCTGATACAGTAAAAAATCCAACTCAATATTACTAACCTACAGGCCAGATTACAAGTTCATAGCTTGAATAACTTCTGTGGTATGGCTCTGAAAGAAAGAAATTCCGATAAAAGATCTGAAAGATACGAAATTTAAAATGAGCTGTTGCATCTATTAGTTTTCGTCATAAGTTGTTTGAGTGGAGCATAGGTCATCTAGTTTCTTTGCTTACATGAGCTTTTCTGAGCTACATTTTTTCAAACAAATCATTTAGATTAAGACTCATACTATGATCAGTGGTTCAATTAATCAATGATTTGACTTTTTAAAGAAAATGGCTGACAAAAATAAAATGATATGCTCTTTAGTAAAATAACTGACTTTATTAGATGCATTGTTATTACCAGAGATCCTATAAGCTCAGAAAAATGTTATATTTTCAAGTAATGTGGTAGACTTGCTTTCTAAGAAAGAATTTGTATTTTACAGATAGGCTAAAATTGTCATCTTGAGAGTTTCTAACCACTACGTTCTGATAAGAAACAAACCGTGGTCTAAACACCAACAAACTTTTTGTGGCTTGGAAGTGCCGCGTGATCTTTCAAGATAGAGCCGGGTCAATGCAGTTGGCAAATTGCGACCAACCCAACCTTTGTTTTCTCCTGGTGATTAAAGTCAAAACTGAAGAGAAATATCACAGTAATTTAAAGTTTCGGGAGTAGCTAACTTTTAGTGCGATCAGGTCTGACCATTCCATTGAATAGTTTGAAATAAAAGATCATAATTTTCAAGTACTTTGGCTTAAAAAATTGGGGTTTTTAAAGCTTCAACAAAAGGTGGAACCGCACTAAGCCAAGAAGCAACACTAAAGATACCTATCTCCGTACAGACGCTATACAACAAGTTGGAAGAGATAGCGGAGAAAGAAGCAGAAGAAAAGTGGAAGAATACAACCGGCTGCAGAATCTCAACAATTTTGCACTATATGCTACAGCTCCGAAGAAAAGACTGTAGACTGCTTATAGGCATACTAACTGGTCACTGCCTAGCAGCTGCTCACGCTAAAAAGCTAGGCATCACGACAGCGGACAGCTGCAGGAAATGTAAGAAACCTGGAGTCGTAGAAACTCTGGAACACCTCATCTGCAGCTGTCCAGCGATCGCTACGACAAGATTAAGACATCTACACTCGCCAAGTCTCACCTCTCTTGAAGAGGCGGCCAGGAAGTCTTCCAAACAACTATTGGCATTTGCCAAAACGTCAAACATCCTCTTGGATTTCACATGGTACCCAGAAAAACCACCCGGCCTCAGTAAGGGCCAGCCGGAACTACCTACAGAATACTATAGAATATTTTTTCAAATTTTCAGGAATTAATTACAATTGACCAAACTTTTGAACTCAACCAACCAACTGGAGGTGTTTGGGAAGCGTTTAGGAAAATCGTCAAAATTAAAGTTTGGTATGCATACAATGGAATTTTTTTGGTACGAAAATCAATTTATTTATTAAATCATCCTCTGAAACAATCAAAAAAACAATCGTCACAATCAACGATTCATAGATATTACAAATGACGCATGTGAAACAAAAAACGATTGTTCTTGGGAGCTAACATTGGATCCCAAAAAAAAAGAATAAAAAAGTGTATGAGATGCGGTGTCTATATATATAGTGTCCTTGATTGAAGTCAACATTGCCAAAATGGAGATTAATAAATGCGCAAACAGACAAAGTGAGCGACAAAGTGAAACGGAAGCGAAATTGGTGGCTCTACAGGGTGCAAAAAATCGCAGCCTTAGCAAAATTTGGTAGGGCTTTGATAGATGACATGCGAATACCACTAATTACAGGGTCACCACGATAAATTTCTACAGACAAAAGACTATAACACATATGTATGTAGTTCATACCACAATGATTTGATTTTATAGAAAGTATTTGATCATAACAACTGTTTCAATAAAGGGCATTGCCAGATTTGTGGGTGCACCGGCCCCAACGATATTAATATTTTAAGTATGCAGTCTTAAAGTGCATCAACCGGATGTAATATCGCGATTTTTTTTATACTTCTAGTACCAATCAAAAGCCCTTTTCGGGCCATCTATCCATTAAAGAATTTCAGTTTTTTTTTTGGTCAAAGCTGGCATGTGTGCACTCCCCTAGAATAATTTTTTAGATTTTATATATTATATAATTTTTAACACCATTTAAGACATCTAGTTGAGGTTCCACTTTTGTTTTTTACATGTTCAATTGTCGTTCCTAGATACAATTTCTGTAATTTTTTCAGAATTTTAAAAATTGTGGAAGGTGGATAAAATTAATTAAAACAATAATTTATGAATTTATTTTAATTAAAAATTATTATTATTTATATGTATGTATATTATTCTTTCACTCAATCATCGTCGCTGTCTTCATTTATAAATGGATTTTTTTAAGTATGCTAGTATCATTTAGGTTCGCCAAAAAATGTCCCAATGTGTTAAGCATATATCCATTTGTAGTTACAATTGTAAATGGCTTACATAGTGGCTTTTTTTTTGACCCGAAAATTACCTTTGCTGGTACTCGTTGTTTGAACTCTTTTCTTGATGGACATAAGTACCATCAAATATCAAAGCCAACCTGTCAGTTAGACCAAATAATTTGCTGGCCATTAATCCAGTATGATGTTCAATCAATTCTTCCCTAGTAATTGCATTAAACCCAAAAGAAGAACATCGTTTTCAAACGACTTAATTACAGATTCGACTAATTCAGATATTTTCTGCTCTCTGTCTAGGTCAAGTATGGATGCAAGTACTTTGTTAGAATTTCCTTTACGGATCTTTAACAGAATTGTCACAAACGCTTGGACTGGATTATGCGTTGAAAATGCAACATATCTTGCAGCTCTAGAATATTTTCCCAATTCAATCCAGTAAATACTCCAATCTGCTTTTCCGACAGACCACACTCTCCAATTTTATGAAAAGTCATCTTCTCGTTTGGAATGGACATACCGTTTAAAAGTTGACACAAGTCTTCGACCCCAATGTTACTCAATAAAGATTGCTTTCTGAGGCGGTCCAACACATCTGGAAACAAACGTTTTCTGATAATGTGCTCCAAACAGCAACGATTTCCGTAAACAACTTATTTTTTACAAAACGCATCTGTTAGCTTATTTTTAGAATCGCCGAATTCCAGTTTCTTTGCCAAGGATTTAGAAATACAATTTGCATCCGGGCCATCTTTTAAGATCTTTGGAGGCCCAGAACATCGAAAAACATAAATATTACAGTTCGAGCACTTTCGATGTTTCATTGTTGAAGACTGACGTATTAATAAATGAGCTAAACTGATATTTTTGCTATTATTATTATTAATTTTTAATTAAAATAAATACATAAATTATTGTTTTAATTAATTTTAACTACTTTCCACAACTTTTAAAATTCTGAAAAAATTACAGAAATTGTATCTAGGAACGACAACTGAACATGAAAAAAACGAAAGTGGAACCTCAACTGGAAGTCCTAAATAAATGGTGTTAAAAATTTCGCGGAATTTTGTAGGTAACGGCTTACATTTTAAAAATCTAAAAAATTATTCTAGGGGAGTGAATACATGGCAGCTTTGACCAAAAAAAAAATTGGAATTCTTTAATGGATAGATGGCAGGAAAAAGGCTTCGGCTACGCCCTTTTAAGCAATTGTAAATCGCAGCAGGAAAGTATGCTCTTAATTTTTTACAATCATTCGTTAGCATTAGCTGACTTTACCCAGCAAGCATTTTGCATAGCGTAAGATAAGAATGCGATTCTTCCAGTAGTATCGCTTTACTCTAGCGATATCGCATAGCAATCGCATTCTCATCTCCCTTCGGAGGGAGAGCGTTTCTTCTGGGAGATACGAAAAAGTCTCTTCTCAGGGATACGAAAGCTTTTCATTCTTGGGATAAGAAAATATTTCTTCCTGCTGCTTAAAAAAGTCTTACTTTCTTTATAAGCTATAAATTATAGCGAAGTCTACTAGGCGAGATGGAAACAGGAAAAACAGGAAATTGCAATTGTTTCTAAAGGGACCTTGGCTTTAATAATAATTTGTGCAAATATTGGAAAAAGATTGCCCAATAGCTTTTACAGTGGATTTTAAATGATTTGTATCCAAATCCAATTCGAATACAAACTGCTTATCTTCGACATGTTTCCGTTTGATAAATAAGGTTTTGTGCCAATTGCTGGAGCGGTTAGGTCTTCTTAGAGATTGTTAAGAAATGAATCGCTAATAAAAATGCGAGACCTATTTATAAACAATCGCATTTATATTTTTGGGGCGATTTTTAAGAGATATAGCGCCAATGAACTGATTGAATGTAAACAAAATATCGCAAATTTATCACAAGTATGTTAAAAATGCGATACCTTATGTATTTGGTTTTTGTAAATCGCCAAACTATCATTAAATTCTCCCTTCAAACTATCGCCAAAATCTCTTTTTTACGAGGGATATAAGAAACACGACAAAATGTTTGCTTTAACCAGGAAATACTGGTTTGCAACATTAAAGAGTAATGTGTTTGTGAACGAACTAAAGAAAAAAACAGTCTTAAGTTCTGAAAACTTTGTGAAAAGGGGTTTCCTATAGTGCAACATCCTCGAACGTAAAAACACTTTATTAAGTATAAACTGACTTGTGAAGGATGGTTCGTCTTTAGCGGTGGGTTTTTCCTGATGCTCCAAAAACTTCTGACAATTAAATGGTGGTTTACCATTGAAAATTGATTGCCCCACGTTGCTATAACAACATAAGTCCGACATGAACAATATTTCTGATAAATTAGGCGATCGTCTGCTTTAAGTGCTTCGAAACTACAAACGATTTAATAGGACCTTAACGAAGTCTTAAGGAAAATACCGTGTGCGATTGAACTCGTTGCGGTGATCAAGCGTAAAGTTAGTTTATCGATGCCCGCCCAATTTGATATTCAAGAGTTTTTCTCGACGGAAGCCTTTTAATACTTCTGGACTTCCAGGACGTCCTCCCTTTAAAAAATAACTTTATATTCAAGTGTTGAGTTGGTGTATCATCCATATATCAATTTCTCACGAAATAATAGAATAAAACAGTCTAAAAAGTTAGCTTCGAACAGCCATAAGAGCCAATGTTGAGCACATACTCTCTCTTGGATTGTCTGCTTTTCATTTAAGCACAAAAGAATGGAACCTACAGTTTCACTTCAGTCCGAAAGAGGGAAAAATAAGTTGCCTTCAACTCAAAATATGAACAAAACTTTCCTTAATATTTTGAGCAGTAATTTTCTAAAAGTGCTTGAATTATGCACAATTCAACTCAAATCGCCAGAAATCAGCTCGACTGCATCAACATTCGCTTTAAAAGCGTATGCGGTGTGACTGACACTGAAATTTTTGCAGTCCAGTCAAATACACAATCGTGGTCTTATTGGTATTTTTGCGACTGAGTGTCTTGTACGATCGTTTGTCGAAGTGTTTGATTCTGCTTTGAGCGGCACTGCTTATTGACTTCGTTTTCGAATGTCATTCGTACAGAAACAGCACACACACTAGAAATACATGGATATGCATTGCTTTCATTTCTCTAGCTCTCTTCGTTCTTCTCTCTTCTTTGAAAAAGCAACTGTAAACGCCTTTAAGTTGTTGTTGTTATCTCAAGAGACAGAGACAAATGAGTGAGAGATAGATCCAACCTGTTCTCTGCTTGTACGAGTAAAAAAATTAGCCACACGAAATGTGGCGGATATCATTCGCACTGCTACGCGAAGCAGAAATATGCCACGAGTGTCTTAAAAACTGCATACATTTTTTGCAGTGGTTGGAGACATTCGAGATTGCAGTACACTTGTAGTGGCAGTGCACTCGTGCAGATCTCTGTCAACCCCCACATGGACAAGTATAAGTAGCAGCTTAGACGAGTAGCTACAAAAATTGCCAATTTCGCAATGTGCTAGGGCGCCAATTCATACGTTGTTCCTTAAGTGAGAAAGTCTAGGATTTAATTCCCAAGCTCCAAATAATGGTTCTGTGTTTTTCTAAAAGTGGGTCGTTCAGGTAGTGGGTCATTGAAGTTGTTGTACAGCGATGTCTTTAATCCTATGGAATATGGCTGGAGCACTGCAGCATATCCAGCGTTTTTAAATAGAAGTGGCTCCCTTCCCTTCCAATCCCTGTTCTGAAAGCCCCAAAATGTGAGAAATTTGTTTTCTCTGTGTTGGTTTAAGAATTTTTAAATTTAGTTCTAGATGTTCAGATTCAGATCAAGTCATACCTGAATGGAAGATCTTTTTACTGAGTCGGACAATGAATTATTAAAGGCTGGAATACACACTTACACTTCTGATCTCCGGACTTTGAATAACAATAAATGGATAATGGCCACTTACGCAGACGATATAGCTCGGTTAGCGTCTGATAGCGATCCTATGTCTGCATCTCAAACTCTTCAAGATCAGCTTCTACTCTGGTTTAAGAGATGGAATATTGGAGTCAATGCTGTAAAATTTAAACACGTCACATTCTCACTAAGGTGCAAGATGTGCCCACCTGTCCAGCTGAATGAAAAAACACAATTCCCTCTGATACATCGGCAAAATATCTAGGATTGACGCAAACAAGGCCGCTTGACGTGGAACAAACACATAAAAGTTAAGAAAATTTAGCTGATTATTAAAGTAAATACAATGAGTTGGATCTTGAGGCATAGCTCCAACCTAAAACTTAAAAACAAGCTCCTGATCTATAAGACGATTCTAAAGCCAGCATGGCTTGTGCGAAAAATTATAAGCACACACGCCAAGAGATTGAGAGAAGCTTGGTCATTACGAAGCCAGTATGGACATATGGTATCCAGCTCTGGGGCACTGCATCAGAGTCCAGTGCCAAACCTAAGTTTTCAGTCAAAACTTTTAAGAAGACTAGTTGGTGCTTAATCTTCTGTTATCCACAGAGACCTGCAGGTTTCCACTGTGATGGAGGAGATTGCCAGAATTGGCAACAGCTATAGCTATTTTAACCTGTTAGAGAACAGCTTGGACAGACGTAGGCTGAAAAGGTTCTACTCCCTGGACCTACCGTTCAGACCGCCCGATCACACCGAAAACATCAACTAAGTTAAATTTCTAGTATTTACAATCAGTCTAATTAACCCTATTGTTAATCACTTGTTAATGTAATACCCTTGTTCCACTGGCGAACAATCAATCGCATTCTCGAAAAGTGGATGTTTCCTTGTTCCACTGACGAATATTGCTTACTATCACACTAACGTAAACAAAGAACAGCTGATTGCATTGCTTTGTAAAACCATGTTCGCCATCCACACATGTGTAATCCCACCACGATATAGTTAGTTTTCGGGATTCACAAATATTTAAATATGCATTTACTGCATTTTAACATTATAAAACAAAGAATAGAACACTTGCCGCTTGCCTTTGCGATGTACAACTCATGGGCGTAGTCGGTTTTCAATAAAGAAGGTCCATTCCTACATACTGAGCTAAAAACCAATCCGCCCATGGCAACGTGATTGACACAGCAGCTGCTCCTACTGCTGGCACTTTTGAATTTGATAGCATGACGATAGAAAATCTAGCATTTTAGCGGAAAATAGCTATACGTTGTGGCAGTAGCTAGATCACCCATCCGTCGCGGATGATCTAGCGAATGGACATTTATCTCTTATGAGAAAATACACAGAGAGAGTGAGGTCATTTAGATCATTCAGCGGATGACCTCTAGAATGTACCAGTGGAACAAGGGTGTAAGCAAAGACACTACATGTATAGAAACCGCATCTCATACAAACTTTTTTATATTTTCTTTTTTGGGATCTTTCACATGCGTCATCTATAATATCTACAAATCTTTGGTATAAGTCATCATTTTTAATTCAAATACTATGTCAATGCTTTCCTAAAATTCGCTCATTGTCTTACGCAGGACAGATTGCAAATAAGCAACACACACAAAGATTGGGCAATAGTCGAAAATACTTCAATGTGGATGTGGTCGTGAGGTCGTGATTAACTCATTCCAGGAGTCATTCAGTAAAGTTGTTCTTAATCGGTTAATATTTACTTTATACAACACCAAAACCGGCTTTCGGCAGAGAGAGAGAGATAAAGAGCGAGTTGCCTCGTTTTTTTATCTCTCTTTTGTTTCTTGTCAGCTCAACCAAGCATAATTAGCCCTCTTAATGTGAATCTGCAAAAATGTAAAACGGCTGAATGTGCTGGGGCGTCATTCCATACGTTAAGTGCAAGACGTACCGGGTTCAATTCCCACTCAAGCCCGACAAATTTTTTCTGTGTTTTTATGGAAAACTGAAATGAAACGAGTCAGGTGGAGAGATTGGGCCGTTGAAGTTTGCAGCGCGTGCTAGCAGTGTTCCAGCAGGAAAACACGAAAGCCCTTCAGGGGTGCCCAGAATAAGCTTACGGCTGCGTGAAGCAACAAAAACCACAAGAAATAGAAAGAGAAACCCGATTTTTGTTTGTGTGCGTGTGTGTCGGAGTGAATAGCGAAAAGCGTTCGGCCACTGCGAGCGAGGCCAATTGCTAACCTACGCTCACCTCGCATAAGCAACATAGTTGTTGCGTTCGAGTTTGCCAGAGACATAGAAGAGAGAGAAGAGAGGCACTTATGAAGTTGCTGTTGCAGATCTGCACGCGCCAACAACAAAACCTTCGTTCGGAAACAAAGGGAGGAGGGAACGCATATGAATGTGTTCTTGCGTGACGGCCATACGCGCCTGCTATACCTTTGCGTAAAACAACAACGACCCCTGTTCTAGAGTAATCCTCATTCCATATAAAGCATAGAATTTGTCAACGAATACCCCCCCCAGCTACTTATGTCCATTTGGTTCAAGAGTTAAAATCCTGCCAGGAAATGATCTTAAATCATTGCGAAAGAATCAGAATGAGCTGGAAATCAGCACACACAACTAAACACTTTCAGCTGTGTGCCAGATAAAGACAATGCCCCCCCATAGCAGCTGAGCGAGTGAAATTTGAACACCTCTGAAATTGTCCAGCAGTCACAACAATTGCATTAAGCTGATGGAAATGCCCGCAAATGGCTGAAAGTGGCTAAGGACACTCTCTCTGTGTGTGTGTGAGTGCAGGCGCTAAGCCATTGACAATGGACGTTGAGTGAACAACTACAAAACAGCAGCCACATCAAAGGGTTTAAGGTTAAGGCCAACTAATAGAGCCCCATTGTGGTCAGGCTACAGCGGATTATCGGCTATGCAGACTCACCCGATATGGTGTGGTCGGAGAGTCGCGAGGGCGGCGTGTGGGCCGGCGTGTGGTGATGCGAGGATGAGTCCATGCCAGGTGTGGGTAGGCCCGAATATAGCGCACTGAAATCCTCCGGCGTGCTGCTGCACTTGCGCTGATGGTTCAGCGACGACGACGATGACTTGTCCAGCGTGGTGATGGGCGACCGCGTGTCCTGCACCGAGGTGGCCAAGCTAAGCAGGCGGTTTTCGTGCGTGCCGCTAATGCCCATCAGTCGTTGATCTTGGAACGACATGAATTTGGTATCCTGGGCAACGCCGCCATGCTGCATGCTGCTGGCATGATCCTCCAGCAGGCCCTGCTGCAGGCCCAGCAGTCCGCCCACCAAATTCGGACGCAGCTCGTCCATGCTGAGCTTGCCCGCCTGGCCGCCGCCGGCCGAGAAGTTCAGCTGGCGACTGAAGATGGCCGGAAAGATGTTGAACTGTTGCGAATCGGCGCTGGACTGCGGACTGAGGCCCAGGCTGTGCGGCGCCACGTGCGGTATGGTGGCCGCTGACACGGCGTGACTGGCGCCGGCGGAGCTGGGACCCTGGCCGATCAGTAGCGTGGCTGGCGGGGCGCCGTTGTTGAGCAACTGCTGTTGCTGTTGCTGCTGCTGTTGTTGCTGCTGTTGCTGTGGTGTCTGGTGTTGCTGCTGTTGCTGTGGCTGGGGCTGCAGTAAGTTGGGCGCGTTACTTGCCGCCGCCAGTTGTTGCGCCTGCTGTGGCGCCCCGTGCAACTGATGGCCGTGGCCGCCGGCCGCTGATAGCACGTGGGCGTGCTGCGTGTGGCTCAGATTCAGGGAGGCCGAATTGGAGTTGCTGCTGCCGTTGCTGTTGGCACTGCTGTTGTTAACGGGATTCGGTTGCTGTTGGCCTGCGCTAGAGGGATTCGTATTGCCGCCGACGACGACGGGTCCACCAGTACCAACACCGGAACCAGGGCCGCCGGCACAACTTTGATGTTTGAAATCCAACTTGTGGCCGGCGTAAAAACGCTGCGTATCGATATACGTTTTGAAGAAATCTATTGAATAATCCAACTGGAAGCTGTTTGTCGCGGCGAACGCGCAACCTCAACGACAACGAGACAAGTAGATGAATGCACCTGGCGAGGGAGCGGAGTCCGGTCACTGCAGTCGGCGCAATTCAAGTGGGTTTTTGGGCACAGAGCACTGGGATTTCTTTTCTACTATTTTGATTAATTTATTTGTTGGTTTTGGTTGCCGCTTGGCTTAGAGGCGACGTCTTTGCATTTTGCCACTTGGAAAAAAACAAAAAAAGAATGGACACTTGCGGAGGATTTTGGATTGATTTTCGATTCGTTTCCTCCTTTTGTTTTTGCCTGCCTGCTTTTGTTTGTAACGGAATCATGCGCGCACGTGAGCCGCCGGTAGGTACCGTTAGGTCCAAGTTCGTGTCAGCAACTACTGTGTGTGTGTGTCTGGGCCCAACCAGATGTGGGCCAGATAGACGGGCAAGTATGTAAAGCACCTAAAAACCGCCAAAGAAAAAGAAACACAAATTTCGCTGGGGGAATTGTCTGGTCACTGTTGTTGTTATTGTTGTTGTTGTTGTTGGTTGCTGCAAGCACGCACGGCGGTACGTAGTCGCGGCCGATCAAACTTAAAATGATATACAATTTCAGGCAACATACAAAATTATAACGAAATTAAGGATCATGTGCTCGACAACAGAGCGATGCTGACGTTGGCGTCGCTGCTGCCGCTGCTGCTGCTGCTGGTTGCTGTATGTTGCTGGTGGTGGGACAATTGCGGGCTGCGCGCGAACGATTGGTGGTTAGTTCAGTTGGTGTGTGTGTGTGTATAGACGAGACCACGAATCGTTAGTCGTACTAATAATTTTCGCAAAAATAATGAAACTTGTGCGTGTGTCTGTTGCTGTTGTACGACTGCAACAGACATATAGGCCTTGTGAAAGTGAAACGTATGTCCTTCCCTCTCACAAACAACGTGGCTGCTGCTGTAGCTGCTGCTGCTGTCTCGCTTTAACTTGTTTGGTTAATTTCGTTAGTTGGCGCCGTCGTGTCGGCCTGATGAGAGACGACATTTGTTTTGGAGACCCATATGTATGCCATGTTTATTCTTGATCCAATAAGGCTTGTTGTGTGCTGCTGCTGTTGTTTTTGTTGTTGCTGCGCTCTCTCTTGAATTTTGTTCAAACATGTTTGACACACTTCTGTGCTGATTTTGGAGTGCAAAACTCATATTTTACTCCGCGACATGTGCCTACTTCTAGGCGCACTCATAAAATGAAGCTTTCGTCGCTCCTGCGATGAGCGAAAGAGATGCAGGCACAACCGAATGTACAGTGACAGCGGCAGCGACGTCGACGCAGCATCATTGACATCTCTATATTCATCTCGCTCTTACTCTTACTTGGCTTGGGACTTGGCTGATGACTGGCCCAACCAATCGGCTTGCCTCAAAATGGAGTCGTCGTTGTTGTTGTTGTTGTGCTGCTGCTGCGCAATGAATTAGTGCTCGTTAAATGTGGCAGCCTGGCAGCGTCGCAACGTCTTGCGCTGTTGCCCATTTTCTACTCATCTCAGCTCTGTGCATGTGTGTGTGTGTGTGTGTTATCCTTAAAACAATACTTTGCCAACTGAAAGCTCCAAAATACTGAGTTTAGAGGAGACTCTTGGAGCTGTCGATTGCTCAGGCTTGTTTCGTGCTTCAGTGTGGGCGCTTCTGCTTTTGAAGTCGCTGGCCATTGTTGATTCTTTTTGTATAATCTGTAGATACATACATAAATATAAAAATAAACCTACATACAAGTATATATTCTTTCTTCCTTCGCGCGTATTGCATTTCCTTTTTATTTTTATTTTGTTTTTGGCTTGGGTCGAAATGATTATAGCTTTTTTTTTGCTTTTTGTTTCTTTTCTTCTTCCTTTTTGGTTACACACAGAATTTATGGTCGTGCCATTCGACGATGGTTGGATGACTTTTAAAGAGCGAGAGAGCACAGCAGTTACGGAATCTGCACTGTTAAGTTGGGATATTAGCAATTATTTAAGCTGCGAAACCTTTTAAATTGCACTAAAGCTCCATTTGAGTTGTGTTTCTGAGGACATTCTATCCCGGTCCTATTTCTGTCAAAAACTATACTTAGCCCTGCCAGTTGGTTTTGGTTGCATCACTGAAAACGTCAATGATCTGATTTGGTCTAAGTTAAAATTAATTAAAGCCAGGGCTGATTGCCCAATCAGTTTTTTCTGAGATTGAACCAAAATTTACAAATTGTAAATATTCGGAAATTTTAGGTTCGAAGTAGGGTTGTCGGATATTTAAAAAATTTCCGTATCGATATTTTTGACGATATAGAAAAAGTATCATTTCGATATAAATATTTTGGTATAAAAATATCGATTTTGTCGATATTTTTCTATAAAAACCCGGATCTTAACAATGAACAGGTCTATTGAGGTAATTTAGCCGTCATTTGACGCGCAATATGAACTACATTCTGACTGCGCTTAAAAAATATTGATTTGATGTAAATATTTATTAAATTAGCAAAAGATATTTATTTTTTATTTTATTTATAACATAAGAAGTTCTGCAAACTTATTCATGAATTTAAATTTATGGAACGAAAAAAGTGTGCACTTTTTAAATTCATCATCTTTCAAAATGGAGCATTCGAACTTCAAAGCATAAAAAACTTATTCAGTTAAGTCTACAAAACGTAAGAACTTCTGATTTCACCAATAACACTGTGCAACACTAAAAAATTGATCGAGTCGAGACCAAAAAATTCTTAAAGGGTATAATGGTAGTATAAAATCATTCTGGTTAGCTGCCGTTTTCTTTTTATTGCACTTTGAATTTTTTTAGCTTCTGATTGGGACTTGCAACTCCATATCTCGTAAACTATTTGGAATTTCGCTTTGACTTCTGAGAGAAAGTTGTTGCTCTTGGCTTGGGTTACAAAACATTCTTAAGTAGCAAGTCAAAAAAGTCACATCTTCATACTCAAAATTGCAAAAATTTCGAAAAATTATCATGTCTTTGCGTAACTTTGTACTGTATTTAAACTTTGTCTTGAAAACTGTAACGAATTTGACTATGCAACGCAGGACAAAAACGTAGCTTGGACTTAAATAAACAAACGATTGGAACATACCAACTTCATTAGATTGGTCCTTCATATATTTACGGGCCCTTAAGCAAGTGGAATTGTAACCAAATTTCGAAAAATGGCAATTTTTGGTATCAATTGGCTGAAACAGTCAAAAATTTCGATTGTTTTGTATTAAATCAACAAAATAGTAAAAACCATAAATTAAAAACTATAATAAAAAATTTTATTTTTTTTACCGAAAATATTCGTTTTTTCGAATTTTTATGACAGTTGAACGTGCTTGTGGGCCTATAACTGTATGAAAGAGTTATTAAATAAAGTTGGTTTGTTCTAACGGTTTGTGTATTTTGGTCTAAACTACAACTTTGTTCTGTATTATTTGTCCAAATTTGAAACGGGTTTCAAGATGAAGTTGAAAAACTAAAAAAAAAGGAGTCAAAACTTGTTTTTTTTGGCCAAGTTTTGTAATTTTGAGTATGAAAATATAATTTTTTGGATTTGCTACTAAGAAATGTTTTGTAGGCCAAGCCAAAAGCAACAACTTTGCTAAAGATTTAAAAGCAAAATTCAAAGTAGTTTGCGAGATATGGAATCGCGAATCCTAATCTGAAGCTGAAAAGTTCAAAGTGCAATAAAAAGAAAACGGCTGCTAATCAGATCAAACCCAGACAGGGTTTTTATACTACCATCACACCATTTCACAATTTTTTGGTCTCGACGCGATCAATTTTTTTGGGTTCAAAAATGTGTCGAGATAGATCTGTGGTACTTAGTGACTATTTATATGGCACTAAGCATTTACATTTTGCTGGATTTAGTGTTAGTCCGTTACGTTTAGCCCATTCATTAACATTCAACAAATCATTGTTACATATATCGACGCACTTATTTATTCTATTTAACGGACGGGTAACATAGATCTGCACATCATTTGCATACATGTGGACATTACAATTAGACAACATATCTGGCATTTACATATAATGAGAAAAGAAGGGGACCATGGACTGACCCCTGGGGGACACCTTGCTTAAGGTACAAAGTGGATGATAAATCAGACTCCGAAACCACTGCCTGTCGTCTATCACAAAGGTATAGAATCTGTCTTCGTTATTATGATTTCGTGGTTAACGGTGTCAAATGCCTTGCTAAAGTCGAGCAGTGTTAAAAGTGTGACATTTACGTTGTCCATTTGCCTTCTTATATCCTCAGTTATGTTTATTATTGCCGTAGTGCAACTTCTGTTCTTTCTATATCCTGACTATTTATAGTTAACATTATGTTGTCCGTTAAATTTTGCTATCAACTGTTTTACTACTTTTGACAATAATGGTTAAATTGAGGTTAATCGAAATTGATTGTTTTCTTTTGGTATAGGAATTATTTTTACGAGTTTATATATTTCTGGGAATGTTGATGTCGTAAGGACTGTGTTGCAGATTAGACCTAATTTTAAAAACAGATTCAAGGACATTACACTAACTCACACACATAAAGTTAAAACTACTATCACAGTTACTATTTGGCATATTTTCAAGGTACGTATTAAAGGTAGCTTCAAGTATTTCAGATTTCACAAAATTAAAATTAAGATCATTGACGTTGGCAGTTATTTTACATCGACTTTTTTGTTTGCGAATGCCAAACTTCCTGAGCTCACTCCAGGTTTGTCCAGTCGAAGTAGCTTCATTAAATTTCACCGAATAATACGATTGCTTAGCAGTCATTATACGATTATTGACAGTTTTTCTTAAATATTTAAATCTTCGATGATGCTCTTGTATCTCTTCCATTTTTTGTAAGCTGTATCCCTTTGTGAGATATGATAGGCTATGTTCTGATCAAACCATGGTTTCTGAATCGGCTTAAGCAGTTTTCTACGCAAAGGTACACAGCTTTCAAATTGGATTTCCAGTAAAAAGATGAAGTTGCTCTATTTGTGAATTAGCATCGGCAAATCTATATATCGAGTCCAAGCTCGTACACATAGACTCTCAAGCCAGATTTTCTTCAGTTCGCTCTGCTTCAACGTTTACTTGACCGAAAAACCAAATATAAACAGGGGCCCTGGTGCTTCCCGCATACACAAGAATGTAAGTTCTGTTATCGCGCTCGACTGTTAACGTGGCTGTGCGCCCTTGACGCACACAGCACTGCATCTGGTCATGAGTCAAGCAACCAGTTAATACACAGCGCCCAACTCAGTGCAATTGGTCTCTAAATCTGCGTGCTCTCTCGCTAAGACTCAAACTCTCAAAATGTTATTTGAAAAGGTTGCAGACTCAAGAGTGTGCGCCAGAGTTTAACATAAGCAGAGAGAGTCTATGCGAGAGAGAACGAGAGAGCGCATATAGTTCGTCGCATACATTCAGAATCGTTAGCCAAGCCTCACACACCGATGCATCACATACGAAGAAGACCTTTTGAATTCGGGAATAAGGCCAAACGTTCCCAAAAAGAACTAAGAGGAAAAAAATACAAAAAATGTGTTTGCTCTGCCTCTCACAACCAAATAGAAGTCAGAGAGCGTAGTTAAAGGTCTATTTCAGTACCATCTTTTCAGATGTGGACGCAAGAAAGCTGTCGTTTTCTGACAGACAGGCGAGACGGGCGGACACGATTTTATGCGACCTCTGCTATATGATTGAGTCATGATACAGAGAAAATATATAAGATATATTTTCTTAATTAGATTTTTTCATGTCTGTTAAATGATATTTATGTACATAGTGTAGTGTATACACTTTGTATGTTCGGTGCTGAGTATAAAAAATCACATCACATACATCATAGAACTTGTTTGTATTGTGTTCTTCAACGGTTTGACTTGGCCACACGCTCCAATTCATCCTTCTTCTTGATAGCGTACGAGTTTTAGGAACCCTTGGCAGCATTGATCAGCTCATCGGCCAAGCACTCAGCAATGGTCTTGATGTTTCTGGAGGCAGCCTCATGAGCTCCAGTGCACAGCAGCCAGATAGCCTGGTTAACGCGACGCAAGGGCGACACATCCACAGCCCGACGACGCACAGTACCAGCACGACCAATATGAGTGGAATCTTTACGTGGTCCAGATCTAATGATGGCGCTCACCAAGATCTGCAGAGGGTTCTCTCCGGTCGACAGATGAATGATCTCGAACGAGTGCTTGACAATGCGACAGGCCATCAGCTTCTTGCCATTGTTGCGTCCCTTCATCATCAGCGAGCAGTTCAGACGTTCCACAATGGGGCACTGGGCCTTGCGGAAACGCTTGATGGGGCAGATAGCGGGCAAACTTCTCCTTAACCGAAATGTAATCCTGCAGGGAAATATCATTGACGGTGACATCATCGCAAGACCAGCTTCCAAACAGCTCAACAATACCCACAAAGAAAAGCACCAACACCAATAATGAAATTGTTGTTGGTCATTTTGCTTGCGCTCGCAAAAACCAATCAAAGAAGAGAATAATACCGGTTTTTGTACTACGCGACGCATTCACACGAAATAGTGTGCATGCAGTGTGTCGTTTTGTATAACTCGCGCCGTTACTTTCAGTCACTTCCTTATAAATCGGATATATATCGCTATTTTTGATCTTACAGTCCTCTCTAATTGCACAATATCGGTCTTTTGTAAGTCCCTGATCCAAAATTAATGCCAAGGCATCGTCGGCGGAAGACTACAAAGGATTCTTGAATGGGTGTGACATTATGTTTCGGATCGTTTTTTACCTTTAACGGTTTTTTAGAAAGCAACTTAAGAACTTCTGCAAGGTCAGCTTGCTTTTTTTTACGAGCAGCTGTGCTTGCTGTTTGTAACAATAACCGCACTTTATTTCCCTCAGATATTGATAGATCAGCTGCTTGTTTCCACCGACCTCTAATACCCGTAAGCGTAAATGGCAATCGGGGACAACCAACTGGGTTCATGTGCTTCTTAATGTTTATGAATTGATTTTTCTTAAGCCAGTCAGAATGTCTAAGTTCAAAGAGTTGCACACTTCGGTTACAGTTCCAAATTTTTACAAAATATCCAGCTTTTTTCTTTTAAATATCTTTCAGATGCGTCTCAAAGACTTTGGCTTATACCCTCTTCAAAGCAATCAAAAATAACATCCTCTTTGGCAGATCGACTCGTCGCTTTTTTCCACTTGGCAAGCGAGAAGGGATTTGAAAAAATGTGGTTAAGTCCTAAAAAATGAAATTTTGCAAAAAATGCGCAAATTTGCGGATTGAGATAAAGTGAAACGAAAGCAGAATTGATGGCTCTACAATATGCAAAAAGTCACAGCCCCAACAAATCTAAACAAAATTTGGTAGTTCTTTGCCAAGTTGAGTTTTCTTCACAAATTTTTTGTGAGATGAATGACGAATTTCCTCAACTACAAGGACACCACGATTGATTTCTACAGATCAATGATAATAGTACCCCACCTACCCAACTATAATTTGGAAGATCATTTTAGCAAGAATCACCTTGTTGAGTCTTTTTCGAGTCCTTTTGATGATTAAAAAAAGATTTATTTCATGTGCGATCTAAGGAAGACTCGAAAATGTGTCCTGCATATGCTCAAAATGTGATTTGTTAAAAAAAGACTACCAAATGATTGGAAATATGACTCAAAAATGAGTCGAAACTAATCAGTAAAACGGGTTATAAACGACTCTTCAAAAAGAGTCGCGGCTAGGGTACCATTTTCTCCCGACCAAAGTATCATTTATGATCAGAAAACGAGCGCATTTATGACTATTTTAATTAGACTGACTCTGGCCACTCCTCTATACTTCTGCATCAAGTGGCGGTACCGCCAACGCTTGACTACTGCATCCCAATAATAACGTTTACCACCGTGTATAATGTCACCATACCGAGTCGACTGGACTGGAACTCAATGCCTCACTGCAAACCGAATGCCATAAATTTCTACACTGATGGCTCCATACTAGATGGACAGGTAGGAGGAGGAGTCTTCAGTCCAGAGCTAGGGATCGAAACTTCATTTCGGCTTCCTGACCATTGTAGTGTTTACCAAGCTGAGGTTGTAGCCAGCCTGGAGGCCACCAACCTTCTGGTAACCCTCGCAATCCAAGGAAGTAAAGTATTCATTTTTTCAGATAGTTAAGCTGCATTAAAAGCACTTGACGGTTATATTAACAATACCAAAACTCTTACGGAGTGCCGCAAGTCTCTTAATGAGATGGCTCAGCACTTTGAAATTAATTTCGTTTGGGTGCCTGGACACTGCAACATTGAAGGCAACGAGATGGCCGACCACCTCGCCAGACTTGGCACCACCACTCAGCTCCTACCGGATAAGAGCAACATAGGGGTGCCTCTTGCGACCTTTAAGCTACAAACAAAGGAAACTACCTATTGAATAACCATGAATCGATGGCAAACAATCCACACATGTGAAGTATCTTGGCTTACATGGCCTACTCTTAGTATTAGAAAATCTAGGGCGTCAAGAAAGAGTGCATATTTCTCTACTAGTCGGAGCCCTTACTGAACAATGCCTAATAGGAAGACACGCCGCTAGGCTCAGCATCAGACACAATGACTTCTGTAGAAGCTGCAATTCAGTGGACGAGGAGGAGAGTGTACAACACCTCTTCTGTCATTGCCCAGCTCTTAGCAGAAGGCGACTTACAGTTTTGGGTCGTCCTTTCCTAACCGATCAGTCAGACATCTCTGAAATAGATCTAGCCTCTCTACTCAAATTTGTGATATTTTCTAAATGGTTTACTCTACGATCACAGCGTAGAACGGGTTATATGGTAACATAACGGGCCTTCATTGGGACTCTCTCCCATTTCATCCATTGCAACCTAACCTAACCTAATCAGACTGAGGACTCCAAAAAGACTCGAGTGTGATCAGAAATTTCATAAAATGCTTGCTCGGACATACCACAACGATTATATTCCATCATAAATATTTGACAAAACTTTCTGTTTTTATTCATTTATAGCTTTGCAATTGCAGCAGAAAAACACACACTTAACACTGAACTGTCTGTTAGCATCAGCTGCTCATTTAACAGAGCTCTGTTAAATCAAAATTCGTGGTATGTAACATTGAAGACTGATGTATTTGTGAACTAATGACAAACAAAAAATGTAAGTTTTGAACACTTTTGGAACTGGGGTTTATGCCTAATAAATGGCAAAATTTCTTACGGTGCATTCTCAATTAATTTTGTATTCCCTTTACCAGAATAAAGAGGTATTCAATTGCACTGTTAGGGGGATGTTTGCATATTACCTTTGATTTTAGCTTTTTATTTTTATGTTCAATTCTGCCGAGTCTTCAATGTTTTAAACGGAGTTCGAAGCAGCAATCACACTCGATTTGAGAAAATGCCACTCGAAACAGACCTGATAAAAAAGGACAAACAGTTTTCATTCTAGTTTCCTACTTTTAAGCTGCATATTGTGAATTGCGAATTTGTAGATTGCAAAATTTTAAAAATAAACGACTCCTATTTTATTCAATTTAAGCATTAAAACTGAAAGAAACGAACCTACGAGGGCGGTGAGAATTAAACTCTACATTTTTCCACAAAGTCTACTTTTACTGAAATCCAAAACAAAGTTTGTTTTACGCAATTAATTAAATTGGGGTTATTATAGTTATGTTTTCCTACCTAAGCTGATTAGTTTTCAAATGTTGTTGCTGTTTTCTGTTTTATTTTTCAAAAAGTTGCATACAACATTGCATTGACTTTAAGTTGGCTTGAAAATGCATGCTAACGCACATACGTATATATGCATATTTATATAAGTGCTTATATGAGGTTGTGTCTGGTTGTGTGTGTACACACCCGCACACAGGCAACACAGGCAACACACAGCCAGTCAGTCAGAAGGCTATTAAGCATCCATTTAGGATACTAATTTGTGTATCATTACAAATTGTATCTGCACACACTCACAAAGGCACACGCAAAGAGCTCTCTCCGCACAAACACACACACACACACATACACACAGTCATACGCAGGCAAATGACAGCCACGTTACTCATACGCAGTGTGTGACGGCGCCCACAACAGAATGCAATACGAAAAACCGAAACGAAGTTTTTGTTGATGTTGATGATGATCATAACATCAATTAAGGCTTCCATCTATCTATTCAACCAACAAAGCCAGCAACAACCAACCGACAAAATAAAAAACTAAAAATGAACCCAAAAAAGCCGAAACTGCAGAATGATGGACACCAAAGCAAGCAAGCAAGCAGCAACAACAACAACAACAACCAGGACACACACAGTTTCAGTTTGCTTGTCGCTTGTCGGTTTCGTTGGTTGGTTGAGCTGGTTTTTTGGGTCTCTCAGAGTCGACATCTTTCAATTTTCTAGTAAATCAAAAAAGAAAAAAAAGCAAGGAAAATCCTTGAAATGGTAATGTCCCTTGTCTAACACACAAACACACGCACACTGAGCAAAGTTGGCTGCGCAAGAAAAAGAAAAATGTATCTCATTGATGTGGCTTTTTAACTTTTCATTATTTACCGCTAAAAGCATCTTTTAAAAATTTTCAAACGCACACACACACACACACACAAACTGCACAACAGTCGGCGAAGGCAAACACAAACAACGCAAAAAACGAGAGGGAACAAAATAAAAAAGAAAAAATAAATGGTTGAGCGCCCAACCAGCCCGCCCGCCATTTTGCCAGCGCTTTGATATCCGTTGTCCGTTGCTCCCCCGCACCAACAAGCGCCGCCCTGTTTCGTCCTTCAACTCATTTAGCTGATGCTGCTGTCATTTTTGCTCATTCCTTGCGGCTGCACCACGCCCACACTCCCCCCTTCCTACGTTGTCCTAGTCGTCTGTGTGCGCCTTTTTTCTAGCGCTCTCCCACTCTCTCTCTCTCTCTCTTTCTATCGTACCCTTGCTCATTTTTTGACGTTTTTACTTTGATTGCAAAACGCACTTTTATTCCTTGTCGCGCTTAAACGCTTTTAAAGGTTTTTCCCTTTGCCAGCAAGAGTGTGTGTGTGTGTGTGTCTGTGTGTTTGTGTGTACGTCGTCGTCGTCGTCGTCGTCTAATTTAGCCTATTAGTTTGTTGAATGCTTTTACACACACACACAGTCATAGGGAAAGGAAAGTCCTTTTACCGACTAGAAGATCAAATTTGCGCGGCTAAGTATGCTATGCTATTTAAGACATTCAGTTCCTTTGAGCACCATTCTCACTTGCCCACTTCACCAGCATCTGGCGAACCCAACCGAATTTCAGTTCTCAAGTGGCACAGAAATCTCTTTTGGTTAGTTTTAAGCCTCTCGGTTAAAAAATGTGGGAATTGAAATCAACATTTTAAGTCAATAATTTCCATTAAATAAATTATCAAATTAAATAAAAGTGGACGAAGAACACAGATTTCAAGGCTTGGCGAGGACACAAGCAATCAAATATTATTCGAATAGTCAGATGACAACAAATGGTAGAGGTTATTATAAAGAAAAGCTATTCTATATGTCGAGAATCCAAAGAGCAGTTTTATTGAAATTTGCCCCATCTTTTAAACAACAAGTAGATTGTAAATCGTACTTGATGGAAATACCTTTTAGAAAGCTATAGAAGTTGAAGCAGACCGACTGCAATATACTCTGTACCTGCGAAAGTGCATGCTCAGTATGAATTTTGATGCTGCGGTAGCAGCGTTGTCGCTGAGAACTTTCTTTTGCTCTTAAATTGACTGTTGTTCATTCGACCGTTACCAATCCATTGCCAGATCAATAAACAATGATTTCCATTTCTATTTTTGCAACAAGTTTTCTGAAATCGAGCCACTCCACATTGGGCCCAGTTGCCGATTTTTTGGCATAAATTCTAGTATTGATGCTGCAGAGCTAAAACTTGGTATATATGATAATTATATAATGCAAAATATATGGAAAAAAATTTGGATGATTCTGGACACGCCTACTCTTACTGCCCATATAAGAATGCAATGCGCATACGTGCCGTAATTTTGATTTTTTGATTTCCCCTACAAATAGCTCTATAAAAATGTTAAATTCAAATGAAATATTACCATTATTCCGTTATGCAATATGGCCATAATACGGTTATACAATAGTTACAATAAAAGACCACATGCATGTAATATAAATGATGTGAAAACATATTTATGCAATTTTATTTATTTATTGCAATAAAACTTCAGCCAATATTTCAGTAGCAGTTATTCCTGCAGGTCTCAATTGTAATTTGGCTTCCTGAAATCTTTTGTAGCTAGGATATTTGTCCGAATTTTGCTTTTTGTTTAGATATCGCATTGAATTATATGGTTTTTTGCTCAAAGAATTTTCAAGCATAAACTCTAACACTTCACTAGGAGTCAGAGGCATGGGTTCTGATGCAAAAAGCTTTTTTTAACTTTACTTGGTCCATTTGAAGTGAGCATGGTTTTCTTTAGGACATATGCTGTATCACATTCATTTGTTTTTTGGCGGAAACCGCTGCTGCATGCATAAGAAGACTGGTGCTATTTCCATTATTGTCTGCTAACTCGGAAGCCATCTTTCTTTTCAAACGGGGTCCTGCCTCATTATATATTAGCTTAATACGACCCATTTCTTTAACGCTGTGTGTCTCCTCCTGGATTTCCAAAACAATTGTCATATCCAACGATAGCCAATTAGCATGTCTATTCTTAAATGTTCGGATATTACGGCTACATTTTTTCAGATTTACCTAAACATATTTTTCTATGAAGCTTACTTTTAAGTTTATTTCATCCTTTTTCTCATTGCTCAGCTTGTAGTCACTTAGTTGCTCAGAAACCCAGCTTTTAATAACGGAACCATCTCGATGGTTGTTAATCCATATGTCGAGCAGCGTTGCATGAAAGAACTCACGCTTACCTACAAGTTGAGAATACCGCAAGGGCCGCTAATGGCCGAAAAAAGCGCTATTAACATAATGTATTTTACTTTTATTAGTCTATTTTAATACACATTATAATTGATTGATCCAATGAATTCCAAATTAACTCTACTCTATACAAGACGAGCATTTTGGTAAAGTTTTCTCTGTATATGGACAACACAAAACCACACACATTAATGAAATATATCCAACATTATCAAAAAATGGTTCCATTTATACATTCTACATACCCTGGCCTTCAATATCCATTATTTGCAGTAACTTATTGTGTATATTTATATGATTTGCAAGTCCACAAAGTAACCAAATAGTTGACGCCAATTTTATTGCAACAATTCCTTCACTCAATAGCTGACTTCGATAATTGATAAAAATTTCAGGTTTGCCAAACAATCGAAAATATTATTCGATTCTTTGTATATAGACTATGCATTTAAAAGGTGCATTATTAAAAATTAGTTTTGTTTCCGTGAAATTTTCGACTTTATGCCAAAAAATCGGCCATTCGGCCCAATGTGAACCGCACACTTGTCAGAATGCCCAAAAATTTGACATAAAATACGAAAAGTTTGAAAATATGGAAAATATTTTTACTGGTATGCCAAATATAAGTTTAATATTTCGATTTGCTGATATTTTGTGTATTGGTGTTTTTTAATAGCGATAATCTAATAAATGTAATCTTGTCTCGTGGAGTATAACTTTTTTGCAGCGGACTGCAAACACACAACTAAAAACGACAAATTGCTCTCAAAAATGCATAGAATAATGTGTAACACAGCTCAACAAAATGCAACTTTTTTTAAAAAGCCGGCATAAGACCCTTAAATTATGATAAAAGCGACCTCTGTAAGCATCACCTCATTCCGAGTTCTTCAAATAAAGCCTCGGTTCGCGTTCAATGGATACTTTTGTACTTGCAACACACAGCGACAACAATTTTTTCCCTTCTGCCCGATTTTGACCCTTTTCGAAATAATTATACCAATCGCATCATGAAGTTGTGCAAATGTATGTAACAGCCAGAAGTTAGCTTCTCCGACCCTATAAAGTATATATATATTCTTGATCAGCATCAACAGCCGAGCCGATATAGCCATGTCCGTCCTTCCGTCTGTCCGTCTCTCCTCCGTCAGTTTTAAACCGATAATAATTTCAAAATTTTGGGATTTTTTGTTAAAGGTTTATTCATGATTTTTTTTTGTCAAAATACTTATGCCGTCCACTGTAAGTTGGTGCTGGTACTGGGATAGCAGCTGTCATCATCTCAGTCTGAATAGTTGATTCGATTTCCGTATGTAGTCCGGAAGACTTCCTGTTAAAACATTATTTACTATATATTCGAATTCTCTCCATAATTTCACTTACCGGTGAATACTAGTTCGTGTCCACTATAGTCAGAGATTAGAGGATGCAAACCCAAGCCACGCACCTGTAAGCCCAAGCGAAAGAAGACCTCGTGTCGCCCCAAGAAGCCGAAATGTGCCAAACGCAAGCCAAAATGTCCCAAGCCTTGCTAGGAGTCATCTTCTGCACCAGATTCCAGTTTTCAAGCAGACGAGCAGCAAATTTTAAGTAGATTTTCAAACAAATGATTCTTTCAATCGCCAACCAGCAGCAAGTTCCAGACACCATCTTCAAATTGCGCAATAAAATGTGTTCATCTGTAGTGTCACGTTGAAAATTTACATAAGGATTGCCCATTGTGACTAAAATTTTGTCACGAAAACTCAATTATTGTTAAAATTTTCGTAAAACAAAAAAATTTTTTTTTTCTTCGAAACGTTGTGTGTGTTCAGTATAGATGTTAGAATTTAATGAGCTTAAACCAAAAACATTTTGTACCTATTTTATATTTTTCTAAGACCATTACAACCTAAAAGTATGATCAAAAAGATTTTAATAAACTTTCTTGTAAATGTACTTAATATAGACACAATATAATATAGACACAAGAGTGTCTTAAATCAAGATTTTCGGGATTGAAAAAATCGATCTCAATATACGAATTTTGTACTGGAGTCAAGTATTTGCATACTTACCGTACAATTAATTAATAAAAAACAATAAAATATTGTAAGATATTTATAAAGAGTCTACAATTGAATGACACCATAATTTGGTTCGGTAAACTATTTCCAAAAAATATTTGCTATTCGACTATGTTCGATTCGATTTTGTTTAGATTTAAACCGGCGGTGGGCACCAACAACAATCAGTTTTTGGCCATCATTTTTCAACTCGCCATTCATTTCGTTGTTGATAGCACTTAATTGCGTTTTGAGAGGAATAACGGGCCGGGCGACAAGGCGCCATCTTCGATATAAACTTTTCGTGTTTGGCGATTGAACTTGGATTTTGTTTTCGAACCTCTTAAATCTGTTCATTCCTCGACACTAGAAGTTTCCTTCAAATAACTACATAACGTCATTTAAAATATCCGACCAAGTAAGATAATATCAAACGGCCATTGCCTCTAAGCGAGCAAAGAAGTAGTATTTGTTTGTTTTAAAAGGTCAAATATAACTTTTTTGGAAGCTAAGCGGAAGTGGCTGCAATCTCAAGAAACAAGTGAAAAAAGATCATAATTATCGGTTATATTGGAGTATTTTCAACGCCCGTCGGATTCTATTAAACTACTAAGGTCCGATTTCTCATTTTGTGGATAGCTGCTATGTGTCAGATAAACTCGCAATTTGCTTTGCTATTTGTTAGCTTATTTGCCAGATAGCACTATGCAGAAGATGTGAAATCGGCCCTAAGATACTACCTCAAAATATGAAATTAGGGTATTCATTGTTTAAATCAGTGATGGACAACGCATAGTCCGCTTGGCCCTCGACTTCCGGCTTGTTATTCAGCCTAAAAAGCATTGAAAGTCTGCGACGCAATTAAATTTGTGTTTCTTTTTACGGATGGCGAGTTAAGAAATGAAGGCAAAAACTTTCGCCAATCTGTTTGATTTTGGTCTCTTTCGCTTAAATTAACAAATGATTTTGTGTGAAAAAAATAAGGATATCCGGACTTTAATCAGTCCTAAACGATGTTAGAATTGGATCAATAACTCATTTTTTCTAAAACAAGTACGAAAAGATCTTGGATCTAAAAATGTTCCAAGTCATTCGATCTGTTTTAAGTAAAACCAAGAACGTATTGTACTTGCAACTTCAATACGGAGGTCAGGATTAACTTGAACTTTTTAAACTTGTAAGAAGGCGAGCTCCTCATTTCGTGCCCGAATATATACATACACCAGCTAAGCCCGCCGCGACTTTGTCCGCGTCCAAATTTTCCAAAAAATGTATTAAGACTGTTGTCTTAGAAAGCAAGAAAGAAAGTCGGTCAAGCCCGACTATAACATACTCTGTACCCCCCAAAGTTCTGATCAATTTAAGTTAGAAACCACACAAAGTGGCAAAACAGCCATAAAGTGTGTGAAGTGCTGCCCATCACCGTTGCTTCCATCGTAATTATTTGTTTTCCTTAGAACTCGACTATCGTTCATCCGATCCTTATCATTCCTTTGGCAAATCGATAAATAATTTTGATTATCAAATATCTTTACGTATGTACGAAACATTTACCTACATAACTGTGGGAGATATGACGTTTTTTCCAATTTGCGGTGGCGGGAGGGGCGTGGCAAAAATTTAAAATAAACTTGATCTGCCTGCAAGTATAAGAAGTATTTGTCCCATCTGAGATCTGTGCGTTCATACAGACGGACCACCAGACAGACAGACAGACGGGCATGGCTATATCGACTCGGCTGTTGATGCTGATCAAGAATATATATACTTTATAGGGTCGGAAATGATTCTTTCTCCCTGTTACATACTTTTTCACATACTTAATATACTCTATGTAAGTTCGGTACAGAGTATAAAAATAGAGGAAAGCTAATTACGGCTCGGCCGAAGCTTATGTACCCTTGCAGCTCGTGTAATATACATAAATGAAGTTTATAAATGATTTTCATTCAACAATTTGACTTTCGATGTGAACAATGTTATCCGAGTGATTTTCCAAACTATTTTGACCATTTGTTTGGTAAGTTTGGCAGCTATACGATATATTCATCCGATTTTGATCAAATTCTTCAAAATTGTGCGAAAACATATAATATTCATTACTCAATGGTATAAAGACGCTACCATTGAAAACAAACAATTTTTTCTCACTTGAACTACTTTTTCGACCGATCGTTCCTCTGGCAGCTATATTCTATAATCATCCGCTTTGAATCAAACTTGGCAGAGATGTGTGGTAGCATATAATATTGATTAGTAACAAGTTTGGGAGAAATAGCATTGAGTCACTAAGACTTTTTTTCAGACCTATTTTTTGTATGGGAGCTATACTATATAGTTGATCGATTTTTATCAAACCTGGTGGCAATATGAATAAGCATAGTAGTAGTAGTGGTGGTTCTTTATTTAAAATAAGAACAATTTGCATAATAAGGCATGACATTAATGCCGTCAGCCTTAAGCTCTAACTTGTACAGTGTATTATTATTAATCCTATTGAGCTTTAGGAAGTCCCACCCTTCGGAGTTCCCCGCTCGTCGCGAGATGGCAGATTTTTCTTATTTAGCTTAATTATTATCCTAAAAAGCTTCCGCCAAGATTTTTGCTCTGTACTTAAAAGCATCCATCAAATATTTCCCCAACCGACTCCAGGATTGCCCACTCAACACCGCCTTCAACTTATCCATCGTGAGCATTGCCTTTCCCATCAGATAGTCTCTAAACTCCTTCTGTATTGGGCAGATGGCTATGAAGTGTGCAAAACCTCTCTCGCATTCATATTACAGAGACTGCACAGTAGGGTGTCCCAAAAAAAATGTTTTTTTTAAATTTTCACGGGTGCTCAGACATTTTTTGAAAGCTTTTAGGGGTAAGTATTTTTGAGTTTTTTTTTCAGATTTATCGGAAAACGTAAAGAGGTCGCGCAAGTCCAATTTTCCCTAAAAATCGGGTTTTCCGTACTGTTTTTGAATTTTACTTATAACTTTGTCAATAATCACGATTTTCTTAGTTTTCAAATCAGCATTTTTAAAGAAAAATGTCAAAATTTTACTTTTATGAGCATAAACAATAAGGTTTGGCTATGCGCTTGCTCATTTAGGTACCCTATATTACATTTTTTCGAAAACTTTGCATAAATTTTGTAAATAACGCATTATAACTTTTAAAATTTCTATGAAAATCAAAATAACTAGTGATGCAGTTTAAAAGATGGGTAAATTTTAAAATTGATTAAAAAAAAATTATTTTAATTTGCCCTTACCGTTCCAGAGTTATACTCTTTTAAAGCTTTGCACCCATTGCATGAAACTAATAATATTATAAGCTGTTTGCCAGTTTGGCATCGGATTGTCTTTAAACTTTGAACTAAGAGATTTTTCACAATTACTGTTTGTTTTCCCGCTCAAGAAATCAAATATCAAAAATAGAGGAAAGCTAACTTCGCCTCGACCGAAGTTTATATACCCTTGTAGCTGGATGGCGCCTCTACTTTAAGCATTTGCTTGCCAGTTTGTTATATGGCAGCTATACGATATATTCATCCGATTTTGACCGAACTCCTCAAAATTGTGTAGAAACTTATAATATTTACAACGGTATAAAGACGCTACCATTGAGGAGAAAAAAGTTTTTCTCACTAGAACTACTTTTCGACCGATGGTTCCTATGGCACCTATATGCTATAGTCATCCGATTTGAATCAAACTTGGCAGAATTGTGTGGTAGCATATAATATTAATCAGTAACAAGTTTGGGAGCGTTAGCATTGAAAACAAAAAAGTTTATTAGTTTTATTAGTTATAAGTTATTAGTTTCATGCAAGGGGTACAAAGCTTTAAAAAAGGTGAGGGCAAATTAAAATAATTTTTAATTAATTTTAAAATTTACCCATTTTTTAAACTGCATTACCAGATTTTTTGATTTTCATAAAAATTTTAAGAGTTATAATGCGTTATTTACAAAATTTATGCAAAATTTTCAAAAAAATTTAATAAATGGTACCTAAATGGTATCGTTTATGCTCATAAAAGTAAAATGTTGACATTTTTCTTTAAAAATGCTGATTTTAAAACTAAGAAAATCGTGATTATAGACAAAGTTATAAGTAAAATTCAAAAACAGTACGGAAAACCCGATTTTTGGGGAAAATTCGACTTGCGCGACCTCTAAACGTTTTCCGAAAAATCTGAAAAAAAAACTCAAAAATACTTACCCCTAAAAGCTTTCAAAAAATGTCTGAGCCGAATCAAAATTTTTTTTGGGACACCCTACTGGACAGCTCATTAACCTCGCGTCTAGCTAGACCATAAGGGACAGTATCTCAGTTCTGGCTTTGAAAATATAAGATATGGTTATGGTTTCGTATTATTCCTTGAAATAAGTATCGTCTCCTTGCTCATATTCAAAAATCTTGAACGTGCGCGTTGAACGTACGCCTCACGTTTTTGGTTGCGAATAGCCGACAGCTGTTTCGTCTGACCGTCCTTCAAATTGGAGGGACTGAAAACGGCTAGGTCCACTCTGTGTTCCGGAGCAAGTTCCTCCCATTTTTGTAAAAATTGTGAAATTGGTTCTTTCAATGCAGTTGCTACTATTTTTGGGTACCTCCCATCCGGAAACATCATTATTTTATTAAAATAGTTAAAGTGGGTCTGCATCGTGTATTCAAACAATTCCGGTAGTCCTGTCTCCAAGTGAAAGGGGCATAAGTTGGCGTATTATTTGCGAGAAAGAAAATTTTGTTTAAACAAAAAAACCTTAGCAGTGTATCCATAATACCCACATAATATATCTGGAAGTTGTTTGGAATACTTTATACTTTGTACTAGAGCTCACATTTTTCTTTCCCATAAGAGCTTCCCACATGCTGTTTAACGCTCTTTTGGACTCTCCAAGTTTAACTTCAATGTGCCTTTTAAACGACATGTTTGGGGTTAATATCACTCCTAAATACTTGTACATTTTTACTGATTTCAGTTTAATGTTACCGAGTGTCCAGCTTTAATTTCTTGCCATCCTTCCTCTTCCATTCCGGACTACCATCACTTTGGATTTTTCCGTGTTAAACACCAGTCCAAATTGCTGACAATATTCTTGTACTTCGTCTATCATCTCCATGTCATCCGCATACATCAGTATTTTGAAGACACTATTTCCAAAACGTACTTCCATCATTAAACTGGTCGCCGATATCATTAATGAATAAGGAAAAAACAATGGGCTAATGATGCAACCTTGCTTAACTCCACGATTTGTCTCAAACCACTCCGAAAGCTTATTTCCATCCCATACAGCAGTCTTATTTTCCTCGTACAGACTCTTCAACACATTGATTGTTTTGGGCGAGATGCCCATAACGGAAAGTTTGTGGAACAATAAATATTTGTCTATTGTATCGAAGGCTGCCTTGAAGTGAATAAAGAAGAGGTAAAGATTTTTGTTTGCCCTCAGGAACTCCCTGGATATCGACGTTAGCACGAAGATGCTGTCTATGGAAAACCATAGAAAACTTATAAATACGGTTTGGGGTCGTTTGCACTGAAAACAAAAAAGTTTTTCTCACTAAAACTGTGGCCTATACACATATTAAATTCTGTTTCGTCCTATCCTAAGGAAATTTCAGAATTACAAGTTAATCCCTTCCTGTCATGTGGTTGCTTAACATATTCCTGTCCCGCACGACCTTTTAGTGAATTTCGAGTCCAGTGACATTGCCGTTCTTCGCCCATTTCTAGAGAATATAGAGAGAATTCTGCATTTCGCAGCAGCATCAGCACTGCTTGGCCATAATGGCGAAACTTTCCCGAAACTTAAGGAGACAATATATTTTGCTGAAATTTCGACATCCACTAAAAAAAGTAGGGGTGCAGCAAAATGTTTTGGTATTATAAAAGAAGTTACCAGAAGTAATACCAATATATCGCATATAGTAAATGAGACAACTTGTTATTCTCAAGTGGAAATTCCGTGCATTGTCAATATTAAAGTGGTATTTATACCCGCTACATGTACACAGAGAAATAAAAGGCGAGCTAAAATGAAGTCCAAAAAATTGATTTGATCTCGACCTTTGGATTGAAATTTCAAGTACGAGTCGTACTAGATTCTTCTTAAATCCATCACGAAAGGATTGGAACAATCCCAAAAGGGTTGGATAAATCCGAAAGTACTCACTTCAAGTACGGATCCTACTTGAAAATCAAATGATCCTGACTCGAGTTTGAAGTAAGTACGGAATTCCTCTGTCAAAGCGAAAGAGCGGAAAGAAACCGAGAGCAAGTTCGAAACTGAGGGAGTAAAGCTCTCTCAGGCTAAATGCATACACACACATACACAAATTTTTCTGACAGCTTAGCAGTTATTGTTGGTGTGGATTTTTGTACTAACCGTTAATCTCGGGTATTCTTGCACCAAGTCAAGTGCAAGTACGAATCTCGAGCTTAAATCAATATCAGACCTTCTTGATTGGATCCGACTGAAGGATCAAAGCGAGATCGAATAACAAGATTAAATCAATCCCGTGTGAGCCAAAGTGGGGATCAAGACAAGAATTCCGGGATTGAAAAATCCGTACTCAAATCAATCCTTCTCGTACTTGGTTTGAGAAAATCCAGGCTTGACCGACGTCTGACATCGTTTGGGATTAATTTTAGCCCGGATATTTCGGATTTTTATACCCTTGCAAAGGGTATTATAATTTTGCCCAGAAGTTTGCAACGCATAGAAATATTCATTTCCGACCCCATAAACTATATATATTCTTGATCAGGGCGACGAGCTGAGTCGATTGAGCTTTGTCCGTCCGTCTGTCTGTCTGTCTGTCTGTCCGTCTGTCTGTCCGTCTGTCTGTCCGTCTGTCTGTCCGTCTGTCCGTCTGTTTCTACGCAAACTAGTCTCTCAGTTTTAAAGCTATCGAGCTGAAATTTTGCACAGAGTCTTCTTTTTACTGCACGCTGATAATATGTCGGAACCGACCGGATCGGATGACTATATCTTATAGCTGCCATAGGAACCATCGGTAAAAAAATGGGTTATAGTGAGAAAAACTTTTTTGTTCTTATTGTTAGCGTTCCCAAACACGGTCATTATTAATATTAAAAGCTTTCAAACAGATTTGCAAACTTTGGTCAAAATCGGATGACTATATCTTATAGCTGCCATAGGACCGATCGGTCGGAAAATGGGTCTTACTGAGAAAAACTTTTTTGGTTTCTATGTTAGCGTCCTCAAACTCGTCCCTTATTAATATTATATGCTTTCAAACAGATTCGCAAACTTTTATCAAAATCGGAAGACTATATCTTATAGCTGCCATAGGACCGATCGGTCGGAAAATGGGTCTTACTGAAAAAAAATATTTGTTTTCAAGTAAATCGTTCTTAAGGTCGGTGATTATTAACACTAAACGCTTTCAAACTAATTTGAAAAATTTGGTCGAAATCAGATGACTATATCTGCAGGCTGCCATAGGACTTATCGGTCGGAAAATGAGTCTTAGTGAGAAAAACTTTTTTGTTTTCAATTTTATCGTTCTTAAACTTGGCGATTGTTAATTTGATATGTTTTCAAAAAGATTCGCGAAATTTGGTCGAAATCAAATGTTCATCTGACGGAAAATCGATTTAAGTTAAAAAAAGTTTTTGATTTTTATCCAAGCGTTCTTAAACTCTGTCATTTCAAAAACAGCTTTTGCAAGGGTATAAAAACTTCGGCACAGACGAAGTTAGCGTGGCCTTCTCGTTTTTCTGTGTAGAGTAAAAAGGGTATACATACTAAACTCGTGTTAATGTATGTAACAGGCCGAAGGAAGCATCTCCGACCCCATTATAATAGCCCAGTCGATATAGCCCTCTCCATTTGTCAGTCTGTTTGTATGAACACCTAGATCTCAGATACTAGAAGAGATAGAGCAACCAAATTTGATATGTAGACTATTATTGTGTCTGCACGCAGATAGAGTTTGTTTCAAATTTTTGCTAGGAACCTCCCAATTCATAATCTGCTCTGTAGGAGACGTATGGACCCACAAAGACGGGAATATCTCATATCACATTCGAATAAATGACAAATGGTTTAACAGTTCCGGTTTCTCATCCAACTAAATAATGACCTAATGAACCGTTCTAAGCATTTTTCAAGCGACTCAACTGCAAAACTAAATAAGTTTCCAAGTTTAAGTTTAACCTAATTAGCCCACACAATGTGATGACCAAGATTTGGCGTTTCCCCAAAAACACCAACAATCAATTTGGGCCCACTGGGATACTGATATTTCAGGCTTATCAGCATAAAAGCTTTTGTCTCTCCACATCCGATGCGCATTAAACATTTAGCAACCTGTCGTTTCATTGACTTTACCGCATTGCTACAAACAACAATCCCTCCGCCAATGCCTCCGCCGAGTCTCAAACACCCCGTCTAATCCTGCCTTTTTGCGTTCACGCATGGCCAACCCTTGGCACGCAGCTAGCTGAAGATGAAGCGACGCGGCCCGCCTGCTGTCGCCCTTTTTGCAGTTGCAAATTACATTCAAATTATACGATTTTGATAAGAGGGACATTCAAAAGTTTCCAATTTCAAGTTGTGCCGCTCTTCAAGTGCCTGCTCCGGACTGCGGACTGTGGACTCCGGACCCGGCCAAAAGTTGTCGCTAAAGTTGTCACAAAGTGTGCGTGCACGATGACGAGCCAGGCACGAGGAGCAGGGCCTGGGGATGGCAGCGGCAACGACAACGACAAAAAGTTGACATATGTGCGCCCCGAGCACTTTTCCGGAAACAGCAGGGCGACATTTTTTCAATTTTTTTCTTTTGGGCCAGCGCCGTCATCGTTGTCGCGTTGAGTTTTGAGTGTATCTTCAAGCATCAAGGGACATGCACTTGATTTTAGTTGAGCGTCCATGATAATCATGTTGTTGTTGTTGTTGTCGTCGTCTGTCCACTCGTTCGTCGCTCCTCTTGCCCTGACGAAATTGTATGATTGAAAAATTAATGGCCCCGGCCTGGGTTGGCTTGCTGCGACAACTGGTCCACCCGGGCAGGACGGGCCCAAAGCTTTGCCAGGTGATGTCGCTGCCGCCATATCCATAACAAAATCCCTTTCACGCATTGTGCGTGTATGTGTTGGTGTGGGTGTGTGTGCTTGTGTGTGTGTGTGCGGATGTGCTTGAGGATGGGCGGATATTGTAATAATATGGCCAAATGCCAAAATGAAATTGAATTTTTTAAACTGAAGCTAATTAAATCGAAAGATTAATATCGCTTAAACGGCGAGTTTAACAATTCGCCTCGTTTGAGCAAAGTTAACAATCAGAGTGGTTGGGGTTCATATGGGAGTCAATCAAAACGAAGTCAGATTGAGAAGCCCTAAAAGAGACTTAAAGAATTACCCATGCGGAATTTCAACTAAGAAAACGGAACAAATCAAGAGCTGAAATATAGAACTAAAGGTCAAAGCAGTCCAAAAATTGTTAACACCCTGAAAATCTGATGGATCAAAAAGTACGTTTCCCCCAATCTATTAGAACCAGGCATGAATTTTAAGAACAGATTTGATTTAAAATAATTCGCATTTCCCGATGCACACTTTTTGGAGCTTGCATTGTAAGTCTATTTTGTCCTCAATCCATGGTATTTTGTACTTGAACTAAGAACGCGCTTTTCTGTAATTTTTCGGCTTAATGTAAGTATGAAAAGTTTTTGATTCACGAAGGTTTGTCATCATTTTATTATTATTAACAGTTGATTTTTGATTTAAGCATGTTTCGTACATAACACTAGGCAGCAAGGCTCAGTATATTGAAGGGTTGGTGGTGATACTACATGATTGTCATGTGCTGAACACGAGTAGTGTAGTAATTTGTAATTTGAGCTTAAAGTTGCACAAATTGGCATTTTTACCCTTTTTAAACGAGTTTTGTGGAGAACTTATACTTTTGGTTTTACTTTTGTTGTTATTATCGTAAGTAACTACTTCTCAACTTTGAAATAAAATATTCCAAAGAATTGTACGATTATTTTTAGCGATGGTATACCAATTTGAATACATATAATAAAATACAAAAATTGTCTACTGAGCAAAGCAATGTCATGCAAAAACAGTACATCAAAACAAAAGTATAGGTTCTCCACAAAACTCGTCTAAAAGGGGTCAATTTTGGCATTTTTGCAACTTTAAGCTCAAATTACTAAAAATCTCGACGTGATGGACCATTTCTGAAAACAGTTACGTGTTCAGCACACGAAAAACATGTAGCATCACCAGCAACCCTTCAATATACTGGAAAAAGTCCAATTTTCTTGCCTTGTGTAATTTAAATACATCCAAGAACAAAACCTTCTTCAAATCTAGAATAATAAGGTATATATTCTGTCCCGATCGAAGTAGAACTCGTTTTTTCTGAGTGTAAATAATTAGTAAAACTTATTCAACAATCTGCCGATAAGTTATACTAACCAAATAAATTATAATTTGATTACAAAAATAGAGCTGTCATATTAATGAAATTTCGCGAAAGATAGAGAAATTCGTACTAAATTAAGTACTGCGTAAGTAAACTGAGTAAAAGTGATGCAGATCACTTTTGCATGTGATGGCCAAATTAGTTGCTGGCGATTTCGTTTGAAAAAGCATATAGTCTAAGAATTCCGATAAACCGAACTCAGGAACGAGAACAGGCCTGACAACTTTGTGCCGCGAATTTCACAACACCTATGTACATATGTACATGTGTGCACAGAGAAAAAAAATCCGTTCTAAATGTACCAAAATAAAGACATTTTGGTGACGATAGTCTGCTAAGCCCGCTTTTTCTAAATTCATGAATATTTGTTCACACTATACCATGACCATTTTGTTCCCACTTATGAACGGTTTGGGCTTGTGTTATAAACATTTTGTGCTCGTTTCAAGAACACTTTGGTCGCCGGCTTGATCCAGAGAAAAAAAAACAAATATTATCCATAGTTAATTTGATAATGTCGAGAGAGCCTCCTCCTCTAGGGTGGGTGTTCTCGGGAAGGGCGGGTCGGCGCGGCGGGACAGGAAGGAAGGGTGGCCTCCTGCACCCCACACTTACACCACCACCACCCCACCCCCTTTTCTAAGCTGTAGCTAGTGGAAATTATTTATTATATTACCATTGAAAAACTTTGTTTACTTTACCTTGTCTGGGACTTGAACTCAGGCGACGGCACCTTAGCCCACTCGGCTATTAAGCTCACGGGAGAGATACCGACAAAATCATAGTTATAAATTAAGCGCTTAAGAATGAAGTGCTTAAGCTAGCATTGAGACACACTGAAAGCAACAAGCCCTGTAGCCTAGCGGTTGTCTACCCTCGCTTACAACTCCGAGGTCGTGGGTTTAAATCCCCGCCAATGCGTAGTTTTCTTTTAATACCCTTGTAGAGGGTATATTACAATTGTCCAGATGTTTGTAACGCATAGAAGGAAGCATCTCCGCCGACCACATAAAGTATATATATTCTGAAGTGGAAAATGCAATCGTGATTGGTGATATTAATGCGCGTATTGGTGGCGAGCAACAATATTTGGACCAAGTCATGCTAGAAACGTTTATAAATGGTGTGGATGCAAGAAACTCCAAAGATGCGACTGTAAATGCAAATGGAAGGAAATTTCTGGACTTTGCAGATGACAGGGGACTGACAATTTTAAATGGCAGAACAAAAGGCGACTTAGATGGAGATTTTACCTTCATAAACAGAAACGGGAGCTCGGTTATAGATGTATGTGCAGTTGAAGGAGCTATACTATAACGTGTGATAAGTTTTGAGGTGGAGAGCAAAATTTGGTCAGACCACATGCCTATACTGCTGAAATTTGCTTTATTGGGTTCGACAACATCTGACCAGAAGTCAAACTTGCTGCCAAAACTGCTCTGGAACGACAAAAAAGCAGAAGCATACAAGAAAAATGTCCAAAAACATGTTAATGTGCTGCAAGCCGAAAAGCAAGAACTGTCAATTGAGGACATTGTAACTGCAATTAATAAAGCGGCGCCGAGCAACAAGAGTGGTTACTCAACCAATTTTAATAACAAATGGTACAACGCCAAATGCTATAGGAAGAGGCAGAATGTGTTTGCGGCATTGCACAGTTTTAGAAGAACAAACACTGCAGAAGACAAACGGATTTACACAAAGGCGCAACAGGAATATAAAGCGTTATGCGAAAGAAGCAAAATTGAGTATGAGCAGAACCTTGAAGCGCGCATTATCTCAATAAGAGATAGCAAAGACTGGTGGAGGATAGTCCGAGAAATTAGAGGAGTCAGTCCGAAAATAAGTGTGGAAATAGCTGCGTGGGATTTCAGAAATCACTTTAATAATCTCCTTAACCCTCAACAAAACGCCGTGGAGTTTCAATATGCACCAATGTATATCACGGATCCAGACTTAGATGCAGTATTAACAATGGAGGAACTATTGTCAGCACTAAACAAAGCCAAATCCAACAAAGCTCCTGGAGAAGACAGAGTTCCGTATGAATTTTTCAAAAACGCCCCAAATGAGATGCTTCAACAAATTGTCACTATATACAATAGAGTGTTTGATATCAACTGTTTGGAAAAATCTTTCATCAACAGTATAATATTTCCAATATATAAAAAAGGAGATATCAACGATCCGATGAACTACCGAGGTATATCCTTTATGAACTGTGCAGCGAAGCTACTAATGAGTATACTGTCGACGAGACTAACAACGTGGGTCGAAAAGCACGATAAATTAAACGAGTTCCAAGCAGGATTCCGGCGTGGATACTCAACGGTTGACAACATATTCAACTTAGCATCTATAGTCCGCATTAAATTTAAAGAAAAAAGAAAAGTTTATGCTTATTTTGTAGATTTTAAGGCTGCGTTTGACCGAGTACCTCGTAAACATCTTCTGTACAAGCTCCAACGACAAGGTGTATCCACAAAAATAATACAATTTATAGAAAAAGTATACTCGCAAACGTCTTGCGCTGTTTGGACTGGGAGTGAGCTTTCTGAGAAGTTTGAAACCATTAACGGATTAAAGCAAGGATGCCTTATGTCACCGTTGCTGTTTGCGATGTACTTAGATGATCTGCATGAACACTTAGGAGGTGGCCTGTATATCGACAACACAAACATTAGGGTATTAATGTACGCAGATGACATTGTGATGGTAGCGGACAATCCCTCAACCCTCCAGCAAATGATCCATAACCTCGAGACATACTGCATATTGTGGGGCATGGAAGTCAATAAGACAAAATCCGAGATTATGGTGTTTAGAAAAGGCGGTAGACTGGCGGCATCGGAGAACTGGACGTATCAGGAGGAGCAGGTGAAGGTGGTACCGGAGTACAAATACCTTGGTGTTATCCTGACACCTACAATGAGCTTTAAGAAGCATGTGGCAGCCAGGACAAAAGAAGCAAAGGCGAGTATAAACTCTGTGTGGGCGAATTTCATCAACAAGGGGACAGTGAACCTAGCGTCTAAATGGAGAATCTTTAACTCAGTCAGCAGAACGGTACAGTGCTATGGAGCTCAAGTCTGGGGTGGAGAAATAAAGGAAGAGGCAGACCAACTGCAGCGATATTTTTTAAAGAGGATACTCAAGCTACCAGATAGCACACCCAACTACATATTGGGAATTGACGCAGGGCTAGAAGATGGACACATCTATAGTCTAACACTTCATCTCAAATACCTATCAAGAATTTTATTTGAGTATGAAGATGTTAGACTCCCGCATATCCTTGCTGAAAAAATGATGCGAAATAATTTGGGGTGGTTTGCGAGGCTTAGAGAAATGTTCGCGCATCATGGCATATCACTCGGAGACAACCACTCGTATGCAGATTGGATTGACCGCAATGTTCGGTTCCTAAGCGCATCAAAAGCAGATAACCACATGCAACACATGAACAAGGCGTCAGTAAGTGCATCAAGAGTGTATAAAAACCTTAATTATGCAATAGGGCCCACATACTGCAACGAGTCTTTCAAGCAAAGCGAGATAACTTGGATAATGAAGGCCAGAGGAGATCTTTTATGGCTAAACAGCTGCCCAAGAAGAGTTGTAAATGGAGGTATATGCTCACTATGCAATATGTCTGAGCAGGAGGACATGCAGCATTTTATAGGACGATGTCCAATACTGAGGGAATTTCGTTGGCGTTATTTTAAAACTTGTACGTTTACCGAGGAAGAGGTGTTGACGGTCCTGAACGGGGGGATGGGATGGAATAATCTGGCGAATTACATAGAGATGGCTACTAATTATAGAAGAAATGTCATAAATGAAAATTTTTAAATAATATGTAGAATATGAAATTTTGTTAATTATATTATATAATATGTAGAATAAGTATATGCTTATATATGTAATTATTTTTTATATCATACAACAGAAGGAAGGCTGACGGTTTTAAACCAAGCTTTAAATGTTTGTTTATTATTAGTTAATCAATGTAAAGCTGTAAGCTATGAAAAAATTATCAAATGAAAATAAACACTTATCTATCTATCTATCTATCTATCTATATATTCTTGATCAGCATGACGAGCTGAGTTGATATAGCCATGTCCGTCTGTCCGTCCGTCCGTCTGTTTCTATGCTATCTCCTCCGTCAGTTTAAAAGCTATCTTCACCAAACTTAGCACCAAGCCTTTTGGTACAAATACGCTGCACATTTGTCGGAACCGACCGGATCGGACGACTATAGCATATAGCTGCCATAGGAACGATCGGTCAAAAAACTAGCTTTAGTGAGAAAAACTTTTTTGTTTTGAATGCAAACGCCCCCAAACCTCGCACTTTTCAGTTTTCTATGCTTTCACATAATTCCACCCGGTTTGATAAAAATCGGACAGCTATATAGTATAGCTGCCATACAAAAGTTAGTTCTGAAATAAAGTATTAGTAGGAAAAACTTTCTTGTTTTCAATGATATCGCTCTCAAACTTGTTACTGGTCAATATTATACGCTACCACACAATCCTGCCAAGTTTGATCCAAATGATGACAATATCATATAGCTGCCATAGGAACGATCGGTCGAATAAGATGTTCTAGTGAGAAAACTTTTTTGTTTTCAATGGTAGCGTCCTCATACCTTCCAGTTGTGAATTTTATCAGTTTCCACACAATTTTGAGGAGTTTGGTCAAAATCGGATGAATATATCGTATAGCTGCCATATAACATACTGTCAAGCAAATGTTCAATGTATTTAAATTTTTTTATTTTTTTTTTTTGTTTTTTTTGACATTGTCTATATTTTTTACAATGCACTTTGGAATAAATAAATGTTAATAAGCACTGAAAACATTTAAATGCCAAAATACCATACCTAAATGACCATTTGCTGACGATTTTGGAACGCCATATTTTTCTCTGTGTGTATAAAATATATAAAACGAGAACACCTAATTTTTACACAAGCAAAGATATACAATTTGTTCGACACATTTGTTTTTTGGCGCTGTATTCTGGAGCAATTTGTATTTATTAAGTTCTGAAGATGAAGAGATTTTAATGAAGTCAGCAAGCCCATTCAGAGAAATGAAATTCTGCCGACTTCTCTGCTGCTGCTGCCGACTGTTACCCTGTTTATGCACACAAAAAATATCATGATAAATGCCCTTTAAAGTGTGCAAACTTTATTTCCTTTAAAATTTATATTTTTCAACGAGATAATTTAAAGTCGTTAATTGCAGCTTCATACATAATCGACTCTGTACATCCACTCTGGTTGTCGGAGCAGCTAAGGGTACACAAAGTAGCTTAGAATTAGGATAACAAAAAGTAAATATTATATTTTCCTGAATTAATAATATTTATTAATGAAGCATATTTTGAAGGGCAGGGTATTTTTTTTTTTTTTGGGCTTAGCTGTCTGCTAGAGACAGCGATATTGGACGTATAAACATTGTCCAGATGCAGTATATCGATATTTTTAGTCATTAGCAGCCCTTAGGACTATCACGCTATTGTTCGCGACAATAACGAGTAGTTTAAACTTGAATGTTTGTTGTAACAGTAGATTGTTGGTTATTGTCCATTTTTCGATGATAATGTCTTAATTATACTTCGATGTATTTCACAAATCAATTTTTAGGTTAAAACCGGAAGAACATGAGCCTTGAAAAGGACTAACATGTCAAACACGTGCGCCTTGAGAAAGGCATTCGTGGAGCCCTCCTTCGAACGATGTGATCAGCTCAAAACTTCCCGAGCGACTGATAAACAGGGTATGTGTGTGTGTGTTCGTGTGATTTGCTATTGATGGGCACGTTCCTTAGTGATGAGACAGACTTGGTGAAAAGTCACGATTAGTGTAACTGAATTTTTGTGACTTCCACAGACGATAATTAAATATTAAAAATATTTTTTTCACTGAGGAAAAAATGCTCTGAAATTCAATATTTACACTTTAACTTAAAAATTTTCACTATTGATTCAGCGTAAAATATAGAATTCGTAAATAAAAAGCGTGTACACTTAAATTTGAACACGATAACACTAGTTTACAGCCAAAAAGACCCATTACTACTGAAACTATTTTTAAGTGTAGTTTGGATTGGTGATCTGAAAAATCGATTTCAAAAATTTTTTCATGGCATCGTTTTTTAAAAATGAATTTTTTTAATTTTTTCGGTAGGTGCACCTACATTTTAAGCCATATCTCAATTCATAATCGTCAGATGGTGTCAAGCAACATATAAATCGCAATGTAATGAAATTGTCAGTAATCGCACAAAGGACTATTTTTAAATCGGCTAAGCAGTTTGAATACAATGATCAAAAATATTTCAATATAATCCATTTTTTGGTCGAAAACGCAGTAAATTTTGTTTCCGAACGCCTAAGAAAAATATTTAAAAATTCCAAAAATCTGTTTTTATTTTTTCTACTTTAGAACGGCACTTCTACAAAGAATATTAGATATCGATGAACAAAATCTATAAACAAATACAGGAGCTGTGGGCAATTGAGTGCTGAAAAATGTGGTGTTTTTTAGATTTTCGAAAACTAACTTTTCATTTGCTTCGACTTTTGCTCTGATCTGGAATTTTTTTCTAATCTGGCTTTTCGCCCACTTCTAATATTGACCAAAAGAAGAAGAAAATAGAAAAAATAATTTTCTGAACACTTATAATACTGAAATATGACTGTAAGTTCCTTCACTTAATTGATCCATCTACAATAATTATTCATAGATTTTCTTCATCAATACCGTATTATCTTTGTAGAAGTGCAATTCTGAAGTCGAAAGAATAAAAAGCAAAAAATCTATTTATTTTTAAATATTTTTGGTCACTGTATTCAATCATCTAAGCCGATTTGTAAACATTGTTCTACACTATTATAGACAATTTTATTACTTTTTGATTCAGATCTTGCTCGACACTATCTGAGGATTATAAATTGAGATATGGTTTAAAATGTAAGTGCACCTACCAAAAAAATTAAAAAAGTTCATATTTAAAAAACATTGCCATGAAAAAATTTTTGAAATCAAATTTTGGGATCACCAATCCAAACTACACTTAAAAATAGTTTCAGTAAATATGGGTCATTTAAAGCTTTTTTTTGTAGACTAGTGTAATTAATTCTACGTTGATAATGAAATTTATATACCTCTCTATTAATATACTTAATCGTAATATTCAATACTTAAGTTATTGTAATTATCAAATCCATTAGCTGACATTAACAATTTTTAGGAACTGCTTAGTTTAAGCATAATATCTTCCAGGAGCTGTTCATCTATACCAGCTCTTAAATCAGAAAGAACAAACTTAAGTGTTGAAAATGCTCGTTCAACTGATACCTGAGTTGATGGAACAGCTAGTATAGTAAAGGCAATATTTTTTTTAAGTCTTCGTATTTATGACCTTTCCTAAACTTCTAAAACATTTGTCGCTGTATGTAATGCATGTGCTCTTTCGCAATTTCATCGTCTGTCATAATCAGCATCATTGAGTCAGTTGCTTTGTATTTGTTATTTGATTATAGCTTAATCATGAAATTTCGGGTCTGAGAATACTGCAGCCAATACTGGTACTGAACTCCTAGTAGAAGAATGTTTTTCGGGGCACTTAGATAGTAATATACAATGTTTTTTTTTTATCTTTTATTTAGTTTCTAAATTTTCTGTCACCTTATGTATATTTATCAACTTAATTTAGATTGTGTAGATATCCTCATAACTTATGTGTTTATGTAAGTTTGATTTCAGGTGTAATGTGTTGTGTGAGTTGTTTTGTGATGATATAAAATATGATTAGTGTCAAGTTTATTGAATGGGAGGTAGTTGCTAAGTTAGTATATTTGTCTGTTGGGAAGTTCCCTAGGGAATAGTTTTTTGAGGCGTCGTCTTACTCTACTTCCTGCTTTCTTTCGTCTGCGCAGGAGTCTTCTGGCTAGTGTGTTGGGGTGACTTCTTAGTCTCTCCACGTAATCACCAGCCTGTTTATAAATTACGTCACCAATCTTGGGCACACTGAGGTCACTCTCCAAATGTCTTGTGCACATATACCAGGGTGCTCCCGATAGTCTACGCAGACGCCTTGACTGAAGGACACAGAGCTTTCTCAGATGGGATTTCGCAGCTATCCCATATACTTGGATCCCATATCTTCGGACAGATGCTATGATAGCTTTGTATATATGCACCTTATTTGACCTCACAAGCGTGTCGACATGGGTTCCGAATGTAAGGCGCTTGTCCAGATATATTCCCAAGTATTTATGTCTAGGTAAGTGACGTAATAGCTTATTGTTGAAGAATACGCCTGGACACTCATCGTGACGAAGTGTATACATGAAGTGTGTATACACTGAAAGATTTAGCTAGGTTAAGCTCAATGTTCCATCGTTTCGCCCATCTGCTGAATCGACACAAATGGACGATGGACGACAGCAGTGGCATCATAGATACATGAGTCTCTCGCCATAATAGCTGTATCGTCAGCAAATGTTGCAATGAGTAAGTCTTGGGGGTCTTCAACGGGTATTGTTCTTCCGGTAGGCATATCACAAGAGTAGAGGGTTGGTCCGAGGACACTTCCTTAAAGCACACTAGCGCGTATTACCCTCACGCTTTAAACAACCCCTTCCAATACTACCGAGAAGGTTCTAGGTGTATAGTTAACGCGGTAAGATGTTTTTTACCTTACATAGTAGTCCAGCATGCCACACTCTATCAAAAGCCTGCCTTATGTCCAGGTAGACCACAGCCATGTACATATATATACAATGTGTTATGATCTATACTGTCCGTTCAAAACCAAGTTGATTCATCATATGGTCAAACGGTTTCTTACCGTATAATCTATCATCATCATCACACTTTATCTTGTCACTTTACATCAAAAATCATTCACGCTTAGTTTGAAATGCAATCGTTTATAATAAAATCTCCAGAGACTTGCATCTTTTCCCTGGATGTATCATTGAATAAATTAATTATATTGGTGAACCGAATCTCATTTTTCGATAAAGTGATCCGGTTCGGGTTCAGGTTCGAGGAGTCAAAAATACAGAGCGCCTGGTTCATGGTCCGGTTCGCGAACCCCAAAAACCCCGAACGGAACCGGTTCTCAGGGGTTCGGTTACGGACCGGTTTGCAGCCTTAGTTTGTTCTGAATCAAGAGTAGGAATTCCCCATTGGAGTCACCACCAGTTGGACTCTGAAAAACACCGAATTATACTAAATTGTATTTAAAAATATTTACTTACTCTGCGGGGACTGGAACTCGGGGCCCTTGGTCTGAAACACAATTGGAACGTCCTCTCTACCGGTTGCAATATTGCGCGCAATGGCGGCAAAGCTTCTAAGATACTACTTGTATTGGATCGAATCTACCATCTGCCTTAAAACATGAGACCACTTGTAATTCTCAAGTTCGAATTCCCTGGATAGTTCATATAAATGGCACAAACAAAATTTGGGGATTAAATGTGTTTCTAGTTAAATCAAAGTGCATATTAATTGATTTTAATACAAAAATTCCATTGTAAAATCAAATATGATTGTGATAGTTTTTATTATGCGATTTTTCCCAGAGTGTATTAATATTTTAAAAACCGTAATGGAACCGGTCGTTTCGGTTATGGTTAACCAAACTAAAATCCTGCATACAGCTATTAGTTTAGCCACAAGCACAAGGGCATCCCTGGTTTAAACGTTTTGCTATCAAGACATTGGAAGTGGAGACATTTCGCAATTCCAGGAACCGAATCGAAAACGGTAATAGGCCTTTGTTTGAGAATTGAGAGAAGCTCGACTTCTGACCCTTTGGGCTGTGTAAAGCCATTATACATACAACAGGCCTGTGTAGTTTCTAGTGAGTTTATTTTTTAAATTACGCTGCTTAGTATGTGTGTATGTATGAATGTGTGCTTGTAAAATGTGTAATGTACATGCACTGAGAAAAAAATCAGTCTAAAACCAAGATTATAATCTTGAAACGAGACGAAACGGTGTCAGAATTCGACAGAGACGAGATAATCTTAAGCCAAGATTATATTCTCAAAGTTAATCCAATAATATTGAACTAAGATCGATTATACTCGACTCGAGCTTGCCACAATTCTCCACTTATATGCTTGATAATGTCCCACTTGAGTGCTTAAATGATTCAGCCAATGAGGTAAATGATCTTGGGGTTATTCTTGATCACCGACTTAAATGTTACTGCTATTGTTTGTAGGGCCAGGAGTGTTCTTGGGTTTATTAAGCGCTGGTCGAAGGAATTTGATGATTCCTATACGACGAAGATTTTGTACAGTTCTCTTGTACGTCCGATTCTCGAGTACGGATCATGTGTGTGGTCTCCGCAATATTCGACCCATCAAGATAGAATTGAATCTGTGCAAAAACAGTTTTTATTGTTTGCTCTTCGTGGTTTGGGCTGGAATCCTGAGGTCCGTTTACCATCGTACTCTAGTAGACTTCTTTTGATTAACCTTCCCTGCCTTATTAACCGTAGAGTTATGCTTGGAGTAATCTTTATACATAAACTAATTAATGGTGAAATCGACTCAACTGAGTTGGTTGGCCAAATTAACCTCAACATTCCTATTAGACCGACTCGTAATTTTATCCCCCTATCACTAAATCGTTGTAATACTAACTATGCGTTGCATGAACCGTTTTGTGTCCTCTGTGCTGATTACAATAAACTCTACCGAATAATTAACTCTGAAACTTCTCTTCCTGCTATAAAAATTTATATTTTAACTTATTTAGCCCGTAGTTAACATTACTTTATGTTCTTCCTTCGCCATTTCGTGTCACACGTTAGTGGCTGCGCCTCTCGGTTGGTTGGGCGGGAGGTGGGCTGCTATTTTGCTTGGGGTTCGCGCGTAACAAGCTTAGGCTTGGTGTCGCATGGGCCACTTGAACGTACTGCGCATTGTACGTCAACGTCCATATAAAAAAAAGATCGGATGAACGATACTCAAGTTATGAGCAAAAAACGGCCAGTAAGTAAGACCAGTAAATGTTTGATTGTCAAACTGGCGAAAATTTGAAGAATGCAGTGGTTCCCATTTGAAGTCGTTATCGATTCGGTCGTAACCGAATCGGACCGAAATATAAACTGATAACCGTAACCGTAACCGAAACAATTTGATTTTAATGACCGTAACCCTAACCGAAACCAATATTTGTTTCGGTCTTAATTCCTGATCTTAACAGTGGAGTTTTTGTTGTGGGAGAACAACCAAGTATGTTGGAAGACTCGGAATTCGACGCTTAACTGGATAAAGATTCATGTCGAACGCAACAAGACCTGGCAGAATCATTGCCGTGTTGCATGTGAATCGGGTCTGTGACTCTACCAGTTTAACACTCAGGAAGATGGACTTGCTACTACGACTGGAGAGCGGTCTTTCCCTCAAATCAAAAATCAGGCTTTTTAAGATCATCGTCCTCCCTTCGCTTAACCGGGGTGTAACATGTTGGAGAACGGCCTGCAACACAATAATTAAGAGATTCGAGGTGTGTGTGTAAGTAAACGCGCACCGGTATATTTGAAAAACCACTTCTATTCCGGTATTTAATCATCCCCACTATATGCGAAACCATTCAAATCGATGTTGAATGTTGAAGCCAGACCCCTTTGTTGGCGAAAACTGAAGAGATTCCACCCAGCTGATTTATTGACCCAAAGTCGCCTTATCTGATGTTGATGTAAATATATAAATGGAAAGCATGAAATGGAATGTCAGATTTCCAGATTTCCAAAATATTGATCCTTCAGATAATCAGGTTTCCGATCGGTGACCCATGGTCTGGACTGCGTCAAAAGAAAAGTCGTTCGTGGGCAATACCCTAAATAATATATTCGTAATCTTTCAAACATAACAAGTGAATTCAAATTCAGTTAAAGTTAGATTAAGTAGGTAAAGTGCTCTCTAAGATCTTACCTGTCAGCAGTCAAACAAGTTGCTATTGATGTTAAATAGGATATTGAAAGTAGCACCTGTCTGAATGCTGGCTGGTGTGATCCAATAATCTGCATATATTCGTACATATTTATATAGTGTTAATACCGCTGCTCCAATTCTCTATCCCAATTGCTAATCGCTTAATTCGTGTAAATGGTAAAAGGAAATGCGCTTTACGCGTCAAAAGTCTTTCTTTGAGTGCAGCATCCGCTTAACCGCAATCCGACTGTTACGGATTAGCCTTAGCAGGTACAATGCACTCGCACTCGCACCCGCCAAACGCCACCCCAAACCCCCTCCACCACCGCACAGCACTCGCCCACTTGGCTCTGCCCGCCTGAGTGCAAACAAATAGCGATGATGACAACAATTTAAAATCCATCAAGAGCACAAAAAGGCCTCATTAAGTCAAGAGGGTGACGACGACTACAGCAACACAAATGGGGTGGGCGTTGCAAGCAACTGCCAGAGGGGTGAGCCGGTCCAAAGCCCGAGTCGAATTCTCTGGCTCAGTCGAAAATGTAAGCATAAGACACAATAGTAATTATTGCCTAAATAATTGCAAATGATGAAGTTGAACTCTTGTTGCATGCGGTGCACAGGGTGGAATGCTGGGATTGGGATGGTGGTACGGTGGTGGTAGTGGCACTCACACTCTCACTCACATGGGTGGTCCAGCTCTGTTGCTTGTCATCATTTGTCCAACGGCCCTAAACACAAGTGCACTGTTCGCTGGCGAATTGAGAAATGACTGACAGACACTGTCAATCAATACCGACTTACGAATACTCCACAAAGAGTTCCCAGTTCAGTTTCAAATACCAAAGACTAATCTATTTTTCTATATTTAGGAAAATCGCCATAGAATCGAAATCGCACTAAAATTTAGAAAAAAATTCAATATTTAAAAACAATTTTTCTGTATTTAAGTAAAAAAAAAATTGATTTTCTAAATTTTGCATCAGCTTACAGTCTGTCTATATCTATCTCTTATACATTTGAAAAATTAAAAAAAAACAAAATATTTTAATATAATATTTAATTTTTTCTTATTTGAAAATTATTGTGAGTTTTCTAAAAATTAAAATACGAGAATGATTTCAAAGCTTACAAGAACCGGAATATTTTAGGCTTAACCTTCAAAATGACCTCCTTATTTTGGTTTTAGAACAGTGGTGTCCAAAATGCCAAAAGCCTATCCCATGGGATAGGAACTTATAACTCTGCCGGCGTCGCAGCCGACACACGTAAATAGAGAGAGAATACGTGTGTTCTATAAATAGCACACTCGGCGGCTTGCGCTTTCTGTTCTCTCACGAGGGATTTGTTCGTTTGATTGTTGCTTATGTTGATATGTCAAATACGTTAAAAACGTTTACTTCGTGTTTCGCTGCTACGCACACAACCGCAATGCTTGATTGTGTGAGTTTGGACATCACTGTTTTAGAATGACTTACGATCACTTTTTAAGGCAGAAGAAATAAGATGGAACTCATCCCGTTTTATACCAATAATTACCCAAGGCAACAAAATTACAATTTTTCCAGCACATTAAAGGGTTGGTGTTTCTAGATGATTTTCGTTTGCTGAACACGAATTTTCTTTTGGAAATGCTCCATCACAACTAGATCTGTAGTAATTCAAGCTTAGACTTGCTTAAAAATGCCTCTTTTGACCCTTTTTATGAGCGTTTTGTGGGGAATTCATTCTTTTGTTCTGACTCCCTTGAATATTATCGTAAAGTACAATTTTTTTACTTTAAAATTGACTATCCCAAAGAATTATACGATTTTTTTTAGGAAAGATATTCCATTTTGAATACATCTGCTAGAAACGACACCATTTTGTACCGCCCATTAGTATGCAATGGTTTTTTTTTTTAAATGTACATTCTTAACAAGATACCAGCCTGTTGTACTGTTTTTTCAAGGCATAATTTGGACAGTAGACAATTTTGTTTATTTCGAGCATATCTTCGCTAAAAAAATCGTAGAATTCTTTGGGATAGTTTATTTTCAAGTTTGGAAACGGTACTTTACGATATATTATACGAGATATTATTCCCACAAAACGCACCTAAAAAGTGTCAGAAAGTGCATTTTTAGCCACTATAAGCTCACATTACCAAAAATCTCGACGTGATGAACCATTTCTGAAAACAGATTCGGATTCTGCAGACGAAAATCATTTATAATCACCACCAACCCTTCAATATACTAAATCTTGCTGCCTAGTGTTATTGTAAAAGTATTTGATAACATAACTTTAATGTTTTGACCACCCAAACCGGACTTCGACCATTTTGAATAGGATTCGGTTGAATTCGGGAAAATTACTTGTTACATTTTAAAAAAGTTATAAAAATCTCTAAAACTTTCGACCGTCAAAAGTACGCTCAGTACTGCATTATCTAAAGAAGAAACATTTTTTTTTAATAGTTTCCAAATTTGGTGTCGAACGACTCAAGCGCTGTGTGGTCCATTTGAAAATTAATTGACGTCTTCGAGTATGACTTAAATTTTAACGATTTGCTGTAATTTAACGAAAATAAAAGCAAAATGTTACTACGATCAAAATCTTAGGATCTAATCTAGTCAGCGAACCGAACTTTAGAAATTACAATAAGTTCTATCCTTCGGACCGAACATTCTGCAGAATTTAAAAGGTTCGATGCGTTGTTCTTTAGTCCAAAAGCGATTGTTGCACTCAGGAATAAATCTCATAGTGAAAACTATAGCAACCATTTTTATTTTACTATGCCATTTTTGTATTAAAATCAATTAATCTGCACTTTGATTTGACTAAAAACATTTTTAAACACCAAATATCAGTTGCCCCTTTTATATTAATTATGTACTAAGTTCCAATTTGAGAATTACAAGTGGTCTCATGTGTCACAAAATCGGTGTTCATGGCATTTTGGAACAACATCGATTAAAAACGTTTTTAGAATTTGACAGAAATTATCCTTTATGTTTGAAAATGTTAAGTTCAACGTATTTTGGTGACGGTGTTCGTTGGACCCTTGGTTTGGCTCACGTTTTTCTCAATTTAAATAGAAAACCAACTAATTTGTTTAATACTCAAAATAGCACTCGCAATTTCTTCAAATTTGGAAAATGCTGTTTAAGTAAGACTCATATAATATCACTTAAGTAAGCGCCAACAAAGCCGAGATACCTTTAAAAGTGATGTTGAAATCAAATCTATACTTTATTCTTAAAGTTTTCGTTAGCTCTAATAACGTCTCTGACTACAATCGGCTGTGAATAGGGGCATAGCGGGACGGACGAGCAAATAAAATTCCCCCACCGTGTCGGAGTCGTTTATTATTTTATTAGTTTATTTTATAATTTTATTAGAATTTCTTTGATAGGCTTCCTTAGCTCAAAAAATTTTTTTTTGTAACGTATTTATACTTTTGTTGACAGCCTTTGTTTGTCGACTTTTAATAAATAAAATAAAAAAAAAAATAAATACTTTATAAATCTCTAGTCCCGACTGACTGACTGATTCCTGTCATTTCTGTCAGCTTCGATATGTCTCAAACCTATAAAGGAATAAGAAAGAATTATTACTTGCCAAAAATGCATAATGTGCACAGTGCATACATACATATGCATTTATATATCAATACATGAATTACTTACCAGAATATTTTTAATCTTCCTCCCTCTCGTAATCCACCAACAGCAATATTTGTTGTCCTAAATACGATAAGTAAATAAATTTTACCAAATTTTGTAAATTTGAATCGCTTGATGTCGCTTGTACAATTAGTGTTAGTACTCTGTACCTGCGAAAGTGTATAATCAGCAAGCATTTTTCTGCAGTGCAACGAGCTTTCCTTTTGTCTACCAATCCTTTGGCAGATCTACAAATAATGCTGATTACTGAATATGCCTAGAAGGAACAAACCATCTATATACAAAACAGTGTATGAGTCGCTTCTGTGCGTTCATACGGACAGACGGACGGACATGGTCAAATTGACTCTGATGCTGATTCTGATCAAAAATATATATACTTTTACGATCGGAGGTGCTTTCCAGTCGGACTTGTATGCATGCCAGAAGTACATATTTCCTGCCTACTTCTCACGTCAGAAGGCATGAGAAACGTGAAAGTTCCGCTTCGTTTTTCTTAAGCAACGCCGTAAAACTCAGGGTTTGTTTTTGTAACCGTTAACCGTTTGGATGACGTCACGCGGCAGCCTTCGGGTTCAGCTTTTCTCTCTACAAGCTCAGTATATCAGATGTACCAACTTTGTATATCGTAGGTAGCAAGACTTGAGACGTTGACTGAGCAACCTACAACCTATGCTATAAAATCCCTAAATGTAATTAAATTCGTTAGTCACCATATATTGCGCATTTGTAATTATAAAATTATTATTAAAGTTCACGGTCAACACATCTTTTTTCCGCAAAAGCCGAAATCGAACTGACTTCATAATTTGTTTTCGTATTCTCTCTCTCGTTTGGTCAACGTTCATCAAGCGTTCGGGGCTAACTTCGTTTTTCTACTTCGTGTTCGATCTCCACGAGAGAGAATTTGAACCCTTTCACGATATGCTGACTCTTAGCCTTACGAATAGCTGAGAAAACAACGTGCGAGTTTGTCATGGTGAAAATGGACTTATTTCATGCCAAAAAATTAACGTAGTGACTGTTTTTGTGAAACTTCATGCCACCAAATGTACCTATTTTGAGTTCTTTCTGGCTGCAAATGTATGTAGCACAAACTTAACATACTCTACATACATATGTACTTGCCTTTGGTACAGAGTATACAAAGTTTCTTGGATTGAGTACGAAATATTATATACCCAAGAATATTTTGTTTTTTATTTGATTCCATATTCTGTGACATTGTTTTAAAAACAAATCAGGATTAGCTAAAGAACTTTAGGTGCTTCATCCAAGAAAATGTTGTAATTATTTAATGAAATTAACTTTTTGTTTTATTGATGCTTTGGAATAAATTTAAGAACTTTTTTAAATTAAATGAACAATATATTTTAGGGAAGCAAATACTGGTTCCAAGATTAAGTCCGAATTGACTTGAGCTTGAGCGTACGCACGATTTTTTCAAGGGTGGAGCTTAACAAGTTTTTATTTAGTCGCTTCTTCCTTAGTAAGTGTATGTGTTCTCAGTGGTGGGTGGCTAAACCTCAAAGCCCCGCTACATATGCCGTAGAATACTCCGAAATGTACTTAATATATATATATAGAGTATTTCGAAATTAAAAAAACTTGAAAAGTAAGATTTGAACCTTTTTTCCGTAACATTTACACCGATGGCATTTGGTTCAAATACAAAATATTTAATTTATTTTCTCATTCAGCTCGACATGCTGTCTATGCATTTTCTATTCTTCCTCAATCGATTGATGCTCCTGGGCTTCGACCTCTTCTCAAAGTCTCTAAACACTCCCAATTTGATTGAAACTCAATGAGCCGTTCACCAATTCCCCACCGAGCCTTACAGCTAGTTGGTCTCTGCAACTGGAGACGACAAATCCTTAAATAAGCATTCAGCCCTAATCCAAATGCGCATATGCTCAATTCAATGTCTCTAACGTCTTGTCAACGCAGACGCAGCTCGTCATTCCAAGTGACTGCGACTGCCAACACCTCGGGGTGTCGCACTAAAGCGCACAGTTGCTGCGGAGGGGGAGGACCACAATGGAGCCGGCCAACTGATGGACAACAAATTTCCAAATGCTTTGGTTTTAGCTGTATTTTTATGCGTACTATCATGGGGGTTGGTCTGTCCCACGGTAAATGTGTCGATGTCGCTGTGCGCTGGTAATTTGAGTAGGTCCAGGTCCTGGTCCGGACGCACAATTGTGAAAATTGAAAAATGCAACAACAGCAAATGAAGATCAAATGAATTGTCGCATTATGCCACAAAAGTGTTGAAATCAATTTGCACATGTGTTCCCGTGGTGGTTTTTATATTTGGAAATTTGCTGGACGATATAAGGAAATATTGGAATCATTTTAACAAGAAACGAGAAGGCCAAGCTAACTTCGTCTGTGCCGAAGTTTTTATACCCTTGCAAATGCTGTTTTTAAAATGTCAGGAGTTTAAGAACATAAAAATCTATAAAAATTTTAACTAAAACCCATTTTCCGACAGATAAACATCTGATTTCGACCAAATTTCGCGAATCTTTTTGAAAACATATCAAATTAACTATCGCGAAGTTTAAGAAAGATAAAATTTAAAACAGAAAAGTTTTTCTCACTAAGACACATTTTCCGACTGATCGGTCCTATGACAACCATAAGATATAGTCACCCGATGTCGATCAACTTTTTCAAATTAGTTTGAAAGCGTTTAATATTGAGAATCACCGACTTTAAGAACGATTTACTTGAAAACAAAAAAGTTTTTTTCACTAAGACCCATTTTCCGACCGATCGGTTCTATGGCATCCGATTTTGACCAAAATTTGCAAATCTGTTTGAAAACGTATAATATTAATTATGGCAGAGTTTTATGACGCTAGCACTGAAAACAAACAAGTTTTTCTTACTAAGACCCATTTTCCGACCGATGGTTCCTATGACAGCTATAAGATATAGTCATCCGATCTTGACCAAAATCTGCAAATCTGTTTGATAGCATATAATATTAATAATGGCCGAGTTTAAGGCCGCTAACATTGAAAACAAAAAAGTTTTTCTCACTAAGACCCATTTTTTGACCGAAGGTTCCTATGGCAGCTTAAGATATAGTCATCCGATCCGGTCGGTTCCGACATATTAGCAGCGTGCAGTAAAAAGAAGACTCTGTGCAAAATTTCAGCTCGATAGCTTTAAAACTGAGAGACTAGTTTGCGTAGAAACAGACGGACAGACGGACAGACAGACGGACAGACAGACGGACAGACAGACGGACAGACAGACAGACAGACAGACGGACGGACAAAGCTCAATCGACTCAGCTCGTCGCCCCGATCAAGAATATATATAGTTTATGGGGTCGGAAATGAATATTTCTATGCGTTGCAAACTTCTGGGCAAAATTATAATACCCTTTGCAAGGGTATAAAAAATAGTCCGAAATTCACCCTGAAAATTAAAAATCCACCCATAATTTCCAGCCCAAGATGTTTCTCCCTTAATATAAGAAAAAACGCTTATAAATATTATGGAAAATTTTGTTGTTATTGTAAAACTCTCTTTCATAAGTCTTAGCACGATAAATCGACAAAAACCTATCTATCTTGACAGTTACAAACGGTACCTTTAACTATATGTATTGGTCCTCTGTATGCACAATGTGCAGACATGAATTATTAATAGAGCAATTCTTGTTCATGTTGCTTATGACAATTGGTTCCTTATGCTGGTTGGGCGTAACTATGGGTAACAAATGAAATGATTACATTCAATAAATTTATGGATTGTGCCACTCAAGGCGTGACCTACATAAAGGTACAGACGCACAGCCAAACAATCGCAATGAAAATTGGCAAACGCTCCTTTTGGCTTACTCACAAGGTTGAACACCGACAGGCAGAGCAGGAGCAGCGGTGGACTGGTCTGTTGTCATGCAGTGCAAAATTAGGAATCTCCTGCAACAGGAGGTGACAAAATTAACACACACACGCACACGTGTCACGGCTGTTGACTTCTTTTGACTCTTTGATTGTCATTGTAACTGCTGCTGTTTGTTGTTGTTGTTGTTGTTGCTCATGCTGGGCTTTTACCAAGTGGAGGCACGTGTCTCAATAAATTGAGTGACGGTGCCGGTGACTCTGACTGTGCTTTACATTCTGGCCTCTGCAATTGGCGAGGGTGAGCACAAGGACAAGGATGCGCATGCGGATGTGCGGCAAACAATGGTGACCGAAAAACGTTGCAAACTTTGCCAGCCAAATTTAATTTCTTTGTGTGTGGCCATATGGACACGAATAAACGTGCAGGCCAATAACCAACAATGTGTATCAACTTGTATTGTGTCAACTCTTTCCTACAATTTCGATTGCCTACTTTGTGGGGCAACACAAAATGCACTTGGATACATACATAAGATACATAGCAGCAACTAATTTTCGATCGCACTCGCGCATTTACTCGGCTCGTTTGTGCTCGCACTAATTGCAAGCACATTGAGTCAGAACGAGCATGCTGTTTGATTCGCTTGAGTAATATTATAATAGAACAAGCTCGTTAACCCATTAAAGGCTGCCCATAGATCGGCTCGTAAGATTTTGATGAAATCTTTAAATGTGTGCCTGGAAGACCAAAGAAGTTGAAAGAAAAAAAAGTTTCTTAAATTAAAAAACTAAATAAATTAAAAATATTAAAAAATTTAAAAAATAAAAAAATTAACACCATGATTTCCGAATAAAGTTAAAACGAGAAGGCCAAGCAAATGCTGTTTTTGAAATGTCCGAGTTTAAGAACTAAAGCCCATTTTCCGACAGATAAACATCTGATTTCGACCAAATTTCGAGAATCTTTTTGAAAACATATCAAAATAAAAAAATCGCCGAGTTTAAGAACGATAAAATTTAAAACAAAAAAGTTATTCTCACTAAGACTCATTTTCCGACCGATCGGTCCTATGGCAGCCTTTAGATATAGTCATCCGATTTCGACCAAATTTTGCGAATATATTTGAAAGCATAAAGAATTAGTAATCAATGAGATTAAAGACGTTTACATTAAAAACAAAAAAAACTTTCTTAGTAAGAACTATTTTCGACCGATCGGTCCTATGGCAACCATAAGATACATATAGTCACCCGATGTCGATCAACTTTTTCAAATTAGTTTGAAAGCGTTTAATATTAATAATCACCGACCTTAAGAACGATTTACTTAAAAACAAAAAAATTTTTTTTCCCTAAGACCCATTTTCCGACCGATCGGTCCTAAGGCAGCTATAAGATATAGTCATCCGATTTCGACCAAAGTTTGCAAATCTGTTTGAAAGCCTATAATATTAATAATGGCCGAGTTTAAGAACGCTAATATTGAAAACAAAAAAGTTTTTCTCACTAAGACCCATTTTTTGACCGATGGTTCCCATGGCAGCTTAAGATATAGTCATCCGATCCGGTCGGTTCTGACATATTAGCAGCGTGCAGTAAAAAGAAGACCCTGTGCAAAATTTCAGCTCGATAGCTTTAAAACTGAGAGACTAGTTTGCGTAGAAACAGACGGACAGACAGACGGACAGACAGACGGACAGACAGACGGACAGACAGACAGACGGACAGACAGACGGACAGACAGACGGAAGGACAAAGCTCCATCGACTCAGCTCGTCGCCCTGATCAAGAATATATATAGTTTATGGGGTCGGAAATGAATATTTCTGTGCGTTGTAAACTTCTGGGCAAAATTATAATACCCTTTGCAAGGCTATAAAAATAGAGGAAAGCTAACTTTGGCTCGACCGAAGTTTACATACCCTTACAGCTTGTATAATTTATATAAATTAAGGTTTTAAATTATTTTCGTCAAACATTCTTAGCTGAGTTATTTCCCAAACTCAGCAAAAGATGTCGCCAATACTTTGACCATTTGCTTGCCTGTTTGTTATATGGCAACTATACGATATATTCATCACATTTTGACCAAACTTCCCAAAATTTTGTGGAAACCGATAATATTCATAACTGTTAAGCTTAAAGACGCTACCATTGCAAACAAAAAAGTTTTTTTTACTAAAACTACTTTATCGACCGATCGTTCCTATGGCAGATATATGCTATAGTCATCCGAGTTGGATCAAACTTGGCAGAATTGTGTGGTAGCATATAATATTGATCAGTTACAAGTTTGAGAGATATAGCATTGAAAACAAAAAAGTTTTTCCTACTAAGACTTTTTTTCGAAACTATATTTTGTATGGCAGCTATACTATATAGTTGACCGATTTTCATCAAACTTGGTGGAATTATGTGAAAGCATAGAAAACTTATAAATACGAGGCTTGAGACGTTTTCATTCAAAACATAAAAGTTTTTTCACTAAAACTAGTTTTTCGACCGATTGTTCCAATGGCAGCTATATGCTATAGTCGTCCGGTCCAGCTGGTTCCAACAAATGTGCAGCGTATTTGTACCAAAAGACTTCGTGCAAAGTTTGGTTAAGATAGCTTTAAAACTATATCAACTCTGCTCGTCATGCTGATCAAGAATATATATACTTTATGTGGTGAAAGATGCTTCCTTCTGTACGTTTCAAACATCTGGACAATTTTAATATAAAGAGAGTATAGGGTCTAGGGTTTTAAAAAAGGAATAGCAAAAGAAATTTGATTTTCAGTACACATTATGGGTTGTCGGGTGTTTTTAACACCCATTGTCACTAAATCAGTTGTGAAAGTCAGGTGTGTTGACACATCGCTGTAAATTTTTCTCCATTGCATACAGGACACCCAGTGGCGTTGATAGCTTTTTGCTATGAGGTCAAAATTTTTGGAAATTTTTTTTGTGTTTTTTTTATTGTCTAGTATTTCGGCCCCTTTCTCACAAAATAATTAAAGGATAATGTCTTTCGATGGATCGAAAACTATAAAGAAATTTCATGCAAAAAATTGCACGGTCTCTTTATAAACGAATTTTGAATTAAACAGGTTTTGTAATACAAAAGATATATATGTATATGCTAACGACTTACACCAAGAATTCAAGCTAATTGTTTAGTATGGGTCCCACTTAGCTCAAATAATTCCTTCGATGGCCCGCTGACTATAATGAATTTGCATGCAATATAGTTGCGGCAGACAGCCATAGTTTCTTTTTAAAACTTTATCTTTAAATCAAAATTTTAGGTTGAGCACAATTGGCTTTTACCGTCATAAAAATGTTTTAAGTGCGGGGCAGACGACCACTCAGGTCGTAAAAAGGTAGTTTCATCAAACAATTTTAGTTGACAAAGAGTTCTTCAAAACACACAAAACATAAAAAGGATCTGGCGGGATGTGAAGAGCGAATTGTCACATTTGGCCGCAAATTTACACAAATTCTGTTTCCAAAAACGAATTTGAGAACACAGACCGCAAAACATAGAAAATTTTTGTATTTTGTGAGATAGATTTTAAGAGTATTTATAATGGTTATGTTAATTTAATTTTAGAGGTACGTTAAAAAATTTTTACTTTTATTGTTTATTTGATATTTGACGAAAAGAAGTCCATGGATGACCCCGCGATTTTTTTTGCATGAAAATTCTTCATAATTCGCGATCTATCAAAGGAAATTTTGTTAATAACTTTCTGAGAGAAGGCAGGAATTCTATTCTATTACCTTGTTCTTTATTTATTAAATTATTTCTTTTACAAAATTAAGTCAAGTTTTCCAGATTTTTTGCTCTGCTCATCTATGACTTTGTCCTCTGTTATTCCTATTTTTAAGCTTAATTGATCACCTTAATCCCCCCATCTACGCCTCTAAGCATACCTCAAGGTATCTGGTATGGGTGCGCGTTATCAATTTTTCCCATTTTCCTTTATTTGGCAGCACTTCTCGTCAACATTTTCCATACAGAAAAAATCCGAGATTTTCACCTATAAAAATCTGCAGGTAAACCACAGAGAACTAAACTATTATATTTTTTTTCTTATAGTGTTATTCTTCATCTTTACTATGCACAAATTTTTGCCACGATATCTCTCACATGCCCCGCGCTCAACACTTTCTTGGGTATTTAAATATCCATTAGCTTGAAATGGGTTATAGCTATCCGCTGAACGAGCTCCAGCGAGCTTTTGCACCGTTTCAAAGTAGTGAACCACTGAAATGTCTGTGTTCCACTTTTAAACCGGGTTCAACTGGTTACAGAAACCGAAATGGATTTTATTTTGGTTAACCATAACCGAATCAAAATAACCGGTTCCATTTAGATTTTTCAAATATTATGAGACAAAAATCATTTGTAATATTTAATTATCGTTTGTGGAAGTTCGAAAATTCATTTACACTAATCCAACAAGTCCATCTGATCGCTAAGGAAAGTGTCCATCAATTGCAAATCACTTGTACATGTATTTATTCTAGGTTTCGGCAGCAGCAGCAGAGTCGTCAGCAGAATTTCAATTTAAAGCTCTCATTTCTTCGACTGCCCCCCCAATTAAGCCACTTTCTCTTCAAAACTCAATAAATGTTAGAGTACAAATTCCTCCAGAATGCCACGCCAAAAAATAAATCTGTGTCTAAAATATTTTACATATGACGAAATCAAAAACGTTAGCCTGTGCGCTCTGTGAAAGAACGAATTTGCGGTAAGCATGCCAAAAATATGGCTCGCTTTGCTTGTGTAATAATTATGTATTTCATTTTATACAAAAACACATACACAAAATTACCAGGCCTGAACTCGTTTCTGAGTTTGATTTATCGAAATTCGTGAAAGTTTTGATTTCCAAGAAATTATTCAAAAAATTGGCTTAAACCAGCCAGCTTACGGCGGAGAAAACACTCCAATACATATAAAGAAAATAATTCTTTCAATACCCAGCTGCGTGTTTTTTCAAACGAAATCATTTGTCACCGGCAACAAAACTGCCAATCACATGCAAGTATTTGTTTTTTTTTGTATTGTTACATCTTTTTTGTCAGCAACTTACGATGTACTGGAAAAGTTGAATGTTCGTATGGTACAATTTATGTTTGAATTGGTGTTAGATTACAGATGTTATGGCAGGTTCAGATAAGTCGTCGTTCTCAAAATCAGGGAATCAAACCGAATCGTATTTCGGTTCCGGTTCCGGTTCTGGTACGGTTACCGAAACATAAGTTTCGGTAAAAGGTTCTGTTTTGGTTCTAACATTATTTCGGTATTCGGTTCCGTATCGCTACCTGGATTTTTATTTCGGTATACAGGTACGTACCGGTATGAACCATTAAAATATAAAGAAAGATCGGGCATTGGTTTTGCGTCCACCCAATTTCATAGCGAAGACATAATAATTACACCCCGGTAAACAATCGTTCTACACTTATTTCCCCTTTTTAAAGACATACATAAACACAATTGTAGAAACTTTTTTAAGTTTTCTGACCACCATTTAACTTCATCTTCTTTGTTTTGTAAACATTTTAAGCTCAAGAACCTCCGGAGGTTCGAACCCATCGTGAAGTATAAGATTCGGTTCGATGACCGGTTCCTTAACTTATCAAACCTGAGGATTTGATTTGATTTTGGAGGTCCGGTAGATGGTCCGGTTCGATTGACCCTAAAAACCCGAACCGAACCGGGTTCAGTTCCGTCAGTGATTGATGTCATTAAACAGTTTTGTGAAAATACTGAACTATTTGTATGTTCCTGTTTTTTTTTTTTCATACAAATACATGTATGATTCGACTTAGCCTCCATTTTCAGCTAACGGATTTGTGCCAGAGCTGCTGTCCTCATTCAATTTGACTCGAACAGAAGTGGATAAATTAAGTACATTTCTGTTCAATGGTTATCATGACATTCAATGATATTCGCCAAAACCAAGTGCCATCTTTGCAGTCATGTTTTTGCACCCAGAACCGCAACTGTACCGGTACAATGTTTCGGTTCTTTTCTGTTTTTTTTGGTTCCAAGAATATCGGTTCTCGAATACCGGTATACAAAAAATTATCGGCTTGCTAGCCGATTTGGGTGTCCTCTGAGTCTCTTAATGTAGTCCGCAGATTGTTTAACAATTACGTCGCCTATCATAGGGACATTTGGTCTTCTCCTGCACATGTACCAGAGCGCTCCCGATAGTCTGCGCAGTACTTTTGTTTGGACGACACGGTTTTTGTGTAGATGCGTTATAGCTGCAATACCAAATACTTGCAGGTCGTATATCCATCCGGGTGTGCAATGATTGCCTTGTATATACATATGTACCTTGTTCTTTAATGACAATTTGTTTCTGCTATTTAGCAGCCATCCCAATTGAGCAGCTCTTCTATACAGCGACCTTGAGAGCTGGTCTCACATGCAAGAGTGACATTGCTTCAGTTTTCCTTCGCTAGATTGATAAATAATGCTAATTACTTAATATGTCTAATGTACAAACCATCTATCTACAAGAATGTGGAAGAAATTACTTTTTTTACCAAATTTCAGAGGCGAAATGCTTTCGTCTGGCTGTTACATACATTGGCACAAACCTTATCTACTCTGTGTACCTTTGGTACTGAGTATAATATACTCTGAGATATGGCTTTTTGCCACTTTTGTACCACTTTCTTAAGCTGGTTCGCAACCTATATTGAACCAGACACATATCAAACCCAAAATTACTAACCTACATAGCGAATTTAAAATTTTTAAGTGAAATAAATACTGAAATACAGCAATGAATCACATTTCAAACGGTTCCAAGTGGTTCGGACGGTGATCGTGAACCAGTAAAGTATTTCGTCATATTATCAATCCAAACATCAAATTAAAGGTACATAGCTTAGATCAGTGGTGTCCAAACTCACAGAAGCAAGCATTACCCATGTGTGCGTAGCAGCGAAACACGAAGAATCATGTTGACATTTCAACATGAGCAACAAACAAACATACAAATGTCTCGTGAGAGAACACAAAGCCGAACAGGCGCATCGTAAGAGAGCAAGCCGCCGAGCGTGCTATTTATAGAACACACGTATTCTCTCTCTCTTTGCGTGTGTCGCCTGCGACGCCGGCAGAATTATGACTTCGTATCCCATGGGATTGGCTTTTGGCAATTTGGACACCACTGGCTTAGATCATTATACTCTGTACCGAAAGTACATATTAAGAGTATTTAAAGTTTGTGCAAAAGTATGTAACAGGGAGAAGCAGTCATTTCCGACCCTATAAGTGTATATATTCTTGATCAGCACTAACAGCCGAGTCAATATAGCCATGTCCGTCTGTCCGTCTCACCGTCTATCCTTCTGTCCGTCTGTCTGTCCGTATGCACGAAGCGATCTTAGAGATGGTAAGAGATAGAGGTTTAACATGTATAGGACAAATACTTCTTATACTTGAAGGCAGATCAAGTATATTTCCAATTTTTTCCACGCCCCCTCCTGCCCCCGCTATTTGGAAAAAACGTCATATCTCCCACAGTTTTGTAGAGAGATGGTTGGAACCTTTTACAAAGTATTCAGTAATCAGTATTATTTATCGATTTGCTGAAAAACTGATAAAGATCGGATGAACGAGAGTCGAGTTATAAGGAAAGCAAACAATTATGATGGGTAGCACCGTTTGCAACTTGTGTGCCTTCTAACTTGGATTGATCAGATATATACAAACTTTGTACGACTTTCTTTCTTGTTTTTGAGATGTGGCTCTGAATCACATTTCAGGCGGTTTCACTTTGACTTGATATGACTCTTTAATTACTGACATGAACATACAGTAAGAACTTTATGAAAATCGGTGTAGCGGTTCCCCAGCTTTTCGATTAAGTGCGAAGTTTCCTCACTTAAAGCCCTTTCTTTGTCATTCTTGACGATGCTGAGCATAACGTAAGGCCTATAAGAGCCCGTGTTCCTCAGGGCTCTGAGATGATTACATCAACCACTTTGAACTGGTTTAGTCGGCTGGTTCGGAGCCACTAAAGGATCTAACTTCATAATACCAGCCTACATACCAAGTTTCCCGTTTATATCTCAAATAATTTCTGAAATATGGCTCTGAACCACTTTTGAACAAGTAAAATATCTAAGTTCATATTACCAACCTACTGACTAAATTTCTAGTTCATAGCTTAAATAGCTTCTGAGATATGGCTCTAAGCTACGTTTGAACCGGTTCAGCCGGCTGGTTCGGAAATGGACAAATATCTCACTTCATAGCTCGAAAAATTGTTTGGTCAGGCTTTGATCCATTTTCCAACCTGTTCAAAACCGGTCCTGAGCCAGTTATCCAACTCCATATTACTAAACTACAGACCAAATTTCAAGTTCATAGCTTTAAAAATTTCTGAGATATGGCTCTGAACTACGATTGAACTGTTTTTAGCGGCTTTCGAACCGGTTCACAGACTTGAAACGTAGCCCACGACTATTTCCAGATCGACATGAATATAAAGTGAAATTCAGGTGAAGATCGGTTCAGCGGCTTGGACGCTATGAGGAACATAACATTCAGGAACAGGCCATAAATATTTGTAAGTGTATCTGGATAAGAGGTTAAGTTTTATCACATACAAATCCAGCTAATTAAATTATTAAAATGTCATTGAGTAACAAATTCATGTGTTCAAGAATATATAGGTAGTAGATGTACTATACATATGTCATGGCAAAAATCCCAGGAGCTGGTATAAATGCACTCGAAGAATTGAGAAAGAACTAAATGTCCCTAAACAGGCTGCCGACTTGTTGTAACGCCTTAAGGGTCATCCGCATAGACTTTTGCATAGCAACTTTCGTTGTAGATAGAAGAAGATGTCTAAGGCGCATACATAAATATGAGACATTCTCTGCTGGTTTTGATTCTCTTTGAGCATGAGGGGAGCCAAATAGTTTCTCTCTCTCACACTGACTGTCTCTATTCACGCAACACAATAACAATAAAAAGAATACTTACGCCCTCCTGTTCATTGATTTAGCTCTTTGAACAGCACACACTTTTTGAGCGCTCGGCTAACAGTGTCCTCTTATTGGGTTAATTGTCATACAAATCCGTGCTTTTTGCATAACCAAAGCCACTTTACAGCGCGATCTCAGTGGCAAATTATGTTGAGACCGGAACCGGTTCTGCTTAATTTTGTTCTGTTTTTGAAGTGTGATGTGCTGAGTGAAAGTGTATGTTGCTGGTTACTTACGAGGTGTGGTCAGAAAGGGTGCAAGTAGGATCATCCGCCCGTTCACTCTATGTTGCGACTAGCTACCTTAGTATCCTACCTTAAAGCTTCTGGCTTCTGCTGCCTATGTACCAGATTCCTACCTTAAAGCTTCTGGCTTCTGCTGAAAAAGTATCAGATTCAACCAGATTCACTTAGAACTTAGTAAAGACCATGCTATCTCGACTATAACATGATGAGGTCGGAGATTCTTTTTTCCGCCCACAATGGGAAATTGCCATTTATTGTTCATTTCAGTGTAACCTTTTGCCGTATTTAGGCGGTGGGCGGCAGTCGAGAGTGTGATGTTTTTATTTATGTCCATTGTCCACGCACACGTGGGCGCTGGACCGCCTTCTGTATGTGTACCCACACACCTTGCCCGCATTGTCCAATTAAGTGTATTATTCAGACTGGCACTTCATGTCGCCCACTGAATGTTTATTTCCATCCAATGGCCAGATTCTTTTGTTATCATTTGCTTGTGCACTTAAGGGAAGAAGACTGCTACTGGATCTGGTATTACCGCAGCAAGTTTCCGGGATGTCGTACTGTATTACACATTTCATATACAATACGAAACCTCAGAAATTTGTTGCGCTTAGCTACCGTTAGCCAACTGCACCCGACCCCGTCGACTTAATGCGCGATCCCGAGCTACCGAATGTTGTAGGTGAGTTGGAATCACGACACTCAACTGTTATGTATGTTCACTTTATTTCCCTGCCTATTTCACCTATAACAGTGAGTCTTGAGTTCCAACTTAAATGCATGATAATTCCCTAATCCATTTTGGCTTTTGTTTTGTGTGTATCTTTCACCGAATCCTCAATAGTAAACACTCCCTATTTCGAGTATGTTGTCAATTATAGTATACCGATTTAAGGAGTGTTTGATCTTGGGGATTTTCCAGCAACACATATTAAAGCCCTATTTCGAGTGCAACGCCTCGACATTGGTGAGTTCAGCTCCAGTGCTGCTAAATCATATGGGGCAACTCGCATTGGATTAGTTCTCACCGATGCCGAAGTGTGGTACTGGCAGCAACTTTCCAAAAATGATGTATGCATTCATGTGGTAAGCTCCCTTAAGTCAGGTTACGGTTTCGATGACGCGAGTATCCCCCTTTTGGCAATTGATATTAATGAGATATTCACGTTGTCGAAATCGTGTCCAGCATTGAACGCACAGAGATCTGAAATAGAAAATAAAATGGATTCATAAAACAATGTGACAATTGAGCTAGTTTTTTAGCTCTTTATTTAGCTTTTTCAAGGATTTTCCGGTTACTTTCAATTCAATCGTTTGGCCAAGTATATAGTTACTACAGTGAAAGGTGCAATTTCTTACCGTATAAGTATTTGCAAAATCTAAAAGTTTATGGTTGGCGACCTTTTATACTCTGTAACATAGGTACAATATACTCATATTAAGTTTGTGCAAAAGTATGTAACAGTGAGCAGAAATCATTTTCGACCCTATAAAGTATATATATATTCTTTATCAGCATCAACAGCCGAGTCGATATAGCCATGTCAATCTGTCTGTCTGTCTGTCCGTCTGTATGTATAAAAGCACAGAAGCACAGAGATGGTAAGAGATAGACGTTTGACATGTATGGGACATGTATTTCTTATACTTGCAGGCAGATCAAGTTTATTTTCAATTTTGGCCAAGTCTGTCTGTATAGGTGTTTCTAGTTAAGTCTCTTGTCTATTGGTATTTTGATAATGTGTAGCATCTCCAAAGTGAAACGTTTGCTGTACCCAGCAAGCAATATGTGCCTTTTCTGACACTTTTCTGACACTTTTTTATGAGCATTCACTGTCATAATGTGCACAATAAGAGTCCGAAATGAGCGTTTTTTCTATGAAAACGGTTGCACTTAATGTGGATAGTTTCTGAGTCTAATCTGACTCTTTTCTGACACAAATATAAGTGCTTTCACCCTCCCAATGAAGCATATAAAAACCTCATAAAACAAGAAAGAAAGTCGGTCAAGCCCGACTATAACATACTCTGTACCCTTACACTCGCATTTGCTCAGGAGTCAAACGGCCAGTTAACACCCCGCGCACAACGTGGTGCGCTCTCTAAGTTTCTCTCTCTCTCTCTCTCTCTTTCTCTCTCGCACTAATACTAATACTTTAAAAGATATTATAATACTTTTTAAAGATATTATAATAATATTATAATTGCCAAGTTTCAATGACATAGCTTTGAAACTGACTGCGTGACAAAGCTTTATTTAAGGGCATATTTTTATTTGTTTATAACTTCAAAAATTAATATCTTTTAAACTATAAAAGTCTCCATCTTTTTGAAAGCACCGTAATTTAAGTTATGTTTAGGGCATATATGTATATATCCTTAGAAGCTATATCATGGTGGTTAACACTGAGGAAAAATTATAGATAAAATTTAGCATTAATTACTTAATATGATTGAATAGTTTAAAAATGTATGAAACTATGATTTAAGTAGATACAATAAAATACTTTTCAGCAATATCAACACGAATCGTATCCGATAAACCAAACCTGAGATATCAAGTTTTTAAAAAACCCTTTTTTCCATTTTTCCGATTTTGACAATTTTTGAAATTGTTTATAAAATTATCAAAAAATTTTTTTGCTAAACCGAAAATCACGTTTTGGTGGGAGTGTCGAGATCTAATTTCGGAGTTTTTTTTATATAATCCAAAAATGGTCAATTTTAAAACCGTTCGGTTTCAAAAAGAATGACCCATATTGGAGTGCAACTCCGAAAATGCTCAGTCATAAGTGCTTTTTATGAGCCCAAACTTAGAGAGCACTGAATGTGCTCCGAAAATCCTCAAATTTATGTGTATTCCTCCAAAAACGTTCTTAAGCTAGGCTATTTTTAGACACCTAATTTGGAGCGCTCCGAACTTTGATTGCTGGGTAGTGGTTTTCTTGCTGTATGATTGTTGTTGCCTCAAAGTTCGGTGAGTGTCCGCTGTTTATTAAAGCAAGCGCTGTTTTCTAATTGGTTGTCTGTTGTCTTAGTTTATAGTCAGATTTATGTTGAGGCATCCTTGTTTTTAGTTTAGATTTCGTTGTTTCAATGTACAATTTATAACAACTTTTTTCCCTATCTCCGTTACATGGTATCTTGCAGATAACAGTGCTCCTATCCGCTGTAGCTGTTTTGGACTTCGTCTTGTTGTAAAAGTTTATCATTGTGTTCGTGGGTTTGTGAGCTAACTGTATATTTTGCTAGTTGAAGCAGTCGGAATTTGATCCCTTGATCCCTTGTTGATCCCTTTTACAATTTTGTTCACCGTTCTTTTCTTAAAGTGATTTAATAATGTTCATTGGGAATTCATTGTCTAACAGAATTTGCTTTATTTTGGAAATTATCTCTTTGTGGTATATTTTGTCACTGATGGTCAGCATCCATTGTATACAGCCCCGTGCCGTATTTATCACCATGTGTTTCGGGTGTTTAGAATGGTAGTTAATGATTCTTCCTGATGCTGATGGCTTTTGGTACCACCTAATTTTGAGTCGATTCCCATGTCTGTTTAATGTGGAATCCAAATATGGTAATTTGTCATCTATCTCCAACTCTATGGTGAAATTTAAATTTCTGTGAAAATAGTTCAGTGTGTCGAGAATATTTTGAACCTCTTCCTCTTTAGTGATGGCAGACAAGTGGTCGTCTACGTATTTTGTGAGCAATCTTGGTGGGTGTTTAAGTTTTCTGACTGCGCTGTCAAGGAGTTTTTCTACTACTATGTCCGCTATAACCAGGGATGCTGGAGATCCCATTGGCATACCTTTTATTTTGGGTATAATATGTGCTCCTCAAATTTGAAATACCTATTTTCCACAATGCAGAATTTCAAAACTTCCATAAATAGTTGTTTAGGTATTTTAGTGTGTTCCTGTATCTTTGTCCACTTTTGACCTATAGTCTTCAATGTTAATTCTATGGGTATGCTTGGAAGTAAAGATACTACATCAAATGATATCAGTTTTTCATCATCACATTCATATGTAGGCACGGTTGCCACACTTGGTGCTTTTGCACCAAAAATTGTGTTTTTTTTCTTGTTGGTGCACTGGCACTTTATTATTGGAATTGGCTTTTTTGGATGGAGCCCGAAAAAGACGCAGAAATTAAAAAAATGTTTCAAAAATTCTACGAAGTAAGACCACACATAATTTTGGGAATAGCCATGACAAGATGGTTGCGCGATCTTGCTTGAGCAGTGGGATGTTCCCTAAATATTTTCCTTGGCTTAGACTCTAAAAGTCTACAATTTAAGCCAAAAGAAATAGTCAATTTAATGAATAAACCAGAAATTAAAGATTATTAAAGATTTGAATACGGAATTTCAATCAGATCGAGACTAGAATCAACTTTAAAATCAACACAAGACACCAAAAATTGACTTTATTCAGAAAATTGAAGGGTTGGGGTTATTTACATCTGCTAAACACGAATCTGTTTTCGGAAATGGTCCATCAAGTCTAGATTTTTAGTAACTTTAGCTTAAGGCGCGTTAGCTGTTAAGCCACGTTTAGTTTGGAGTCCGATATTTTATTTTGACTCCCTATGATATTATCGGAAAGTAGAACTCTTCAACTTTCAAATAAAGTATCTTAAACAGTTCTACGATTTTTTGAACGACGATATACCATTTTGAATACATGTCTGTCTAACAAGCTACAAAGTAAATTCAATGTTTATCTGGCAAATAGCATCTACATATAATATATAGGAGATGAGAAATCGTCCCTTAATGAATATGTGAAAAAAGTATTTGGTCGTAAAGTGGAAAATTTTTACAGATTGGAAGCTTCATTTCTTTAAGTATACTCGTATAAGTCATTGTGATAAGATCAAGTTGTTATTTTAGTATTTTGACTTACAGACCAATACTTATTCAGACTTCTAAAGACTTACGTTGTTTTGTTTTACCGTTTTATCTTTGTAACCACTAATCCGATTGTTTTGAAATTTGGACACAACATAGAATTAAGTCCGAGGAAGCCATAGGTATTAAAATCTCAATTTTAACATTTTATTGCCACAGTAACTAATTAATACATGAAATATTTTTTGGGTTTTTATGGACGTTTTTGGACGTTACTCAAGAAATGAAATGAATGTATAATTTAACGATTTTTTTATGGAGATTTTTTTTATTTTATTAAATAAAAATATAACATGAATAAAGGGAAGAACATTTTTTTGGCTCTTTTTTGAAATTTTTTTGGTGTAATTGAATTTTTTCAAGTGGCAACCGTGTATGTAGGTGTTGTTCGTGCGTTGTTTAAATTCTAATGAGTTTTTAAAGTTATATGGATAGTTCACAGTGAGGCTCTTCAAAATTTGAATTATAAGCCTGCAGAGGCCATGTGACGGTGCACCAACTGAAGAGCAAATTGATCGAAGCGGGGTTCCTTCTTTGTGAAGCCCGTATATCCTAAGTGGTAGCGCTGTGCTTGTCATAAGCCTATTTCTTTCGGCCTTTCAAATAAGCTCCAGTTTGAACAGTCTTTTCACCAAACTGTTGTTTTTGTTATGTAGTCGTGTTGTTGGATCCTGTTTTAATCTTCTATTTATTTATCTAATCCCAGGCACAGCTGTCACTAGCCTAGTTGCCAATTTACAGAAAGAAAAAAATTATCGATTGGAAAAACCAAATTTAAATAAATTAAAAATTCACCATTTAATTTGATCACAGTAGTATATTCTTGATCATAATGGCGAGCTGCGTCTACGGAGGTGAAAATATTGGCCTATCGGGACGGCAAACTTATCGCCATCCAGACACAATTTCTAAAAGTAAAATTGTAGTTTTTCAGTTTTTTTAAAAATCCTTCAAATTATGGAAAAATATTTAAATAGGCCGGCTAGAAAGACATTTTCGCCTTACGAAGAGCAAAAAATCTCCGAAATGGCTTAATCTCAATGCTCTGCAGCTGTAGCGAGTAAACATATGTATATGTAATGAACTAAATATATACAAGCGCATATATTATATGTGACTCTTTGTCGCAGTTTATTGCACTTTTAAATACATTTTAACTCAAACGCGCAAGACATCAGTTATCATGTGTAACCTGAGATCGCTTGATCTCTTGTGTCAAATATTCCATCAGTTTGAGAGGTAATGCAAGTTAAGCCCACATTTGACTTTTATTTGAATGGACCAGATGCTCTTTAACTACTATTTCCATGATATGAGACGGGAAGGACACAATTAAAGCCGCCACCATTGCCGTGGGATCTCCTTTTATGGATCAATCGAGACAGTTCGTGTCATCTTTGTTAAATCTCACAATCTACAGGGAGCTACTGCAAAAAGTGTTTCCAAACTTTTACTGCAATTGGCGGCACCGACACTCTTGTACTCGATGGCGCAGCGAGTTCGAGTCCCAGACGGGAAGGGAAAAGTTAAATAAACAAATTTTTATAAGTTTTTCTGAGAGAAGAATATTAGGTTGACCCACCAACCAACCAACAGGAAATAACTCTATCTTGGTAAACACTAATAACAAATTCGTAGATTAAACTTTCGATAGCAGATGTGCAGTACAACATAGAAAGCGATGTGTATTAATTGGATAGAAACATAGAAAGCGGTGTGTATTAATTGGATTACAGACAAGCCTAGCAAGCGTCAGGCTTTCCCTTGAACGAGAAGAACGTGTACTCAACTCTCTACATACGTACGTTAAATAGCGAACTACTGAGGGGAATTTCAGAGAATTATAGAAATTTCAAAAGTAATCTATAAATAGTCTTCAATTTAGTTTAATTTAACCACGTTGTTAAAATTGTCCCGTGGGTACCGATATTTCCCGCGCACCTTTTTTAGATACTGGCTATATACACGGCATCGCTCGGGTCCTAAGAATTGTTCTAATATTTTTGTATCACAAAAATAATAAAAACGAGATGGCCACGCTAACTTCGTCTGTGCCGAAGTTTTTATACCCTTGCAAATGAAATGTCAGAGTTTAAGAACGCTTACATAAAAATCAAACATTTTTCTAACTAAAACCCATTTTCCGACAGATAAACAATCTTTTTGAAAACATATCAAGAAAAAACAATCGCCGAATTTAAGAACGATTTACTTGAAAACAAAAAAGTTTCTCACTAAGACTCATTTTCCGAACGATCTGTCCTATGGCAGCCTTAAGATATAGTCATCCGATTTCGACCAAATTTTGCGAATCTATTTAAAAGCATATAATATTAGGAATCAGCGAGTTTAATAACGCTAACATTAAAAACAAAAAAATTCTTACTAAGAACCATTTTCGACCGATCGGTCCTATGGCAACCATAAGATATAGCCACCCGATGTCGATCAACATTTTCAAATAAGATTGAAAGCTTTTAATATTAATAATCAACGACCTTAAGAACGAAATACTTGAAAACAAAAAAGTTTTTTTCACTGAGACCCGTTTTCTGACCGATCGGTCCTATGGCAGCTAAAAGATATTGCCTCCCCATTTTGACCAAAATTTGCAAATTTATTTGAAAGCATATAATATCAATAATGGGCGTGTTTTATGACGCTCGCATTGAAAGCAAAAAAGTTTTTCTTACTAAGACCCATTATCCGACCGATGGTTCCTATAACAGCTATAAGATATAGTCATCCGATCTTGACAAAAATTTGCAAATCTGTTTGAAAGCATATAATATTAATAGTGGCCGAGTTAAAAACGTTTTCACTGAAAACAAAAAAGTTTTTCTCACTAAGACCCATTTTTCGACCGATGGTTCCTATGGCAGCTATAACCGGAACCGGGCGGTTCCATCATTTTAGCAGAGTGCAGTAAAAAGAAGACTCTGTGAAAAATTTCAGCTCGATAGCTTTAAAACTGAGAGACTAGTTTGCATAGAAACAGACGGACAGACTGACAGACAGACGGACGGACAAAGCTCAATCGACTTAGCTCGTCGCCCTGATCAAGAATATATATAGTTTATGGGGTCGAAAATAAATATTTCTATGCGTTGCAAACTTCCGGGCAAAATTATAATACCCTTTGCAAGGGTATAAAAAGTTTTCAAAACCGTTGTCAGTTTGAACCTACATACCCAGCGTCTTTCCACATTTGATCTGGTTCTTCAGCCAGTCAAATGTATCAATCAGAATTACCAACCTGCACACTGAATTTCAAATTTATAGCTTAAATAATTTCTGAAATAAAGTATCAGTCTAGTTCAAATCAAGTTTTAAGTTCAAAGCTTAAATAACCCCCTAAACCGGGGAAATATCTACCTCCCTAAGATCAAAGCTTTAGTAATTTCTAAAATATTGCTCTGCACTACTTTTAAACAAGTTCTGTCGGGTTCGAAACCGGTCTTGAGCCAGAGAAGTGTCTAACTATTTCATATTAAAGCTTTTGGGCTATAACTTTTTAAAGCGCTATGTTATCGAAAATGGAAAAATGTAGTAAGAAGACTACCAACTTGTCATTTTTGAGTATTTTTTTTATTAACAGAAAATTTTTCCGAATTCTTTTAAATTTGGACAAAATCATGTTTTCAAAAGAGTAACCATATTGCCCATTTTAAAATCCATAAATTAGTATCTTATGAACAGAATCAAAGCTTCGCGCTTGGTTTTTCTGTAACTTCCTTTAAAACAAATTTGGTTCGAAGAGGTTAATTATTCTGGCCACGGGACCTACAATTGTAAACGAACCTCGCTCTACAAACGCTGGGGGGAAAACGTACCATTGACTTGAATTCAGCGACCAAAAATTCATATGGAAAGTTTTCTATATTCTCTGGTGCCAAAAATTTCCTTTATTTGTAAGCCTGTGTAATTATAATTATAGCATAATGAGTCGATTGAAAAAAAAAAACCCTTTCATTCCAGCGACCCTATGGGAGGAACCAGAACCAACAAAATGTTAATATGGCTTTTATATTCTGCTCATTTTTGGTGACTTCTCAAACTTCCGAACTGGATTTAAGTATTGCAGAAATTCATGGATTTTAATGTGCTCGCTGCGCTTCGATGCACTAAAAGCGGTTTTATATTTTTATTGTAGAGGCACTTGTCGTGGGTGTTCGTGATGCTGTTGTTATTATTGCTGGGGCTTTTCATGCGCACATTAATGAGCTGCTTGTATGCTTAATTAATTTGCATATGTCTGTAAATGCCGAATCGATAGATAGATGGGCTTTTGATTAATTAACATACACACGGAACACAGACACACAGATACAAACATGTGGGCACAGTCACTGGCAGCCTGAGCCGGAGCCTGTCGAGCCTGCCATGGCCAAAAACCATAATTGATTGTCGATAATTCATGCGAGCTTAAATTGCCAATTGCAAGGGGGGACCAGGAATGTGTTTCTGTGTGTGTGTATGTGTGTGTGTGTGTGTGTGTGTGTGTGCGGAGGCGATAGTGATGGAGCTGTGACGTTGGCGTATGATAGACATATACATACCTATATATCTAGGTGGGCTGCCTTTTATATTTGGGAATGAGCTATTCTAGGGTTGACAGATCAAAACTAACATCGACATCGTGAAGTTCGAGTAGTTTAGCAATAAAAAATAAAAATTGAAAATAAGAATGATTTTAAATATCTTTTGAGCCAATCGGTGCTTTACAAAAGTAGACATATATCTATGATCTATGTTTCAATACCTTTCCATTGATACATCACATGTTCTTGAAGGATCAATATTAAGGTTACCACAATTTTTAATCGATTCGGTGCCTAAACAGTGGCATATAATGACATATCGCTTACTTACTTCAAGTCTGTTGTAACTCAAACAAGTGAGAAAGTCAGTCAAGCCCGACTGTAGCATACTACATACCTGCGAAATTGAATGCTCAGTGATTCAGACAGCACTAGGTTGAAACTGGGGATGCAAACTGGCTGTGAACCGTGCCAAAATAAACCAAACCGCTAATCCGTGCTAAAAAACCAAACCGCGAACCAAACCGGTTTCCTTCCAATACAGCGAAACTCATCCGAAAACTGCACTCTTACCGAAGACTTTATAAGTCCTTCTGGCGGCATCTTTAAGGGATAATAAATGTAGGGCCGGACAGCTGCCGCTAAGATGTTCCATTGGTCCCACAATATTTGGTACCGAACATATCCCGCAATTGTCTTCCATTCTTTTTCACCTGTTACAGACTTTATACCTATACACTGAGAAAAAAAATCAATTTAAAATCTAGATTGAATATCTCGTTTTTAACAACCTTGAAATCTTATTAAAACAAGCTTAGAAATCTTAAAAACAAGATTTATCATCTCGCAACTTATCAACCATCCTCCAGTTTTCTGTAAAGCTTCAGTTGACATTTTTTTTTGATACTTAAAGATTTATTTTGCTAAAAAATAAAAAAAAAAAAATTAAACATCTTTCGGTTGCAATGCAACCCACCCGCACCTGGGTCTCGAACCACTACCTCTCCGTTCAATAAAAACATTGTTGAAGCCTTGGCACGGCCGATTACCCGATTTGACCGTCGGGGGTCAATTGGCCAGTTGCGGTATAAGAGCTCAGGCTGCGAAAATCTCTGCTCTTATGCTGCAGCTGGTTGATTCTTGCAGTTGACTCTCGATGGTACAGCGGTGGTGCCGGTGTTTCTGTGCGCAGAAGGTATTGAGTTCAAGTCCCAGTATCGGCAGATTAATAATTTACAATTTATATAAATTCTTCAGAAACAAGAAAATTGTTTATAACTAAAACAAACACCAACCAACCCCCCCACACCAATCACACCCAAAAACCCATCATTTAAAAATAAAAAATGCTTAATTTATTTTTGTCTTTTTTTTCATAGTAATAAATGAGGTTGTTTCATTTCAAAGTCGAGTATCACCGATCTTAATTCAATGGATTAAGATTTAAATTTAGAAAATAATCTTGGGTTAGGATTATCTTGTCTCTATCGAATTCTGACACCGTTTCGTCTCGTTCCAAGATTATAATCTTGTTTTTAAATTGATTTTTTTTCTCAGTGTACAAGCTGTATACCCAGCGTCGACCAGGTCCTTAGCATTGATTCCGAGATGTAAATAATTTCTGAGATGTGGACTTGAATCAGTTTTTAACTGGTTCAGCCGGCTGGTTCGGCTTACTTCATGGTACCAGCCTACACATCAAGTTTTCAGTCCATAGCTTAAAAAATTTCTAAAATATGGCTCTGAACAAAGGCTGCAAACCTCTGAAATTATGGAGAAGGTATGGCTTGAGAAAAGTTCGGCTTGGCCCTCGGGGCTGTAAAACGAAATATTTTTCCATACCATGTATATACCCGGGACCGAAAATAAGTCCTATAAAAAATCATTGGTAAAGAATAACACTAGTTTACAGCCAAAAAGACCTATCTTTACTGAAACTATTTTTAAGTGGAGTTTCGACTGGAGATTTCAAAAATCGATTTCAAAAATTTTTTCATGGCTCCGTTTAATAAATATGAATTTTTTTTCATTTTTTCGGTAGGTGCACTTGCATTTTAAGTCATATCTCACTTTATAATAGTCAGATAGAGCCAAGCAAGATATGAATCAAAAGGTAATTGAATGGTCAATAATCGCACATAACACTATTTTCAAATCGGTTGAGCAGTTTCTATACAGTAATACAAATTAGTACAAAAAAATCAATTTTTTCCGAAAACGCAATAAATCTCGTTTCCAATCGCCTAGGAAAAATATTTAAAAATTCAAAAAAACTATTTTTATTTTTTTTACATAAGAACAGCACTTCTTCGAAGAAAATAAGATATCGATGAACAAAATCTATAAATAAATACAGGAGCTGTGAGCAATTGAGTGCTGAAAAAAGTGGTGTTTTTGAAATTTTTTACAAATTTCGTTTGCTTCGACTTTGTTTCTGTTCTGAAATTTTTTTTCTGATGTGGCTATTCGCCCACTTCTAGTATTGACCAAAAAACAAAGAAAATAGAAAAAAAAATTCTAAACACTTAAAATACTCAAATTTGACTATTAGTTCCTTCACTTAAATTGATCCAGCTACAATATTTATTCATAGATTTTCCTCATCACTACCTTATTATCTTTGAAAAAGTGCGATTCATTAGTCAAAAAAATAAAAATAATTTTTTTGGATTTTTTTATATTTTTCCTAGGCGATTAAAAATAAAATTTCTTGAATTTTCGAGCAAAGAATCGGTATTTTTTAAAATATTTTTGGTAATTGTATTCAAATTTCTGAACCGATTTGGAAACAATGTTCTACGTTATTATTGACAATTTAATGACCTTTCAATTCATATCTTGCTTGACACCATCTGACGATTATGAATTGAGATATGGCATAAAATGTAAGTGCACCTACCGAAAAAATGGAAAAAAATCATATTAAAAAAATGGAGCCATGAAAAAATTTTTGAAATTGATTTTTGAGATCACCAATCCAAACTACACTTAAGAATAGTTTCAGTAGAAATGGGTCATTTAATTTTTTTTTTTTTTAAACTGGTGTAATCGGACAAACGTTTGGAATATACCAAAATGAAAAAATTCTGCAAGATTTTTTTTTCCGTGTATACGTTTACCGGCAATTAATGTTTGGAAATGGCTAAATAGCGTTAACCATTGAACCGAAACAAAGCCGCTGTTTGGTAGCTCCAGTTTCTTAAAACTTGTGTGAAACACTGAACTGATCCAGTCCAAATTCTCGTTCGGGTTGCACTCCTTCCGGCACATTTGGGCAAAGTATCTGAAAACCAAAAATGCAATGACAATGATTTTTTTAGCATGCTTTTATCGCACTTTTTATTCAATTTGAGGACAAGTAGCACCTCAAGGCAGACATAACCAATTTTAGGGCAAAATACGCCTTTTCTACTGAGACTTGGGTTGCTGCCACGCAATGCAGCACGTATTCCAATTGATACAACCGAGGATACATGGTGTATATGTACATGGTAATTTTCGGTGCTACTTTTTTTTTATTAAAAAAAAATTAAAAATAAGTCTTATTTTCATTTTTATAATCAAAATAATTTTTAAATTTAATTTATATTTTGAAAATTATAGCCGTTACGATCCCTGGGAAAAATTCTTTTATTATATCGTCAAATTCAACCAAACTAATGCTAGAAAGATCGGTTGTATGCAAGGCTGCAAACCGGTCCTGAACCGAACCCCAAAGAACCGGTTCGGTTCGGATTTACCGGGTTCCTCGAACCGGACCATGAACCGAACCCTTTAAATATTTGAGCCGCCGATCCTGAACCCGAACCGAACACACTGTATACAAAAAAAAGGCTCGGTTCAAACAATCAATTTAGTCAATTTCTTAAGATCTTTTCTAGTTTTCTCAATATTATGACCGAAAAAAACTATTTATTAGTACAGTACAGAATCGCTTGAGTTAATAATTAAAAATGCTTTTTAGAAATCCAATCCATATTGCGATTTCGAGAAGAAAGAAAAACATTAGTATAGTCGGAAAAGGGGAAAGCAAATGCATTTGGAAGATCATTTTAACAAGAATCGCTCTGATGAGTCCTTTTTAAACTCTTTTAGAGATTAAAGAGGTTAAATTCATGTCCGATTTAAAGTCTCATGACTCATGGGTATGCTCAAAAAGACTCTCAAATGATTTAAAATTGGGTCAAAACTGATCTATAAGAAGATTCTCAGCTTGGGCACCATATTCTCCCGAGAAAAGTATCATTTATGACTTTTTTAATCAGACTGAGGACTCAAAAAAGACTCAAATGGGATCAGAAATTTCATAAAATGCTGGCTGGGTATGTACGTAGAAGGTGAGGCTTCAAAAATTCAAAGACCAGGCACTTTTGAAACACTTTTTAGAACACCTATGAATGATAGCAATAAGGAATATGGTCCAGTCGACTTGACGACTCATATACACAGCTTTGTAATCTGAACGCGTTCTCCTGATCAAATATATCAGTAAATTTTGACCGAATGTTTAAAATGTTAAAAATCGGTCAACTATTTAACAATCTATGAACCCAGACTCAAACCAAAGCTTGGGTTCGATTAGTACAGGAACCAGTCCACGAACCGAACTTTACACTTTACCACGGGTTCGAACCTCCGGACCGAACCTTCACAAAAGTTTTACAGGTTTGCAGCCTTGGTTGTGTGACAGCTTTATTTAATTGTTCAAACCCAAACAGACATTGAACATTTTTTAGGAGCTAAGACCAAAAACTTCTACAACTTAAAAAACAACAAAGTGGGAGTCCGACAGATCGCTATATGAAAAGTGTCCAGGGCACACAAAACTTGGTAAGTCGAACTGCAGTCTAAAACAACGATAACAATAAAAACGTAAGTTAAAGTCGGTCGTGCCCGACTTCGATATACCCGTCACTCAGCGGAAGAAATGCTTAATAGCTTTCCTGTATTCCTGAGGGGAAAAGCAGAAAAGTATGCAACATTTTTTTAATACACTAATGAAAATTTGAGGGATTACAGATATTTCGAATTCAAATGTATGTTTTAAATTTGAGATCGATATCTTAACGAGAAGGCCAAGCTAACTTCGTCTGAGCCGAAGTTTTTATACGCTTGCAAATGCTGTTTTTGAAATGTCAGAGTTTAAGAACGCTGACATAAAAGTAAAAAAATTTTCGAACTAAATAACATTTTTCAACAAATAAACATCTGGTTTACTTGAAAACAAAAAAGGTGTTTTCACTAAGACACTAAGAGAAGATATAGTCATCCGCAAAAATATATAAAGTCATTCCCAAAAATCTAATATTGTTAGTTTCCAAAAAAATGAATTTAAAATGAGAAAAAAGTCTATAATTCTGAAACTATTCGATTACCCATTTACAGCTTAATACAGTAAATTCCTGGACAAAAGACCAAATGTTGAGAAAAAAAACGTCGTAGTTTATGGGGTCGGAAATGAATATTTCTATGCGTTACAAACTTCTGGGCAAAATTATAATACCCTTTGCAAGGGTATAAAAATTGGTGGAGTTATGCAACATTTTTTATTGTGGGTTCGGGAATGGGCGTGGCAAAAATTTGAAACAAACTTGATCTGCGTGCAGACAATAGGAGTCTATATTTCAAATTTGGTTGCTCTAGCTCTTCTAGTCTCTGAGATCTAGGTGTTAATACAGACAGACAGACAGACGGACATGGCTATATTGACTCGGTTGTTGATGCTGATAAAGAATATATATGGTCGGAAATGATTCCTTCTGCCTGTTACATACATTTACACGATTTTAGTGTATCCTTTTTGCTCTACGAGTAACGGGTGTACAAATCAACAGCACACAGCCAGTACACATCTGCATTTTATTTTACAAACAAATCTTATAAAAACCTGCATGCAAGTATGCAGTTACTGCAAATATTTTATTTATCACATTGCTCTGCATTTATTTCAATAACAGATTTTTTTTCTCTCACACATATATACATAAATAAGCATATTTCCTTTTTTATTCACAATCAGATTAGTGTTGGGTTGTTCTTTAAACTGAACAAGTGAACATGTTCTTCTTCAATTGTTCATTTTTGTTCAGCGAGTCTGGTTCAGTCTATCTTGTTCAGTCCGTCTTGATCTGAGTTGTTCTTGAGTTGTTTGAAGAGCTGTTCAGTCTGTTTTGCTCAGAGAGTTGTTCTGTATCTCTTGCACTGTGAATTGTTCTGTCTGCCTTGCTCTGTGAGCTGTTCCGTCTGTCTGTGCGTTGTTTTGTGCAGGGTGGAATTAACAAGGTGAAGCCGTCAGCATCTGCTGAGAGCCAGTAGATGTATGCCTGTAAGATAGAAAGAGGCGACAGAACATTTGTTTGTCTCTGCTTGAGTATTCCCGTTAGCTTCTAGCATTCACAACGCACTGGCCCTTTGGCCCCACAAACAGCGAGAGCGCTGTCTCGCTCGACATCACCTTATTAATTCCACCTTGGTTCTGTGGAATTATACAACTATATCAGGTACGGCGCTCAGCCAAATTTTGAATTAAGCGCTTTTGCTAAGAGCCCGAGAGAGAGAGCGGGAGAGTCAGCGCTAGAGGAAACGACGCACATTCACAGAAACAACAAAAACAATAAAACGATCAGTGCTACAGAAACCCACCCCTTTGATATCCCGAAGGCAAAACAAAAAAAGAAAAAAAGTTCTTGCGCTCACACAACCTCCGCCATAGACCTAGAACAAGTGAACAAGGACAACTGAACAGGTAAACAACTGAACAAAAATAACAGAACAAGTTAACAGTTGAACAAGTGAACAACTGAACAAAAGAGCAATTTGAGTGAGTTGACTCACTTAGAAAAATATAACAAGTAGTGAACATGTTCAGTGAAATGAACAACCTTTAAACAACACTAATTCAGATAAGGAGAGTAACTTGAAAAAAACTATCTCAGTATTCGTGAATACTTGAATACATTCAACAAACAAATTGGAGTGTAATAACAAATATAAGGAAAAATGAGGAAGGTAAAGATTTTATTTAGCTGCGTAGTCTCCTTCTGGCTCGCTCTCTTTCCTTTGTGTCCATTAGCAGCAGTGCGGCGCAAAATAAATAAGCAGCCAATTTTAGTGAATAAAAACAAATATATGTAAAATGTTTATTGTAACTACATCAAATAAATTTACGTTTATCGAAATTTTTACTGGTAAAGTCTAGTACTCAGAACGACAGAAAACTATTTTCGCAGCATTTCGAGCATCAAAGCAAAGCCAAGGTGTTTCCTATTATTTGAAATACTGTGACGAAAGGAATTTTCTGTCGTTCTGAGTACGGATCTCAAAGGAAAATCTGAAATTAACCCATATATTTGTTTCTCTTTCGGTACTGATTATTCGGTTATGTTAATTAAGGTTATAGGGTTACAGTTATAAGAAAGATTTTTTTTTTGTTACGGTTACGGTTTCGGTTACAAATTTAAAAGGTTTCGGTTTCTCTGATAAAAGTCTTAATGCGTAGTGTACTTTTTATATTTCGGGAACTGGTCACACTTATGTCAATAGCTAAAATGTGGTAATACCAAAAAAAAAAGTTAGACATGACATAAACAGTCTGACAACGTTTTCATGTGCGAGCGCTATTTGTGTTGTTTACAGTGAGTTGAGTAAATGGTACGAACCTCCTATCTACAAAACTGCGGGAGATATGATTTTTTTTCAAATTGAATTTGATCAAAATTGTGCTGAAGCAAAAAATATTTATAACTGGAAATGGAACTACTTTTTCGACCGATCGTTGCTATGGCAGCTATATGCTATAGTCATCCGATATATCCTTTTAATAAATATTAAGTTTGGAGGCGATAGTATTAAGCGTCCCATACACCACACAAATTTTTGCGCAAAACGCTAATGTGTGTTAGTGAAATATGGGTGTATGCGTCACACGCACACAGTGCGTTTACCTATTTTACCAACACACATTAGCGTTCTGCGCAAAAAAAAAAAAGTTATTCATACTAAAACTTTTTTTCAGACTTATCTTTTCTATGGCAGCTATACTATATAGTTGTCTGATTTTCATCAAACTTGGTGAAATTGTGAAAATGCATAAAAAATTTATATATACGAGATTTGGGGACGTTCACACTGAAGACAACAAAATTTTTCTCACTAAAACTAGTTTTTCAACCGATCGTTCTAATGCCAGCTATATGCTATAGTCATCCGATCTTAAATTTTAAACTCACATTTATATTCGCAATATCTATAATCTCCGAAATTTTCATAAATATCTATCCGATCTTTTATAAAGCTTATGTACTAAAAGTGACAATTCTTTTGTTTTGGGACAGATGTATGCATATGATATGTTCACATTAAAAGATTTGGACATAAATAACAGCGAAGATAATGACATGGATACGCTGATCAAGGTGGAGGTTCTCGATGACAATGACCAGCCGTCTGGGTTGGGTCTTGCTCCTATTACACTGATGGCCGATGGCTGATCCGCGCTTGCCGTTGTCACACTCGAGGCTGAGGGACTATTAAGACTATTCTTGTATTCTTAGTGATAATTATTTTAATTTTATTAATTATGCTAGCCAAAGGTGAAGCCGGCGCCGGTCCAGCTGCACTCAGATTGTGGGTTGACTCCTGCTCGGTCGCCTCCTCTGAAGGCGTCTCCTTGTTGCATTTTTCTTGGCCGGTTCGTCTTCGAGCGAAGCCACCAAAGCGGCTCGATGGAGCGGTATCTAGTATTTAAGCGGTATTTAATTGAGACATTTTGCGGGAAGTGTGGACTGCCAACAAAGAGAGCACCAACGGGCTTTGGTGCCAAAAGTTTTGTGAGTTTATTTTATATGGAGTTTTTTGTTTTGGCAGTTCCTTTTTGGAGATGTATACTACGCTTAAATAGCGAAATTATAAAAACAAATGCTTACTTTTCTTTAAGGATAATAACTTTTGTGATATATTTGGGGTAAACATGCGCTGTCTGCTAACATAATGCTAATATCTTAACATTAATGTTAATGCTCTGTTAATTAATAAACGGAAAGGCGATTAAACATTTCTCAAAGGGTATATCTAACTCGGGCAGGGACAGGACAGACAGACAGACGAGTAGTAAATGGACGAAAATTAAAGTCGAACGAAGAAGCTGTACATATTTTATGGACAGACAACCCGTAGTGATAAGGTAAATAGTAGCCCGAAAGTGTAAACAGTAAAGACCGGATACCCTGAGAAAACACCCGTTCACAACTCAGTCATTTTTCAAAACTTTGCTTTTTCTTGAAAGATTCGAATAGACCGGTTCTAGGGATTCCAAGCCCCAAAATGGTTATGAAAGCTTCAACTATCCTTATTTACTATCTGTGGTTTTGATTTCTACTCCCGAAATATTATAAACATCCCCCGTAAATGCGTACATATGCATGTGCATACCCCTACCTATATTTGTAAATACGTGTACACTGTACATATATATATTTGGGCAGGCAACTTCCTTGTGTGCCTGGCAAATTGCCTTTTGTGAATGTTGGTGTGTGTGTGCGACTGTCTCTGTTCCAACCAGCACTGGGGAAATATAATAAATATCCAAATAAAAATTGGCACAATTTCACAACAACATTTAAAACTTCAGTTAATCTTTGCGTGTTATTATTTTGAGGTGTATTAAAACTTGTGCTTAATAAAAACAGCCTACCAACGTCCAGTTAGTCCAAATCAATTATTCATTAATTGATAATTTTTAAAGCTCAGTGTAACTTGTCAACAAGAACTTATCTTAGCCTACATATGGGTTATTCTTTTACAAGCCGAACGGTTTTAAATCTCACCATTTTTGATTTCAATAAAAGCAGGTAAGAAAGTCGGTCAAGCTCGACTGTAATATACTCTTCACTAGGGTTGCCGGATATTTAGAAAAGATCTACATTGATATTTTTTTCGATATTGAAAAAGTATCATTTCGATTATAATATTTTGTTGTAAAAAACATCGGAATTATAGATATTTTCAATAAAAGCAAGTGAGAAAGTCGGTCAACCCCGACTATAAGACACTCTGTACCAGATAATGCCGTCGCTCGTATTTGCTCGCTCGTTATACGTATTATATGCGTTATACGCTGTTTTACGCGTTCTATGCGTTACACGCTGCTATACGCGTTGTACGCTGTTATACGCTCAATTCTAAGTATCTCTCTTTCTCTCCCAAAGATTGTGTTTGTTCGAATATCCTCCTCTTTATCATTCCTCCAGCAAATCGATAAATAATTTTGATTACTAGATTTCCCTAGCAGGTATAAACCATCTATCATCAAAACAGTGGGAGATATTACGATTTTTCCAAATTGCGGGGGTGCGAGGGGGCGTGGCAAAAATTGAAAATAAACTTGATCTGTTTGCAAGCTTACAAAATATATGTTCCATACATGTCAAACCTCTATCTCTTACCATCTCAGAGATCTCTTCGTTCATACGGACGGACGTGGCTATATCGACTCGGCTGTTGATGCTGATCAAGAATATATATACTTTATAGGGTCGGAGATGATTCCTTCTGGCTGTTACATGCTTTTGCACAAATATAATATACTCTATGTACCGACGGTGCAGAGTATAAAAACTCACATTTTTTTTAAGTGGTGCAACAATGTCAAGTAAATAAAAAACATATAAATATTTTAGTATTTAATTTTGTTTTAAAATCATCACTATCTTCGTTGATAATGATACATTCACCAGTTGTTTTAAATATATTTGTCAATATATTTGCAATAGTGCCCCAATATGCAGTCAGTTTTGAGATTTGATCCGACAAGTCACGATCACTCGATGGTCGCTTTTCAAATCGATGGTTTAGATAGTACGTTATCTTCCACATGACTTCTATTTTTGGCAACATTTTATTGTCACCTTTTCCACAAAGAAGCTGGTACTTTTGTTTTAAAATTCCGTGCACAGCTTCAACTGCCCACCTAATTTTGGTGACGATCCGGGATTGATTCGCTTTCAAGGTCGGCAGCATGTTTCTTTTTCCCTTCAGAGCTGGCACTAGAACTTTATAGCCTCTACCCTCGAGATCCGCAATAACATCTCTACAGCCTCTCATTTACATGGGCAGTATATGGTCCTGCCATGTCAATAGTGTCACCATTAGTGCAAATTGTAAATGGCTTGCACAAGGGAACTTTCTTCTGACCTGACTATGATTTCTTTTGGTAGCTGTTACTGGCGCAATTTTGATGTTCCATAGCAAATGATCAACAATTTATCGTCGCCCAAATTTAAATACTGAAATATTTATCACAACGCGACTGTTGCGTTCTATGATTAAAATGTTTATATTGTTTTTTTTTATTTTATTATGTTTGTCGGGTCACGCAGCCGATAATCTGTGACATATTTTCGTAATTTGAAAACTAAAAACTGATTTATATCGTCGAACTTTATTGGAAATTATTCGAAACTAATACTAACAAAAAAGCTTGTTAGTCAAACAATGTTTTTTATTTATTTGCACCACTTCTAAAAATCTGAGTTTTTTTTAAATTATTTAGATGGTTAGAAGACACATCAGCTATAAAAATTCCGTGGTATTGTCAGTTCTGGAAAGTGGTCATTTTAAATTTTAAAAACTTTGACCACCGTTTTTAGACCTAAGGAATAAGAGTTTTGAGTAGTTGTTTTGGCCAAATGGAAATATATTTCTAAGATGAACAACATCGGACAAAAACTACTCCCCCTTTCCCATACCACATCGCATTTTTCAGTTTAGCCAAAACACGATTTTTATATGGGAGCTATACGATATAATCACCCGATTTTGATCAAATTTTGTAGAATTGTATGAAAGCATTTAAAATAAATAAATACTGAGGTTGGTAACGCTATCACTAAAAACAAAAAGTTTTTCTCACTAGAACCAGTTGTTGGCCAGATCGTTCATATGGCAGGTATACAATATAGTAGGTTATTGCTGGCTCGAGGTCAATGTTTTAAACGTGCTTCATTATAAAATAATAAAACACGATTTTTGGTTTTCCAATATATTTCGAACCCCTTCGGGATTCGTCTTCAGGGCTGTAACAATGGGCGTGTTCAGCAGAATAATTGATCCCTGAGCAGGTATCAGAATAAAATATTGTATCGAATAGTTTCTGCTGTTGGAGGGAGCAGTATCACTTTAAAGTAGCGTACTATTTCTTTGATACATGCTCCTGTATCATGATACCTCAAATTGGCTATTATAATGCCGCATCTATCGAGTTCAGTATTAAGATAATTGCAAATTTATACTTGATCAGGGAGCAAGTTGTTCTGCTGAACACGGCCAATATAACACAACAAAATACACAATTTTACATTACAATGTTTATATATTCCTTGAACATATATCTATACGTACAAAAAGGACAGCGTCCGCTTTGTCAGCTGTGGAGTTGAGAACTAATTTTATTTTTTGTTGTGGTCGAGTAAATGTCTGTATAAATGCGCGCAATTCTCTGTGTCTGTTTTGAAATTTAGTCGTATATATGTGGGTGTGTTTATTATGTGGAACATCTCCAAAGTAAACCGTTTATTGTAATGTTGTTCTTGTTGTAAGATGCTTACTGCAGCTAGATCCGGAGAGTGTCTACTGTGCTGTTTTCTGGTTTATTGTCTCGTTCCTTCTTTTTATGTCAGACTTGTGCCCCGATATTCTAGTTTTAAGTTTCGATTTGGTCGTACCGACGTATACTTTATAGCATATTCTGATCCCGTCTCCGCAAGGTATTTTGTAAATAACATTATTTTTCTCCAGTAATCCTATATTGCTCTTCGTGTTACTAAAGAAAATTTTCGTTGTGTATATGGGTGTGTGTGCTATTATGACGATGTCTTTGTTGTAGCAATCGGATTTGGTATGTATAATATACTAATGGTTTATATATTTTAGGGGACTTTTCTTTCTCGATGGTCTTGGTCAACGTGTAGGTTTTCATTAGAACATATATTGTATGATCTGGAAAGTCATTATTCTTAAGGGTTTTAAAAATTTTCTTTTTGTTGTCATTATGAAATATTGGGTCGCTTGTGTCTAAGACTCGTCTTATAAAATTCTTGGCAGTGTTCACTATCATGTGTTTTGGATGACTAGAATAATAATTAATCATCCTCCCGGATGCCATCGGTTTCTGGTACCAATCCAGTTTAAGGGTGTCTTCCACTCTGTGAACAACTGAATCTGTCCTTTTCCAACTCTAGCGTAAACTTTATATCCTTATGATATGAGTTTAATATTTCTAAGGTGTTCTCGATTTGATCCTCCTTTACTATGGCAAACAGGTCATCAACATACTTACTAAGTTATCTAGCGTTCGGTACTCTGTCCAAAATTGTCTCCATAATTATGTCTGCGAATATAGGTGATGCGGGGGATCCCATTGGAAGTCCTTTCAGTTGTACTTAAAGTTTGTCATCATTTTTAAAATATCTGTTTTCCGTGATACAGAACGTCAACATTTCCATAAAAAGTTTCTTCGGTATGCTTGTATGGTTCTCAATATCATTCCATCTTTTTTGAATTACTTCAAGCGCCAAGTCGGTTGGAATGCTCGGAAATAGTGACACCACATCAATCGAAACTAATCTTTCGTCGTCATAAATATGGGAATTATTTATCCGCGAATTGTCATCCGCGAAATTTATCATTTGAATTTAAAAATGTATTTTTAACATTGTATTTCGAGTCTATAGTCAAATTCTTCAAGATGCCGACCAAATATTTGCATAGGTGGTACGACGGTGAATTCATCATCGAGCAATTTTTTGATAAAACTTTGTAGAATTTGAAAACATAAAAGTTTTTCTCACAAAAACTGGTTTTCCGACTGATGGCAGCTATATGCTTTAGTCATCTGATCAGGCCGTTTACGACAAATATATAGCCTACATGTATTTTAAGACTTCTAGCAAAGTTTGGTAAAGATAGCTTTAAATCTAACGAAGTAGATAGTAAAAAACATGCGAATTACTCGTGATTTTGTTCGAAAATTGGTCTTACAATAAAATAGATAACTCTAAATGGCGGAAATATGCGGACGTTTCTTTTAAATATGTTCTGGGAATCCATAAGCTTGTCCTCCATGTGGTGGCATCACCGAACTCGATAAAACTTACAGGTTGGAGTCTATAAAAGCAACAAGATTTTTTCCAATTTTCTTAGTTTTTAGGTGTTTAAAAAAATTATAAAAAATGTTCCAGTAGAGGTATTAAAACCCGGTATGGAAAATTTTGGAGTTCAAATATTCGAGAATAAGAAAAAAACACCTCTTCTTGGAAACAAGACACTCACGGCTAACTTTTAATCACTTTAATTTTGTGACTGATGCGAGTTGTCAAACGGAATTTTGCAAGTGTTGCAATGTGGCCTGTTTAATGGCAACTTTGTTGCTTTTAATGATATCTTCACTCTGATTTTTGTTTATTTTCATAACAACTGGATATTTCTTTAACATTAAAAAAAAATTATTCAATTTGAAGCACTTGCTTTTATACACTTGAAAAGTGTATTATAATTTTGCCCAGAAGTTTGCAACGCATAGAAGGAATCATCTCCGACCACATAAAGTATATATATTCTTGATCAACATGACGAGCTGAGCCGATTGAGATTTGTCCGTCTGTCTGTTACGCAAACTAGTCCCTCAGTTTTAAAGATATTTTACGCAGAGTCTTCTTTTGATTGCACGCTGCTAGTATGTCGGAACTGCCCAGATCGGATGACTACTTCCTGTAGCTGCCATAGAAGCGATTGGTCGGAATATGGGTTTTAGTGAGAAAAACTTTATTGCTTTCAATGTTTCACATCATTCTATTGGTAGAATTCTTGGGTATGATGCAAATCTGACCGTTTAATAAACAAGATAGGTCTGAAAAAGAGTCTTAGTAGGAAAAACTTTTTTGTTTTAAGTCCTATCGATCTTCAACATGTTACTGATCAATATTATATGCTACCACACAATTCTGAAAATTTGATCCAAATGAGATGACCATAGTGTATAGCTGCCATGGGAATGATCGGTCGAAAAAGTAGTTCTAGTGAGGATAACTTTTTATACTCTGTACCAAAGGTACACAGAGTATATTAAGTTTGTGCAAAAGTATAGAACATCCAGAAGGAATCATTTCCGACCCTATAAAGTATATATATTGTTGATCAGCATCAACAGCCGAGTCGATATAGCCATGTCCGTCTGTCCTTCCGTCCGTCCGTCTGTCTGTCTGTATGAACGCATAGATCTCAGAGATGGTAAGAGAAAGAGGTTTGACATGTATGGGGCATATATTTCTTATACTTGCAGGCAGATCAAGTTTATTTTCAATTTTTGCCACGCCCCCTTCCGCCTCCACAATTTGGAAAAAACGTCATAACTAGATCTAGTAATCAAAATTATTTATCGATTTGCTGAAGGAATGATAAAGATCGGATGAACGATACACAAGTTATGAGCAAAAAACGGCCGGTTAACGTTAATGTTGGCTTTTTTGATGTAATTTGACAGGTTCAATTCGATAAGAGATTCTCTTTTGAGAAGTTTGACAACCTATGTACTATTTAGAGATATATGAAAAGTGTAAAGGCAGCTTTAGCAAATAAGTTTGTGTCCAAGGTTTTTTGATTTTGTACGGAAAGTCGATATTTTTACCCTGATAGAAACGCATGTGGAGGAGCACGGAGTCAACTGATATGAGATATCTGTTGGAACAGCAGATTTGGCCGAGCAATTGGTGGTACTGTCATTGGAATTAGACGTGACCTACAATGCAATGTTATAAGCCACACATACACTCAGAGAAAAAATAGAGAATTTCACTCTTGAATCAAGAGCATTCGTTCTCAAAAGTACGGTAAGAGTGAAAATTCTTGATCCAAGAGCGAAATTCTTGATCCAAGAGTGAATTTTTGATCCCGACATTCCTGATTCAAGAGTTTCAGCTCATGTTCCAAGTATGAATAATTCAGATTCAAGAGTTTCAGTACTTGATGCAAATATGAATAATTCTCAAAATAAAAAACGTAAAAAGAATATTTGGGGTGGGGGGGGAGGGTGGTGTGAGAGACACGACGACCGACCCGACCCGACCGAGGTGGTCCGTCTCCCTCCCCCCTTCCACTCACCATTATCAACCAACCAACCACCACCCAAACTTTGTTTTAAACTGTTATTGATTTTGAGATAGCCACATAATGGATAATTTTTTTTTTTGTACTTACTTTTCTGGGACTTGAACTCGGTACCTCGAATGACTAAAAACCATACACAGGCGACGGGCAACTTAGACCAATCGACTATCATTCATTAGCTAAACGAGCGGACGAAAACACACTTATAAATAAACGCAGTTCGTGCGCATCGCACAACGACAAACTGCGCATGCGCTCTCTATCTCTGCAAGAGCGAGTCCAACGCTATTCTCTCAAAGTTAAGTTGCCCTCACTCCCCTTAAAAATCCAAATTGAAAACGTTTAGAACAAATTTAGCTCGATTCCAAGAGCGAAATTCTTGAAAATTCAAGAGCGACTAATTTTTTTTCCAAGATCGATCGCACTCAAATTATTTGTTCAAGTTTTTTCTTAAAGTATGAATCCAAAGGTGGACAGTATATGATTAAAGTAAGAGGAAAGGATGTTTCATATACGATACTGCCCTTATACCTAAGAGGTTAAAACTGGACTTTCGACTTTAATAAGATAAAAAGCTTCTTCCAATATTACTGGGAGATCTTAATGTTAGAATCGGAAATCTACAACAACCTATAACTGAAGACCTTCTGCTACACTTTGATGGAACCAGTATCCGTAAATCCCAAGACCACATTGTAAATGCCGAGGGAAGAAATCTAATGGAGTTCTGCGATGATAATGGGCTAATAGTTTTAAATGGCAGAGCGAACGGAGACCGTGATGGGAGATTTACATTTGTCAGCCCAGTTGGAAGTTCCGTTAACGACATATGCTCCGTCGGATGCAGCTTCATACAAAGTATCGTGGAACTAAATGTGGAAAGCGCCATATGGTCAGATCATTTACCGTTGTCACCCTGGCAGCACAATGCGAAAAAACTTATACCCAAGATCTGCGCCTGTTACCTACACTTATATGGAAAGAAAAACTACAACCGCAGTATAGCATGCAAGTCAAATTAAACATGGAAACAAAAATACAAGAAAATCCCGAATTACATATAGCGGACATTTGCCAAATTATAAAATCTTCAACATATTCAAGACCAGCAGTTACGAAAATGCACAATGTGCAACGCTTCGAAATAGTGTATTCAATGCTCTTAACAAGTACCGAAACTGTGACGATGTTGAACACAAATTGGAGTATTTGGATTTAAAGAAAAGATACGACACCCTGTGCAGCACAAAAAAGCAACAGTACATTTTAACCATAGAGACTAAAATAAATGATGTTCAAAACAGTAAAGATTGGTGGACACTAGTAAGAGAATTGCGATCACAGACATATCAAATAGGTTCAGACATACTCGGCAACACTTTCAAGGACTACTTCAGCACCCTATTAAACACAACAGGAACTTTAATGCTAAATAGAGACGACGAATTGGATAGCGACATAACAATAGAGGAAATAAAAATATCTTACGCAAAGTCAAAACCAATAAGGCACCAGGGAAAGACAGAGTGCCGTACGAATTTTACGTAAATGCCCCCGACGAACTGTTGTTAGAGTTGTCGAAAATATTTACAAGGAATCTGAACAGTGAAGATCTAAACGACTCCTTTATAAAAAGCATAATTTTTCCCATATTCAAAAAAGGCGACCCAAACAATGTAGGAAATTACAGGGGCATCTCGTTTATGAACTGTGAAGCAAAAATAATGATGGGCGTCCTGAACGATCGGCTATAGGAATGGGTAACAAAATATGGCAAACTAAAGGCATATCAGGCAGGATTCCGTAACATCTACAATCTTGCATCAATAGTCAAAATCAGATTCTCAGAAAATAAGAAAACGTATGCATTTTAAGGCAGCATTTGACAGAGTTCCAAGGCAATTATTGATATTTAAGCTACACTCAATCGGAGTACCAACGAAAATCGTGAACTTTATTGAAAAAGTATGAAAAGTTAGTAAAGCAGTATCTAGCAGCGCAATATGGAACGGAAACCAGTTGTCGGAAAGTTTTGAAACTTATAATGGAATAAAGCAAGGATGCTTGTTATCCCCTTTACTATTTGCATTATATATTAATGATCTCCATGAAAGCTTGGATGGTGGCCTTAACATAGACGAACTAAATATCAGGCTCCTTTTATATGCAGACGATAGCTGACACTCCCAGCACATTGCAACGTATGGTCAACCGCCTTGAGAGTTATTGTGGCTTATGGGGAATGGAAGTAAATCTGCTTAAATCGGAGATTATGGTTTTTCGTCGAGGAAGGCTGGCTGCGGACGAAAAATGGACGAATATAAATACTTGGGAATTATATTTACGCCAAGCCTGACTTTCGACCAGCACCTAAGCGAAAAAAACCGGGAGGCCAAACAAGGAATCAACATGACATGGAATAGTTTCTTAAGCAAGCCGAACATAAACAAAGCAAAATGGAAACTTTTTCTAGCTGTTACCCGTGCAGTACAAACTTATGGCGCGCAAGTATGAGGCAACTCTTTATTTGATGAAGTAGATGGCGTTGCAACGATATTTTATAAAGAAAATACTGAGGTTACCTGCGAATACCCCGAACTATGTGCTGAACCTTGAAACTGGAGTAGAAGAGGCGTTCCACTATACATATAATTTGCACCTTAGATACATTACCAAAACTCTATTTGAATATGAATCCACCCGACTACCGCACATTCTGTCAAATGTAATCAGAAGAGAGAAAATTTATTGGTATGCACCTTCAAGCTTCGGATATCCAACTACCTGAGGAAGTAAATCAAACGGAATGGTGCAATATATGTGTCGATCTACCAACTCAAATGAAACTTGAGAGGTCAAATCAATTAATTGACAGTGCACGAGCCAGCGAAACTAGGATTTACAAATACCTTGACAATAACAAGGGATCTGAATTTTGCTGTGAAAACTTCCCACAGAAGAAAATATCCTGGATTATAAAAGCTTGCGGAGGCCTTCTATGGTTAAAGGGAAACTCTTTAAATAATACTCGGTCAAGACAATGCAGCCTATGTAATCTCACTGAGGATGAGACGATGCAACATTTTATTGGAAGATGCCCAGTGCTGCGGGAATTTAGATGGAGATTTTTGTGGATGTTTTAAATGGGAGTGATGATGAAAATTGGTCAAAACTTGCAAATTACATAGAGCAAGCAATAGTCTATAGAAAAAGCTTAATCGTAGAATTTTAGTTTCACTTTATGTTAATCTTCATATTTTTTGTATATAAATTAAATTAATTATTCAATATATGTTATGTGTTCAATATATGTTAAAAACAACGTTTATGTAATATTATATGTTAGATAAGACTGATGATCTTCCGATCTTCTTTGTACTGGGAAATGTGCTGTATCTTGAGACGATCTTGGCAGCCGTGTGTAGTACCAGCATAGAGAAGAAAAGAAGATGTGGCTGACGATTTATACACCAAGCCACTAATGTTAATTAAAAAGGTCTAGAATTTTGTTATATGTACGCACCTTTAAGAAAATAGCGATGATTAAAGACAACTACTACTACTACTACTATTATCGCGAATTAGTGTTATTACTGTCATACAGCTATGAATATACATTTTTTGTTAAGAATCGTGCTTCTTCAATCCTCCTGGATCTGGGATGATTTGGTTTGATTCTTACTATTTTTTTTTCTCCTGGGCCTTTTCGTGATTTATTAATTGTTTAGTAACGGGTTCTCTCTCATTTACTATGAAATTTGGCCCTTACAATATTTAGATAAATCGCAGTCAATCAATTGAAAAACTTTCAAAGCATAGACTGCTAATCATCGGCTTTCCTGCTTTACAAACACTAACTACTGAGATTTTCAAATCAGAAGTCGCAGAAGTAGCAGCTTTTTCAAATTTGAAAAAACTTTACTTAAAGCAATTTCACGACTTTTGCTACTATGAGTAAAGCAATTTAAAGCAGGGACCGTAAATAATAATTTTGAGTTTAAAAAAATTGAAGCCCAAAAAAGCCTCCAAGAAGAGTGGGAAAGACCACATAAATGTTATTTTTATGTGGTTAATTTGAAAACAGGATAAACTTTTGTTTTCAATTTTTATTATAAAAATTGACTAGTAATTATTATTTTCAATTTATATAATAAAATTCAAAAATAATTATTATATTTCAATTTTTAAATAAAAATTAAACCCTAATAATTACTTATCAATTTTTATATTAAAAATTGAATTATAATAATTAGACATCGGATTTTATGTACTTTTTTAAACGAAGGTTGATTAAGGTGAAAATTTGGATTTATACTAATTAAATAACCTACTTGGAAACTGCATATTCAATATATGCAAATTTTGCATATTTTACATATGTAAAATATGTAAACAAATATGCAAAATATGCACTAAATATGTAAAATATGCAATTGTATAAAAAATGTATAAAAATTGTGAAATTTGCAAAAATTCTTTATTCTTGAGCTTAGATTATTGTTAAAAATATATATAGATGGCATATATAGACGGTTAAATGGGAGTTGTAGACCGAGCAAATGAAAGGTGTGCCTTGAAAGTTCTAAAATATGGGGAAATTTCTAAATTTTTTATTGAAATTGTTTAATTTCAGATTTTTATGAAGATTTTGTGGACGGCTAAAATACACTTATAAATAAAAAAGATGTGGAATAAATGGTCAAAAAATCGCGAAATTTCAAAAATTCACATTTGAATTTAGATTATCATAAAGAAGGGTAAACCGGCGGGTAAATAGGAGGAGTATATCAAATGGTCAAGGAATCGCGAAATTTGCTAAATTTTCTAACGACCTAAGATAACTATGAAGGTTGGATAGATGGCAATTGTAGACGCGTATATTAGAGGCTTAGACGAAAAACCGCGAAATTTGTCAAATTTTCATTTGACTATTTACGAAAGCGCAGCAAATTTTCTGCGCGCTCGGAAACTCCAGAATTATATATAATATTAATCCCTTCCTGTCATGTGGATGCTGAGAATATACCTCTCCCGCACAACAACATTGTAAACTTCGAACGAAATTCTTATTTTTCAAAAATGTTTTTATTATAATTTTTGTAGCAGTATACAATTAAGCATTTTTCTAAATTTTCCATTGTAAATTTTTGTCGTTTCTCAGAAAAAATTAGCTTGTACGCCGAAAAACTGCGTTCCACATCGCATATTTGAATTTAAATATGTCAGACATATTAATTTTCCCCGCGTCAGTTATTTCCGAATCAGAATTGGAAAAAATTTGATTAATACGTCCAATACGTCCTTTAGTTTTTTTTGCAGTTTTATACCGAATTCTCCTTTCACACCATTTAGAATGTCCTTTACTTCAGATAAAAGCTTGAAAGTTTTCCATATTTCTTTGTTCCATCGAGGGTATAATTTCCGGTATTCTGTTAAAGTGATGTTTTATAAAAATTAGATTTGTGCGTAATTTGGGATTCTTGAGGATTTCTTGCGCATTTTTTATAGATAGCGCATCATCCGGATTAAATGATTCTATGACCTTCAATGAGAAGAATAAGTTTTAAGAGAATGCAGAATCTAAAGTATTTATTCTACACTTAGATTTTTGATACCGTCGAAATGGGTAGTAATAAAAATAGCAGCATTAAGCCATGTTCCCAAGCGTGTAAGAACAGGCTCGGGTGGGAGTTAAATTTTCAACTTTTCCCTGCATAGCTGAATGCGAATAGGCGCCTTTATAAAGACCTTTTTTACAGCTGATATATACGAGTTGACTAGTGGATATGAATTTCGTATGGTTTCCGCCAAACGATTTATTCCATGCGCCAAGCAAGTCACATGTAACAGTTTTGGATAAAACACCTTAAAGTTTTGTCCAGCCTTCAGATATATGCTGCCGCATCCGTAATTAACAGCAGTGGTTTGGTTTCATATACTCTTGGCCAAAGTTCTATGATAGAACTGTTTACAAAACGTTGCTTTAGTTGAAACTAAAAAGGTTTTTGAACGACCATTTTCAGTTAAGTTCCCAACAATTAGATTGGCAAAAATCTGCCCGACTTGTCAGTGGTTGCGTCGACCGAGAGCCATATTTTATGGTCACCCAAAGCCTCACGAATACTATCCATTTTTTTTTGCACTTGTCCAGATAGCATTTCCGTAATGTACTTTCTTCTGGTATTTGTTTCTTAATGTATTTTTTAAGAAAGCCATTAAATGTCTCATTATTTAAAGCATTGAAAGGTATGTTGGTTGCAATCAAGGCTTCGCAGAGTTCAATTGAATTCACCATTTTCATCGTCCTCCACTTAAACTGGCATCTGCCATCTTACAGCCAATTGTTTATGGCGCGCTGTTGCTAAGTGTTGATCCAATTGCGACTTTTGATCACAAGCAATCTGATTTAACAAATTAAAATATATTTTCTTTTATTAATATGAATATTATTATTTTATGGATATATTGTACTTACTCGTTTTTTATTGCAAGTAAGACAGACAACTTTGTCTTCCTGTATTTCAAAACAGTTTGATTCCAATTCTTTTAGCCATTTTTGAATCAAACGTGTTTTTTATCGCTTATTTTCGGCATTTTAATTAATTAAAAGTTGAATTGATGAAGTTGATTTACAAAGTGAAACGGACTTGCAACAAAATCAGAAAATGGTGAGCACAGAATCACAAAAAGAACACATTAACCCTGGCCTACTAGGATAATAATGTATCTGAAATATGTCATTTCATAAAAAAATAGGTTTTTCACATATTTTACATATTCTGCATATTTTGCATATTTTTTATGCAAAATGGTTTTTAGCGGACTTAGATCGTTTTTCAATAAAAATAAGATGTGTGCAATCAGAACTTAAATCGGAATTTTGAACCGCATTCAAAATATGTAAATATTTAAAATCCGATGTCTAATAATAATTATTTCAGCCTAAGGCCTACGGTTGCTATGTCATTTAAATTGGCCACAATTTGCAATTGTGTACCAATTATTTCAAATAATAATAATAATTATTTTTGGTTTTTATTATTTAAATCAGGGCTTAATACCGGAACCGGTACCGGGACCGTTAACCGAAATAAACCGATTCAAATCACAATTAATTGAAAACCGAAATAGAACCTTTAACCGAAACATCCATTTCGGTACGTACCGGAACCGGTACCGGAACCGAAATTCGTTTCGGGATTAAGCCCTGATTTAAATTAATTTTAATAATTAAAATACAATTTTGTAAAAATAAATTAAAATTTTTCTTTTACCAAAAAATTATAATCGTTACGGTCCCTGATTTAAACACTGATCGAAACCATGATGCAATGAATACAAGGCAGTGCAAACACTTGCTCCATTTCGCATGCGCATAACTTTTTCTCTCTCAGGTTTTAACTTGATTCAGCTTAATTGTGGATGTAATTTCAATTTATTTTCATTTTGGTTACCGAAGCACACATTTAAAATTAATGTTAACAAATACAAAACTGTGAGTCTGTGACGTCACATTGGAATTTTTTGTTTGACAAGCGACGCATTGCACTACCTTCTATTTTATGTATCATTGATAGAAACCTTGTTGTTGCTTACGGAAAGTTCCTTTTTTGAGATTTAGTTGGTAAAAAACTGGTAACCGACCGAGGCAACTGAGCTGGAAGGCCCTTCGATTGTTATGTACATTTTACATTTGATAACAGTCAGAAAGGCGCTTTCAATTCATATGCATTCCAACTTAGATTAATTGATCATCGCGGTGCAAAGGGGAATGCGGCTTATGATGGGCAGTTCCTGAAGTGTCAAGTAGATGATGTGGAAATATATTTGGCACGTCAGTAACAGCCTGTTACAAGTCGACAGCATCGACCAACAGCAGCAGCAGCAGTAACCATTGGAGACCTATTCTGGATCCTGCACACGGATGTTGTAGCTAAACTGGAACTCGTTTCTCAACTGTCATATACATACGATAGCTATAACAGTGAGAATGGGGTTTCTGGATTAAATGCAATAAGTGAATCAAAAGCTGTTATGTGATCAAAAAAGTAATGCATTTGCAGCGGCTGTGGTGCAACGCTAGTCTGGGCCCACTGTGCGGGAGGCCTGATCTTGCTTTGGAATCGAAAAATCTCTTTTAAAAAACTTGTCCTGCTGAAAGTTCCATTTATCATCATGGACATCGTCAGCAAATGGATTTTAGTTCACTGTCTACCAACAACAGTCGGAAACAAAACATTTAGCGCTAAAGGCAGCCCATATCAAACGAGTTCCACCGCCATGGTTCCGGTTAGTTTAGTATAGAAAAGTTAATAACTTATAAATATTGTGCTATTCACTAACATAAAACAATTGGTATAAACCATAGATGTTAAATTTCGATTACGATTAGTAATCAATTAGATTATAAATTACAAGGAATTGTGATGATGATATAATCCTCTGGTAAAAAATATTTGATTATTAATTGATCACGAGCGGAAATTATCAAAAATAATCGCGATTATTTGTGACTACCAAAAAATAATCAAAAATAATCAAAAGTAATCAACAAATAACACTAGTTTACAAAAAAAAAAAATCCAATGACCCATTTCTACTGAAACTATTTTTAAGTGTAGTTTGGATTGGTGATCTCAAAAATCGATTTCAAAAATTTTTTCATGGCAAGGTTTTTAAAATATGCATTTTTTTCATTTTTTCGGTAGGTGCACTTACATTTTATGCCATATCTCAATTCATAATCGTCAGATGATGTCAAGCAAAATATGAATCGAAAGGTCATTAAATTGTCAATAATAGCGTAGAACACTGTTTTCAAATCGGTTTTGTTTTGAAGTTTGAATACAATGACCAAAAATATTTCAAAAAAATCGATTTTTTGCTCAAAAATATAAAAAAATCCAAATAAAATATTTTTATTCTTTCGACTTTAGAATCGGTATTGATGAAGAAAATCTATGAATAAATATTGTACCTGGATCAATTTAAGTGAAGGAACTAAAAGTAAAATTTGAGTATTTTAAGTGTTTAGAAATTTTTTTCTATTTTCTTTGTCTTTTGGTCAAAATTAAAAGTGGGCGAATAGCCAGATTAGATAAAAAATTCCAGGACAAAACAAAAGTCGAAGCAAATGAAACTTTATTTTTAAACAATCTGAAAAGCACCACTTTTTTCAGCACTCAATAGCTCACAGCTCCTGAATTTGCTTATAGATTTGGTTCATCGATATCTTATTTTATTCGAAGAAGTGCGATTCTTAAGTAGAAAAAATAAGAATAGTTTTTTTGAATTTAGTCAAAGTTACAGCTGGCTACCTCAAGGTCTTTGGTTGAGTATAAATCTTTATAACCAACACAAATCAACAGATATTAATTACAAAATGTTGGAATAGCAATTGAGTATGTCCGTACAACGATCGCTGTTTCGAGAATAACCAAATTCTCTCACCATTATAATTAATATCTGTTGATTTGTGTTGGCTATAAAGATTTATACTCAACCAAAGACCTTGAGCTAGCTAGCTGCAACTTTGACTAAACTCAAAAACAGGTCACTAAACCCCATATACGTTTTTGTGAATTTTTAAATATTTTTCCTAGGCGTTTGAAAACGAAATTTATTGCGATTTTATAATATTTTAAATATTTTTTATTATTGTATTCCAACTGCTCATCCGATTTGTAAATAGTGTTCTGTGCGATTATTGATCATTCAATTACCTTTCGATTCATATCTTGCTTGACTCCATTTGATCATTATGAATTGAGATATGGCATAAAATGTAAGTGCCACCTACCGAAAAAATGGAAAAAATTCATATTTAAAAGACGTTGCCATTAAAAAATTTTTGAAATCGATCACCAATCCAAACTACACTTAAAAATAGTTTCAATAGAAATGGGTCTTTTTGACTGTAAACAAGTGTAATTTGACTCATTTTAAAGATTATTTTTGACTATTTTCAAAAAATTTAATATTCAGCCTGAAAAAAACCTAATACACTATAAGAAAACGTAGAAAAACAAAAGCTTTTGGGACTAATCTTCATGACGGATATAAAGCGAACCGATAAAAACTGCTCTCTATGCAATTGACAGGAAAAATAAGACGTTATTCACTTCATCGGAAAATGCCCAGCATTACGATAATATAGAACAATTCTGTTAGGGAATATTTATAGAGATCAATGGCTAAGATTAGATACAATTAGCCAATTGCTTGTTGAGTCAAGCCCTTCTCTACAGAAATAGAATTCTAAATATTTCGTTCTAGTAAAAAGGATAACTTGTAAAGCCACTGCGCAACGCCAATGATGCTTAACCGAGCGATGTGGTATCTGGGGACGACAAGGGAAGCCAGGTGTAGTAGGTTTGGCAGCAAAGGCTGAGTGTGAGGCGATCGACTGACGGTTTCAAACCAAGTCTATAAACGATAAATGTAAGTCACTTTTTGCTTTTATTTTAAACAGTGTGTACTTCTTACACATAATAGTGGAATTTTTTATAATGGTTATCAGGGCTACAAAACCCTATAAAATAGGGAGGGGTTCACTCCGGGGTTTGAACCCCCGAAACTTTTTGGGGTCAGGTTCACGGAGCGGGTTTAGAAGGTCGCTGAACCTGAGTGCGGGTTCGAACCAGGGTTCAGGAATAATTTCTTTTTTTTGTTTATTCAGAAAACATGTATGTAAATGGGATTAAAACTTATTTAGATATTAATATTTTCAATATATTATTTAAGCATGTAAATAAATTTTAAACTTTTATGTTTTCAATGTTAGCGCCTCTTAACTCGGCCATTATATACACTGGTCGGCAGTACTTAATTTTCGTGTACACTCGCGCATTTACTCGGCTTGTTTGTGCACGCCACTTTGATGTGACACACAAGAAATGATCGTAAGCACATTGTGTCAGAACGTGGAAGCTTTCTTTACACACGAGTAATAATTGAACAAGCTTGTTAAAGCTGTCGGCTAAACGTGTAACAGCGAGCTTTACGGCGGCCACGGGCGGGTATCAAGCGAGTTACACACTATAATACACGAGGCTTACTCTCCTTGTTGTTGTGTTTGCAAGAACTCTAAAACAAAAAAAATAGGGGAAAGCTAACTTCGGCTGGACCAAAGTTTATATACCCTAGTTGATTCTTTAATTTATATAAATTAAGGTTTCTTAGCGGAGTTATTTTCCAAACCCAGCAATAGATGACACCACTACTTTGACCATTTGCTTGCCAGTTTTTATATGGCAGCTATACGATTTATTTATCAGATTTGGATCAAACTCGTCAAAATTGTGTGGAACCCGATAATATTCATAACTGAAGAGCCTCAAGACGCTACCATTGAAAACAAATAAGTTTTTCTCACTAGAACTACTTTTTGAACCGATCGTTCCAATGGCAGCTATATGCTATAGTCATTCGATTTGAATCAAACTTGGCAGAATTTTGTGGTAGCATATTGTATTGATCAGTAACAAGTTTGACAGCGATAGCATTGAAAACAAAAAAGTTTTTCCTACTAAGACTTTTTCTCTGAACTAACTTTTGTATGACAGCTATACTATATAGTTGTCCGATTTTCATTAAACTTGGTGGAATTATGTAAAATCATAGAGGTTTGGGGGCGTTTGCATTGAAAACAAAAAAGTTTTTCTCACTAAAACTAGTTTTTTGACCGATCGTTCCTATGGCAGCTATATGCTGTAGTCATCCGATCCGGCCGGTTCCGACAAATGTGCAGCGTATTTGTACCAAAAGGCTTCGTGCAAAGTTTGGTTAAGATTGCTTTTAAACTGACGGAGGAGATAGCATATAAACAGACGGACGGACGGACAGACGGACATGGCTATATCAACTCTGCTCGTCATGCTGATCAAGAATATATTATATATACTTTATGTGGTCGGAGATGCTTCCTTCTATGCGTTACAAACATCTAGCTAATTTTAATATATATTATGTACGTTAATGTTTTTTCATGCTTGGGTTACTCTTGTACGCGCTGTGATTGTAACAGCCCGCAATAGATCTTTGACTTCGGCAACAAGTACTCGCGGTGACTTGTAGCCGAAGCTACGAGTCAACTTATGCATTTCTACTATGCAGTATACGAGCTCGCCAATACAATGGGCGTGTTCAGCAGAATAATTGATCCCTGACCAGGTATCACAAAAAAATTATGCATCAAATAGTTTCTGCTGAACGAAGTGCTACATTTTTAGCAACTCCCCGAGGCGATGAATTTTGAAAAGGCGGCGTAGACACATTAGCGCTCCGTGTCAACATAAACTTTGCATCTACGAAGTCACAATTAGGCTTAATAATATTTTAGAACTTATTATAGTTATTTACAGCCGATAAAAAAGCTTATCTTTGCAATCAATGCTCATAATGCGCATATTGTTACCGATAGTATGCCTATCGATACACAATTATGTACTGTTGGTGGGAGCAGCATCACTTCAAAGTAGCATACTATTTCTTCGATACAGGCTCCTCTATCATGATACTTCAAATTGTCTATCATGATACCGCATCACTCGAGTTCAGCAGAAGGATCAGTGAAAATTTATACTTGATTAGGGAGCAAGTTGTTCTGCTGAACAAGCCCAATGATTCGCCAATTCACGATCACTTTTGAATTTTTTGTTTTGTGAATGCTACTTGAAAATGGTCAACGAGCTTTGAGCTTTAAGTTTACTCGCACCGCATATGTAGCAAGGGTGATTGAGCTCACATGCGTAGGCTCGCTGCAGTTGTCTGGTCGGCACAATTATTTTGACAAAAAAAATTTAATAAATATCTTTTAAACGAAAAATCATTAAATTTAGAAATTTTTATCGGATGCTGTTATAAAAGTAAGCTTTCAATAAAACATAAGAAGTACACAATCAGCTGCTTGGGGTAAGGCCCTAAGTATTTTGACACAATTTCAAAATTGATCACCTGCACACACCAATCATCTAACATACATCATCAATCAACAAAAAAGTGTTTGGCACCTCCGTAACTCATTACGCACCGTTCGGAATGAAATCTCCAATATCAGGAAATCACATTACCAATTATTTCGCATACTATGCTTACAACCGGGTTTCAAGTCAATCCATACAGAGTTTTCCGGGCATTTTCACAATCTGGGGGCGGATTTTCTAATATCGGAAACTGAAATCACAAATGAGTTCGAATTATATCCTTACAAACCGAGTTTTAAATCAATCGGATGAAAAATATTTTTTTGCATGCTGAATTTTCACTCCCGGGGGCGGAATTTCTAACATCAACAAATTAAATCACAAATTAATTCAAATTGTATAAATACAAACCGAGTTTCAAGTCAATCGGATGAAAAATGATTTTTGCGTGCAGAATTTTTCGGGCATTTCCACTCCCGGAGACCGTTTTTTCCAACATTCGATAATAAAAGCACTGTGTTGGAAAATCTTAAACTTGTAAAAACTTCCTTCTCTTCCGGTCCGGACGAAGTTCCTAGCTGTGTTCTCAAGAATTGTGCAAATGCTTTATGCAAGCCTCTTTCTAAAATTTTCCAATTATCTCTACACCACAGCTTTTTTCCTGATATCTGGAAGGAATCCTTTATTTTACTTCATAAAAAAGGAAGTAGAACTGATATTCAGAATTATCGTGGGATAGCAAAACTCTGTGCAATACCCAAACTTTTTGAATTGGTTATAACTTCTCAGTTGCAGCACCAGTGTTGCTCTCTTATGTCTCCATCACAGCACGGGTTTATGAAGCGCCGGTCTACATCAACAAATCTTCTCGAGTTTACTTCCATAATAAGGGACGGATTCAAACTTTCCTAACCCTTTAGTCAACTGGATTTCAATGTACTTGGCAAACCGCACTCAGAAAGTCTTATTTAACAACACTCTCTCCAAGTGTGTTTACGTCACTTCCGGAGTTCCACAAGGGAGTCACCTAGAACCGTTGCTTTTTGGATTATTCATAAACGACCTTCCTTCTGTCATTGAAAATTCTCATGTGTTGATGTATGCAGACGATGTTAAAATTTGTATGCAGCTCACAGACCCCGATTCACATAGTCTGTTGCAAAACGACATTAACCACCTTCAATCTTGGTGCATTAACAACTTGCTGTACCTTAACCACTCTAAATGTAGTGCTATGTCCTTTTACCGCTCTGCCCCACTTATGGGAAACTATTCCCTGGGCCCGCACTACCTGGAGCGCATACATGCTGTAACAGACCTTGGTGTATTATTCAGCCATAATATGAACTTTTCTGATCACATTGGGATTATCGTTAGCAAAGCCAAAGGGGTGTTCGCATTTGTTAAACGTTGGTCTAAAGAGTTTGATGACCCATACACCACTAAGCTTCTTTACATCTCACTTGTCCGATCTATACTTGAGTACTGCTCATGCGTATGGTCACCACAGTATGCAACATACCAGGGCCTTATTGAGTCGGTGCAGAAGCCTTACGGGGACTAAACTGGAAACAACACCGTCGACTGCCATCGTTTGTGGACAGACTTCGTCTATTAAGCCCACCGTCTCTGCATCGTAGAATGTCATGGAGTTATGTTCCTTCATAAACTAATAAGTGGCCATATTGATTCTTGTTTTCTTTTGAGCCATATTAATTTTTCAATCCCAGCTAGATCTACACGACAGTTCTGACCAATTTTCTTATATATAAGTAGATCTAATTTCGAATCTCACGACCCGTTTCGAACCCTGCTTCGTCTAAAAGACACAGCTACAATATAAAAGAATATAAAATGATACAATATTTGGGGGATAGAAAGGAAAACAAAAAGAGTAAATAGAAGAAACGCCTTCCGATCCGGTGGGGGTAATTTATTTTGTCATTATGACCACCTATGCCCCTGCTCGCAGCGTTGGTGATCGGAAGGAATTTCCTAGAAAAACTAGAAACTATGCAAGTGCAAGATTGTGAAGAATAAAAGACCGCAGGCCTGCGTCGGAAAGGTTATCACTGAGAAGAGGAAAGATATTATTGTAATCCCTACACAGAATGCGAAAAGGACAATTAGAGTCATATAAAGTAGAAGCAACAGGAAGCCTCAAGGGAATATAGTTTCGTGTTTGTCTTGAAGGGACATTAAGGTTCACGCGTCCGAGTAGGTACTCAGCGTCAATATTACCCTTTATAAGCTTGTTTAGAAACAATTTACCCAACATGGTACGTCGATGCTCAAGTGAAGGTAAGTCTAAAAGCGTAAGCCTGGAAATATAGGGAGGAAGTCTCAACAGTGGGTCCCAACCCAGGTTGCGAAGGGCAAACAAAAGGAACTGCTTCTGGACAGATTCGATACGTTTACACAGGGTGAGTGCTTGAGGGTTCCAAATACACGAACCAAACTCCAAAATAGGCCTCACTAGGGATATAAACAAAAGCTTTGTCGTGTAGGAATCATTGAACTCCTTAGACCAACGATTAATAAAACCTAACAATCCCATGGCTTTATTCACAGAAAGTTCAATGTGAGTGCCAAAAGAAAGTTTATGGTCGAGGGTAATACCCAGATCATGGAAAGATTCAACTTGTTCAAGTTGTTAAGAATCCAATAAATAGTTAATCAGAAGAGGGGTTCTACGATAAAAAGTCATAGATTTACACTTGTCCCTGTTCAAATGCAACAAATTGTAAGAGCACCACATAAATATGGAATTCAAATCAACCTGAAGCAAAGCAGAATCGTTGGGCGAGTTGTGGCTCAGGAATATCTTTAAGTCATCTGCGTACATCAGCGCGCGAGAATGCTTAATTACATTAGGCAGGTCATTAAAAAATAACACGAAGAGAAGAGGTCCAAGATGGCTGCCCTGGGGAACTCCAGAGGTCACAAATACCGGATAAGAAGTGCTACTATTAAAGACTACTTTCTGAGTTCTGGACTGGAGATAAGATTTTATCCAATTAAGAAGCCCCAGTGGAAATCCCAGCAGACGCAATTTCAAAATCAGAAGGCAATGAGAGACACTGTCGAAAGCCTTACTAAAATCAGATAACATCTGTTTGTTTACCTTGAGTGAAACCATGAATCACTAAAGAAGTAAATTCCAGTAAGTTTGTAGTAATGGATCTGTTTTGAACAAATCCGTGCTGGTTCGGCGAAATAAAAGGAGAACATGAGTGCTGTAACTGAGATGTTATAATTTGTTCAAAGACGGTTAAGGTTCGGAAATTTGTGGTTCGAGGTTTTTGGGCATTGGTTTTGGTTCGAACCTTGGTTCGTTGCACGTTTTTCCCAATATATTTAAAATAATACAATAGGTATACACTTGACGCCGAGATACATTGTTAGTCTGCATTTACACGGTGAAGCAAACTTCATGAAGTTCCTCATAAAGTTTTTGTTTGTAGGAAAGAGGTATCGGGGGGCAGTCGAAGCAAGCAAAGCTTCATGGCAAGCTGGCAATGAAGTTTTTCGATATGTATATGTATAAAATGAAAAATTTGTGCCAGTTTTCTCTGATTTAGTGTCTGTTTATGTTCTGTATGAAAGGTACAAAGAATATTTGTGCAAATATATGTAACCGACAGAACAAAGCATCTCTGACCCTATAAAGTGTATACATATATTCACTTTCGCATGACAAAGTATATCACAAGCTGGCTTGACCGACTTTCCGTATTGTTATATATCTAATTGTCGACTCTGCTGTTATGTTCATAAAATGGTACCCAAATAAATTTTAATGAGTATAATCTTTTTTTTTTGTTTGGTTCGGTTCGAACCGGTTCAAAACCGGTTTGCAGCCCTGGAAATTACAAATGAATGCAAATTCCATCACCACAAACCGAATTTCAAATCAATCGGATGAAAAATAGTTTATTGCAGGCAGAATTTTCCCGGCATTTTCAGACCCTGGAAAATCACATATCAAATTAATTCGTAATCTATCCTTACAATCCGATTTTCAAGTCAATCGGATGAAAAATAGTTTATTGGATGCAGAATGTTTCGGTCATTTTCCTAAATCGGGAAAACTCGTGAGGAAATATTTCGCGTACTATGCTTACAAACCGAGTTTTAAATCAACCGGATAAAAAAAATAAAAAATTTTCCCATACAAACTTTTTCGACGCTTTTCCACCCCTTAGGTGGAATTTTCCGTAGCCCCGTCTAAGTGCTTACTTTCGACACAATCTCTTACCGTTCGGGCTGGGCGTATATTAACAACGAACTCTTTTATATATAGAGAGATAGAACTCTTTGTTTGTTTGTGAGAGACGTAAACTTTTATCAGTGTTTAGTGTATTTGGCGATGCTCGTCTCACAACTAGGGTACATCGGCGATGTACTGTAGGACTCGGCTCAAAGCAGACTCTAACTTCTTTACCTTCGAACCTAAGGTGATGACTCTGGGCGCCATTGACGGCTATGGTCCAACGATTCGGCCATCGAACAAAGCCATCCAGGAAATGCTGGAACCTAGCAAAAGCCTTTCTGCCGCCTTTGCTGGATATAAGAAAAGCAGTATGGGTACGAAAAGCAACTTAACAAGGCAGTCCAAAAACAGTGTCCTACCCAGGACTCAATGTACCTAAAAATCGTTTCGCGAGTTGAACCTCAAGCCTTAAGATCTTACCACCCTTCAAAACCTTACGATACAGCTGGCTAATCGAATTAACAATGCAATTTTTTTTTTCAAAAATGTGTTATGAAATTCATTTAAACATAAATATTGGATATGCTATGCTAACTAAATAAGAAAAAAATTAGTTTTTTATTATTGAAGAAGCATAGTTTGCTCTCCAAAAGAACAAAACGTGTGGGAAGGTGGGGTGGGAATGATGTATACAGATTGCTTATCGTTTTCAACTAGCATATTTTATTTTTGTTTCGGAACTAATACTTTGCCCTTTCCTATGTTGTCTTTTTGCTTTTCGCTGTATGGTAAAAGGGTTTTAGCGCATGGCTTTCTTTGCGCAGAGTTTCTCCATTTGCTCGGAATAGAAGGTATTAAAATTGATTCGATGCACGAGATTCATGAAACGATCGCCAGTATTCTCCTTGGCCAGATCGGTGATTTGCCTAAGGAACGCGATCAGAAGGCCAGTAAATTCCAAATCAAAGCGCTTCACACGCTCCGCGAATGTGTCGGTGGGATCCAAAGAAGACTCGATCTGTGGGATAAAAAGCGAGTTGAATCAAATTAGAACAAGTTGAACCCAAATCTGTTTTAAATACTTCATGCAAAATCAAAAACAGAAAAGGCAACCAAAACGAAAGCCAAGCACAACAGCCAGGATGGAACGCAGTTGTGTGGGAGGGTGGGTGTTATATACCTGCGGTTGGGCTGAGTTTTCATGATCAGAGTCAAAAGTGTCCGAACTTTCATCGCTGCTGTCGACAACCATCGACTTGAGCTCGGCATCGCGAAAGAAAGGCTGCGAACGCTACAAACGCGATGTTTGGTTTATAATAAAAACGGCAGGCAGGGGGCGGGGGAGAGAAACAAGACAAGATACGAGAGTATATACAGACGGTGCACTTGCAAACGAACCTACATTTAGCCTTCACCATTACCGCTTGGCGGCAGAGCTTACCTGGATGAATTCGCAGAACTTCAGACAGATCTTACACAGCTTGAATATGGCACGATTCAGATGCGACGATTCCGTCAGCATGCAGTTCTTAAGGCACGAGTCCAGGAAGTCCTGATGCAAGCTCAACACATTGTCTACATTCTCCACCTTCTTCATCTTCTCAATGAATATGTGCCAGTTGGGCTCAATGATCTCAATCATCATATAATACTCTAGATTTTGAATGGCGTTCATCATACGCTGGCGCAGGGTAAAGGCCGAGCGATATAGTTCTGCAGCCATAGGCGAGAATTTCTTGGCAATGGAGTTCTCCTTCCAGATCCTAAAAGAATATTGGTTATTTTAATGGAAAATACCAAGACAGTGGGGACTGCCCACTTACTTGCACAGCTGACGCTCCACATGCTTGCAATAGAAAAGCTGGCGGAAGAGCATTTGGTACTTGGATATGGCAATGTGATTGAGCACCAACGACACAGGCCACTTTACCTCATAGGTAAACGCAAAGCACTCAAGGCCACTCAAATCCAGTCGGTCATGCGTTTGCCAATATTCTAAAACAAGCAAATAGATGATGACTCTGATAGAATATCTGTCTGAACCTCGCACTCACCTTCCTTCTGGTTCATAATCTTGGACATCTGCGTGACCAAGTCATACGTAAGCAGCTCGCAGTGCAAGTCATCTTTGTACGGATCATTGCGTGCCGAGGATAGACGCAATGTCAGACCCAATAAATTCTCCAATGCCATAGGCAGTACGTGATCTACATTCTTGGCCAGCTCATCCTCGCAGGCATCCATAAACTGCATGGTAAAGTCACCCTGATTGAGCAACAGATATCGTTTCACCGACTGCAAATGTCCCATCAGATCGTTTTCGGTAAGCAGCACGTCCAAAAGCATGCGAGCCGCAAAGTAGTACGCATCATTGATGACATATACATGCTGTTCCGTGGTCGGATCAAACTGCAGGTGCATTTGCTGCATGGGCATCACCCGCTTGCCGCACTGCCGTATCACATTGAGATACTTGCCGGTGCGCAGAATCTTGTCCGAGTATTTTTCCAGGAATGTGGGTATGCGATCCTGCCGCACAGTATACCGCTTCTCCCAGTAGTCATCCGAATAGTGCTCGGGCAGCTCATCCTGGTGGATAACTTCATTGTCTTCGACCAGAAACTCCTGACAGCGATCAACAATGACGCCCTTTTGGATCCATAGCTGCAGTACCCGCATATACGGCTCGGCCGCCTCATGCGTGAGGCTAATGATGAGCCGTTGCGCTGCCCGATCACCCTCCAGATTCTTGATGCGCCCATACAGATGCGAGAGTACGGCGGCGCCTTTGTAATCAAACTGCAACAGATGCAAATTGGATAAGGGAAAAGTTCTCTTGAATTTAGACACAATGAAGTGGAGGAAGGGTATACTGTTACGGACGTTTGAAAACAAATACGTCGCCTATATTCCAAGCCACCACGATTGGGATAACATCATCAACATATAAACTGATGGTTCGAAGCTCAACGAAAAAGTATACCTCCATGATATATACAGAACTCTACTGCGGCCAGCCACCACCAACAGAGACCTCAGTTCGAACCACCTCAAGAGAAAGTTCCAGGGGTCAGTAATAGTAAAACATTACTACAATAGTTTTTAAAAATTTAACCAACAGGGAAAGAATGACCTACGGATTCTGGGCCACTGCAGATTACGAAGCAAACAGTACATCCAACAATGCAGATATTGCATAGAGAAGTAGGACACTGCGAGGCTCTATCGATCGAAACAGTAGACATAACCCCCAACAAGATTAAGAACTTAGACCCTTTGTAATGGAGTTGTCAACAACAGCACAATACTTCAAGCTGGTAGCAGTGGACTTTCCCCCAATAGAATGAAGGTCGAACTGTTCAGACTAGGCACGAACAGAGAGCTCCTCCGTTCAGAGAAAGCGGGGAAGACGAAATTTAAACACAAAATGAAGAAGTGAACCCTTTCTACACCTCCTATTCACCTGTCTTTATGTCAATCTAAACTCATAAGAAAATTTTTCAACTTCTTTAAGCCGCTTGACCAACACCTATAAACCCGTCGTTAATTGCCAACAATTAAATCTTCATGATAATCTGAGCTAATTATAAAATTTTGCAAATTTTCTAATTTTTCGAACCGCTGAATGTTGAACTTATACAAAAATTTTAAAAAATTTCGTGACTTTTTGGACCGTTCGCTTTGAACCATTTACACTACAACTGCCAACTCTTCTTCTATGGCCCGATATTTAAATCACAACCGCTTAACAGTTTCGACCGTCGTTACCAATGACCGCCAGTCGCCTCAGTTTCTTGCGAGCTGGTTCCAGTTGTTCAGACCAAGCTTGGCAATGTCTTTCCGCACCTGGTCTTCCCATCTCAGTTTCTGTCCTCCCCTCGTGCCTGTTCTCCCAATGTCTTTCTTCTTGAAATTCTACACCATTCCTGCAGGTGCTTGTTCATCCATACGGGTAACATGTCCTATCCGCCTCACCCGCTGCTGTTAATGTCCATGCTTCTGCTTCGTATTGCAGGACTGGATGATAAGCGACTTGTATAGCGCTATTTTCGTTTTTCGAGAGAGGGCTCTACTCTTGAACTCCCTACTGAGCCCGAAGTAGCATCGGTTTGCCAGAGTGATTCTTCTTTGGAATTCCAGGCTGATGTTGTCGCTGGTTATCACCGTTCCGAGGTAGACGAACTCCTTTACAACCTCAAAGCTGTATTCTCAAAATGTTACAGCATGTCCAGACTACAAGTGTCATCTATCAAATCTTAATGACCTAAAATTATTATGAATATTTGATGGATGGCAATGTAGACGGGTAATTAGGAAGTGTAGATCAAACTGTTAAAAAAAAGAGTCGACATTCACAAATTTTTCATATGACCAAAGATTATTATGAAGACTTAATAGACGGCAATAGTATACGGGTAAATATAGGATGTATAGACCGACCTCATTTTCATGTGAGTTATGATTAAAAAGAAACAGACTAGATGAAAAAATATTCAAAACTATTGTTATGTTAAAGAAGCAAGATAGTTTATAAGAAACATTTTAATAATATAACATCATATGAAATCAAAATGTTTTATTTTCAAACCTTATATTTGGATTTAAGCCCTTTTAGTATGACTCTAAAAATGTTTGTAATGAAGTAAATTTGTTTTGTTATGTTTTTAATATTCTTTATTAATAAAAATGGTTAAACCATGCTTTTTAATTTAAAAGTACCTTTTTTGTACCTTTACCTAGGTACTGGAAATTCCTGATACCTTTTACGCTACCTAGGTACCTTTCCACTCAGTGATAACTAGACATGGCATTTTGCATATTTGCATATTTTGAACCACAAGTAGGATTTAAGTTCTGATTGCACACATCTTATTTTTATTGATCAATGATCTAGGTCCGCTAAAAACAATTTTGCAACAATTGCATATTTGCATAAAAAAATATGCAGAATATGCAAAACTGCAAAACAAAACTTTTTTTTATGAAATTACATAATGAATCTGTGCTAACTATTTTCTGATTTTGTTGCAAATCTGTTGGAACTTGTAAATTAACGTCACCAATTCAACTTGTAATCAATTAAAATGCCGAAAATGAGTGATAAAAGCACACTTTTAATTAAAAAATGGCTAAAAGATTTGCCATCTAACTGTTTTGCCATTTATATTTACATAACAGGCAACCGGCGTGCGTTGCTGCGCCCCCTTTAGAATTTTAAACACAATACGAAGAAGTGACGCTTAATAGACAATTGCCATCTATAAAATTTTCATGAGAATCTAATCTCATAACATTTTTTTCAAATTTCCCGAGTTTTTGGTCCGATCATATGGACACCTCCTATTTGACCGTTGGTATACCAGTCTTCGTGTCAATCTAAACCAGAGATGGGCATGCACACATATCGTCACACTTTTCACACGCATACAAGCACAATTTACGTGCGCCGCATTCGTGTTCTATAAATAGCTTTCAATGCTTATAGCGTACGTGTGATTTTGTGCAGTCGGCCGCGGCAGAGGTCCTATGCACACGCTGCCTCGTGTGCATTGGAACGTGGCGACGCGCCCATCTCTGATCTAAACTAACATAGGAATTTCGCAAATGTTTAAATTTCTTTAAACCGATTGACTTACACCTCCAATTTACCCGTCTTTAACTGCCAACTATTAAATCTTCATGATAATCTGAACTAATCATAAAATTTTGTATATATCCGGATTTTTGGACTGCTTGATCTTGACCCATCAATTTATCTGTCTACATTATAATCTAACTTATGCAAAAGTTTTGTAAACTTCGCAACTTTTTGGACCGTTGAATCTAACGATTAACGCGTTTACAATTGCCATCTATCACATCTTAATGATTCCCAAAACTCATAAAATTTTGCAAATTTCGCGAAAAATCTAACGTCAAATATTGATTTTGAAGTTTTTGCGATTTTTTGGACAGTTCGCTTTCTATATTTACCCGTCTACTATTGCTGTCTATTAAGTCTTCATAATAATCTTTGGTCATATGAAAAATTGGCAATTTCCGCGATTCTTTTAACCGCTCGATCTACACCTCCTACCCCTACACCCGTCTACATTGCCATCCATAAAACCTTCATAATAATATTAGGTTGCACGAAAAATTTGCAAATTTGGACCTGTCCAATATACGCCTCTTATTTACCAACGCCTGCGCTTTCGTAAATGCTAAAATGAAAATTTGACAAATTGCGAGTTTTTTGGCCTAAGCCTCTTATATACTCGTCTTCAAATGCCATCTATCCAACCTTCATAGTTATCTTAGGTACTTTGAAAATTTTGAAAATTTCGCGATTTTCTTGACCATTTGATCTTCACCTCCTATTTACCCGCCGGTTTACCGTTCTTTATGATAATCAAAACTCAAATGAGAATTTTTGAAATTTCGCGATTTTCTTGACCATTTGTGCCACGTCTTCTTTATTTACCCGTGTACTCTAGCCGCCCATAAAATCTTCATAAAAATCTGAAATGAATACACAATTTGAAAATTTTCCAATATTTTAGAACTTTGAAGGTACACCTTTCATTTGCTCGGTCTGCAACTTCCATTTAACCGTCTATATATTTTTTATAATAATCGAAGCTCAAAAATGCGAATTTTTGTAAATGTCGCCATTTTTATACATTTTTTTATAGAAATACATATTTTACATATTTATTGCATATTTTTTGCATATTTGTTTGCATATATTAAATATGCAGTTTTCAATGTAAGGAGGGTTATTAAATTAGTATAAATCCAAATTTTCACCTCAATCAACCTTCATTTAAAAAAATGCATAGAATCCGATGTCTAGTGAAAACTATCTTAGATCCTTTAAAAATGTTGCAAAGTCAAATAACTCGTCTATTCGATTTCGAAAGTGCCCAAAAACTGTCTTGAAAGAGACGACAAATAATCACACTCGAGACATTTTGGTTTGCACAACAAGCACCGATTTACACTTTAAAATTCAGTTGTTGGCTTAACTTTGGTATTATTCAAGCACGTTTCTCTAATGGAAAAGTCGCTACTTCTTCTTATTCGGTCAGTCAATTTCTACAAATCGGCCGCCTTGTGCCTTCCAGCAACGCTGAAGTCTCTCTGGCCACTCATCGATCGCAGTGCGCACCTCATGCATTGAGAAATTGTCCACTGCTCGGACAAGGGCGCGCTTCTAAGACTCAATATTTGGATGTCGAGTAGAGCAAGCCATAGCCTAGAGAACGGACCACAGTTTGTAGTCTAATGGATTCAGGTCTGAGCTACCAGCAGGCCAATCATCCGTAGAAATTAAGTTCGGTACATTTTTTCGGTCGTTTTTGCCTTGTGATCTGGAGCGGAGTCTTGTTGAAAGATCCACGGCTTGTTTGCAATTAATGTAGAGTTGAAAGGCTTCACACCCTTTTCCAAAATGTCGGATTAATACAATTTCGGCGAAGTTTTGAATCCTTTTTCACAAAAATGGAGCTTGGTGACCCCATCATCATATTCGACTCCTCACCAAACCATCAGCTAAGCCGGATGGTGACCTCTCTGAACTCTCGGAATGAGTTCAGACACTTGTTTCTCTGTTTCGTTCTGTTTCTCTATGGTGAAAATTTTCTCGTCAGTAAACAGACTTCGTCTGTGGGGGCATTGTTCGCGCACTGGCGACGCAATGCTTTCGATTTTGTCTTGCGTTTTTGTTTGAGTCTGAGTCCCAAGTTACGTTTTATGATGCGCGACATGCTTATCTTGCTGATATTCATCTTACAAGACATGATTTTCTGCTTGCGCAGTGGATTTCCACGAATTCGATCTTTCACGGCTTTGAAGCCCGGATTTCAAGCGGTCTTTTATTCCATCAGTATACTCAAATAACTTCACGGTACGATACACAAAACAGGTCTGTTCCCGTTTTCGATTTCGCTCAGATCACGCGGAATCGGAATTGGAGCTGTTCCCGTTTCCGAAAATCGATCAAGTTATTCGCTTTCAAAAGTTTTGCCTTTGAGTCAGTGGAATGAAAAATAATTGGAAATTTTCAAGTCAACGGTTACATATTTCGTCTATCAAATATTTTTATTTTTATAAGTCAAATATTGTGAAGTTTTTGAAGTATCCATAGATATATTGAGCAAACACCTTGATTTATGCGTTCCACTAAAAAGTAAAATTATTCAGCCAACACATAATTCGTGGTTCAGCCCAGACATTAAATATCAAATTAAGTTGCGAGACGCTGCATATAAAAGATGGAAACGCTACAAAACGGACTATCTACTGCGGGAGTTTAAGTCTCTACGAACAAAAGTTACAAGAGCGATATGCTCTGCCAAATGTGAATATATCAAGACTAAATTTTGTAATGCGAGAACACCAATCAGACTTGGAGAGAATTAAAAAGCTTAGGTGTAGGGAAGGCAAGGCCTCAATTAAAATCAGACTTGGATGTCGAGGAACTCAATGCAAATTTTTAAATTTGAATGTACCTGCAGCAACCCAAAACTTTTACCTGAATGCTTTACCCCTAGTGTGTAAATTCATGAGTGTGTAAATTCATGTCATGTTCTTGAAGGTGTCCTAAAAGTGAAATCAAATGCGGAAGGCTCAGACAAAGTTAATCCAAAATTCTTGAAAATATTACTTCCTATGCTTCTTGATACGATTTTCACAACCTCTGTATTTCCTGATTGTTGGAAAGTTGCTAAAATTATACCCATTCCAAAAGATAAAAACGAGTTCAGACCAATCTCCATTCTTCCTTTTTTGGCAAAAGTATTTGAACAACTAATGGCCAAACAGATTCAGACATTTCTCTCAACCAATTCTTTGTTAAGCCAACTACAATCTGGTTATCAAAAGTTCAGAAGCTGCACGATAGCTATTTTAAAGATAGTAGACGATATCCGAAGGCAGACGAACAATAACAATGTTACATTATTAGCCTTACTGGATTTCAGCAAGGCATTTGATACAGTTGACCACAATATCTTAAAAATCTCTACAATTTTTCCTCAACTGCAACGCGTCTAATTAAGTCCTATTTGTGGGACAGAAACCAAGCAGTGGTCTCGGGGTCTTGTACGTCAGGATTCTTACGTCTAACTCGCGTTGTTCCTCAAGGTTCATTCCTTGGGCCCTTACTCTTCTCTGTGTATATCAACGACCTTCCTGACTGTCTGATAGGCTGTGATGTCCATTTGTATGCCAATGATGTACAACTTTATGTAAGTCGACCGTTATGTCTGTAATAGGGATCTTGGGGAAATTGGCGAATGGGCTAAAGCGAATGGATTGGGGCTAAATCCTTAAAAGTCGAAATGTTTGGTAATTTACAAAAAGGCTTTTAATATTTGTGATCTGCCTAAGCTTACAATAAACACTGGAATATGCTAAGGATACCACTAACCTGAAAGTCCAATTTAATAATACCCTAACGTAGAGCGATCACATTACGAAAGTGTCCGGGAAAACATTCGGGTTGGTTTGGCAGCTGTCGCTTACTCAAAAACTCATTCCTCTTCATCTAAGGCTTTTGGTCGCCAAAACATGTCTCATCCCGACTCTATTTTATGGTGTGGAAATATTTGGTATAAGTGACGCAAGCAGTATGCAAAGGCTAAAGGTGACATTTAATTTAATCGTAAGATATGTATTTAATCTTGTTCGTAGAGACCATATCTCGCACTTTGCTAAACAAATTCTTAGATTTAGAGTCGGAGGATCAGACTCCGTACTTTATTACTAGTCCATAAGATTCTAACGACAAAAGAGCCTGACTATTTATTTCAAAATATACAACTTGCTGTGTCAACACGAACGAAAAACATAGTTTGCCAGCGTGTAAACCTGGCCAGCTCAGAAAAACACTTTTTCATTCAATCTGCCCGCTACTGGCATAACCTGCCGCATAACATTCAAACTATTGGGAACGCAACGCATTTTAAATCTCAGTTAACAAATCATCTCAAAAGACAAACATAGATTTTATAAACGTTTTAGAAAAAGTTTGGTATTGTATTAGTTTTGTTTCAGTATTTCATCCTTTTTTTTATATATTTTGTATTTTTATTATATCTTGTGATCTCTCTGTTTTTGTGACCGATGCACTAATTTATAGTACTTATGTACCTGTAGCATTGGGATAATACCGAAATTAACATTAAAATTATTTTTTTTTAAAGTTGTACTTCAGAAATTGTATGCAGAAGAAAGCAAAAACGATCGAATTGATCGATCAGCGCATACGCAGGGTTGATCGAAATTGTTAAGGTTGCCATTCAGCTGAATTATAATTCGAAAACGATTCGAACATTCATTCGAAAAGAAAATCGATTTCTATTTCACTCGGAAACGGGAACATCGTAATGAAAAAGATTCGGAATTCCAATCGTTTTTCTTTTTAAATTCACTCGGAAATGGGAACAGACCTGAAAGCTTCGGGTGATTTCCAGTGGGCGCAACATCTGAAAGATTTCACCTTTAACGTAGCCGCATTTATGCAGGCCAATTATGACAACACGATTTTTGAGCGAGCCCCATTCCATGGTTGCACACAACTGACGCCAAAAACTTTTGATGCAGTAATATAGCATAAATGTCACTTTTCAAATAGCCGTCAAGTTGGAGTGGATGCGTTTAATGGTTTTCAAGAACGAGTGTGTTGAGTACGTGTACCAAAACAATTGCGACTACTAGATATCCTAGTTGTTTAGCTGAATCCAAAAAATGAATAGACAATTCGGTTTAAGGGTGCATAAATCTGAGCCGAATTCACTTGATCGTTTTTTAGAAAAGAGAAAATCTAGCAATTTCGAATTCACTTTCCTGAAACATTTGGAGTATATTAAGTGCCACTTTTGAGAAAGTTTAAGGAAAGTGAAATAGCAGCAGGCCACATAATCGAAATGAAGTTGGCCTCTCCTACTCCTCCTATTTTAAATTTTAACAGGACGATGAGCCCTTAATGCCACACAACACAGGATGCTGTGCTAGCTTTACAATATTTCATAAGTGATAAAAAAAAATACTTCATTGATCACAAATTAATTGAAAGGGCAACTCTATTAGCGCCACTTTTCCACGCAAATATAGGAAGAACCATACCGTTTTCATTTCCACCAGAGTATTCCAAATCTCCTCCATTACCCAGATGGTTGGTCTCAGATAATAAAGCATTTTTGGCACTGTTAATTGTTGTTTTTGCATTTCCACCTCCAATTGTGTGAGCAGCAGCTGGAAAAGGCATGTAAGAGTTCAGTCTTAGTTACTTTAGAGAGATCGATTTCAGTCTTCAACTCACATAGAAATCATGCGTCAGCGCCTGCAATGCCGCATTGAGTGAATTGTGCACCTGTCCCTGGCCATCAGTGTCAGCCATTATCATCTGTATGCCCATGAAATGCGAAGCCAGCGGCACAATTTCCTCCACCACTTCCTGAAGCGATCTGTCCAACTGCGGATGAATGCTGAATTGTGTCGCATATTTTGCAGCAGAATCCAGCTGTGTCTCCTGTGGCTTTTGGGGCACAATGAAATTGCCCCGGATACCGCTTAAGCAGTAAATGATTTCGGTCATCATGACATTCTGCTGACTGTCCAATGGCAGTGCTCCGATATCAGACTGGGGCAGCGTGTTGCTATCCACCTTGCAAAAGTCCCATAGCGAATGTGTGCGACACTCATCGGGCAAACCGAAAGCCACAAAGGAAGTATTCAGACCCGGTGAATTGCTCTTAAGGCCGGTGGAGGACTTTATGGAATTTGGATCGAGCAACGAGCGTTGGCTACTTGCCAGATTGTCCGATACGGAACTGCGCAGGCGCTCCTTGATCACACTTAAATCGCCACTTTTCGGCTGGCGTCGCACAAATAAGGCGCCAATGCTGGTGGTGGGCTGCGAAGCCTGCGTGGCGACAGTACTTGTCCCCGGTTTGCGACTGTTAACGGGCGTCGATGTGGAGATGTCCGAGGTAGTGCGTGATCTCAGCATTTGAGTACGCTCCTGGGGCAAAGATTTGACACTGGTGGAAGTCATTGAACTCTGTTTACTAGAGGGCAGGGATACATTCGAGCCCAGGTCGATTATGTGGCCTAGGGCTTTATCGTCGCTGTAACGTTCGGCGAACACGAGAAGCGCATACATGGGATCCTTTCTAAGGAGGGCAGGAGGAAGTCGTAAAAGAACATATGGCTATGTGGGCAACAATTCTACTCACCGCTCAAGTACGCGTGTGATCTCGGACAGCACCTCAGTACAATTGGGTCGCTTGCAGCTGATGGACTCGAGTAGCAGCAACAGTTGCCGGTCCGAAATGCGCTTATCGTGGGTGGCCCGAAATTCCCGTAGAATGGAATCCGGCGTATGTTTAGCTCTGCGAACGAAAGACACAAAAATGTTCACAGCTGCTGCATCACAATCTCACAGAGGCGCGAGGCCGGAATTGCACCACACGATAAAGACGCTGTCTCTGCACTTACTGAGACTCGGCAATGAGCTTGCCCAGCACCAAGCGCACTGGATCGTTTTTACTCATTGCAAATGCAAATTGTTGTTAGAATTGTTTAAAGCAACGGTTAAAATTTACAGTAAAATGTGCAATACGAGAGCCAGGCGTTGCTCATCGCTCTCCCATAGAGATGAGCAACAAAGTCACAATTAACAGTTTGCCGTGCTTGAGGGCGTCTCAGAGATGAGCGCGTGATCGATGCAGACGTCTTACCAAAAATTGTTGTTGTTTACCAAAAATTTACAAAAGTAATCAAATTGAAAGTGGTTGATGAAAATAAAATCTATTTTGCTGTCATAAAGTTAAACATTCCTTTAATTATATATTTTAGCATTAAAAAATTTAATTAGGATGCGTTCGATGTGATATGAGAAACAATCTTCCATAGAAATGAAAGCATGAATACCCTAAAACAGTCAACGAATTCAATATAGTTTGTTTCAGACATACGGAGCTGCTGCTAATTTAAAATTTCCACGCCCGCCAAAACTTTTGCCATAGTGAAAGGCACAGCTGATAAGCCCGTACTTGTCACGCTCACATCTCTAACATGTGCTGCAACTTGCTCAGTAGCGCCCTCTAGCGGTGTGAAGCGCTCTTCCTTTCTTTTGGAAAGCTTTTTTCAAATTTTTTGCCGCCCATTGTTCCAATTTACATTTTTAGAAATAAATGAATGCATCTTTGGAGTCAAAAAGCCAGTTCCTGTTACTAGTACTCTAACGGATCGGCTTTCGGGTAAAGTTTGCACTCACTCGCATGTTGAGCAACTTGGAAAAGCTCCGGAAAAACTATGTAGTATTTTCCCACAAACGATACGTTCAGTATAACCTGCTATAGTGATTCAGTATTTTGCCGTTTGACGTGCACGGTCACACTCATTGTTATTTTTTTTTTATTTTTTGATTAAATGAAATTGAATCAAATTTATTGCAATGTTAACATTATGTGCCCGAATTAACGACAAGGCAACGCGGCGGTATTGTGAATGTGAATTGTACATCAACAAATCGTAAACAGGAGTCGGATCGGAAATGTGTATGTTTGTTGTTTGGTTTGATCCAAAAAAAAAAAAAAAAAAAGTCTCTCACCCATACACACAAATCAAAAGGAAAATTTCTCTCACAAATACAAACAAAATATAAAAGAGTTTGCCCAGTGATATCGGCTTGACTGGGAGAGAGGAGCGCTATCCGGCGGCTGGGAGGATGTGCGAGAGACAGATTTTTTTTCTAATTCATTGAATTGCAATTGGTCTAAGGAAAAACTAAGACCCCAGAGATTAGAATTGAAAGCTGAGCCGGCTGGCTTGAAATCTGCAAATCCTTCGTGTAAAGATGAAGCATGTACATATGCCTATATGCGATACATATGTATGTACACTCATTCCTAGGCGGCTCCTTTCCTCGCTTGTGGCGGCTGTCAACAAGTTTATTTTTAGTTTGACGCCGCCGCCCGCCTTCCAATTTGAAGAAGCAACAAAATTTGTGTACAACTTTAATTTTTAGGCTACACAAACACAAATTTCGCCTTCCACTGAGAAGTTGCGCTGGAAGATTTGTCTATCCCAAGCAAATGGAATATGTATGTTGAATGTTTAGTTTATAGAGCTGAATCGGGGGGAAATAAGTATATTAACTGACTCCGTTTATTTACTGTTTAATCTATTCTAATTTGTGGAGGACCTTAAGCTGAGTGTGTGTGTGCTTCTCTTTCGCTGATTCAGTGTCTCCGTTTCCTGTTCCAATTGCAAAGATTTTATATATTTTACAGTTACTTTTTCTCTCACACATATTGCGTAAGTGTGTTTAGTCTCACGCCAAGTTCTTTTTCCTGTCGAGCCTCACAAACGAAATACGCCTCCATTTTCATTAACCTAGGTCAAAATCTGTCTGTGTGATAGGCAGATTTAGGACATTAGTCTTTAGAGTGGTTTCTTGGCATGACACACCCTCTTAAGTACCTGAAGATGTACTTACTGTGCAGTTTTTGGAAAAGTTGGCTTGAAAAATGAATTTTTGGAATATCGATAACAAAAGTTACACTAAAAAATAAACGAAATTAACCAACATAGACATAAAACAAAGTCCGTCTGTCGGCCGTGCGCATGGCTCCTCACCTCACACCGATTACTACACCTGGCTGCCCGGGTCATTCCCAGATACCAGATAGTTCATCAGTATTTAACAAGTGTAGCACATTTGCACGCATTTAAGACTAATTCAAGACTTCCAAAATTGCTTCTAGGTATTTTAAAGCTAGCTTAATAAAGGTCACCAGGTCTACCCAATACTTATCCGCTCTATCATGGTGGAATTAACAAGGCGAAGCCGTCAGCATCTGCTAAGGGCCAGTAGATGTAAGCCTGTGAGATAGAAAGAGACGGCAAAACATTTGATTGTCTCTGATTGTGTATTGCCGTTCGCTTCTAGCATTCACAACGCACTGGCCCTTTGGCCCTACAAACACCAATTCCACCATGCTCTCTATCATCCAGACTACTTATTATATCGGTCTTTGTTAGCAGGGGTTTCCTAAACCATATCATTCTATGCTCCTTTAAAATTGGACATCTTCCTAGGAAGTGCTCAAGGTTTTTAAGTTCTTCAGTGTTGCATAGGGGGCAGGCTACATGTTCCTGACGGTTGTGAAGTGTTAGACCCCAGTTTTATCAGATCGAAACGGTCCTTAAGTACCCAGGAAGCTGTGGCGATTGGCAGAGACTGGAACTTATTGGTCACAGTGTTGTCCAAAAGTTTGTAAATTCGATTGGCGATAGTCACCTGTCGCTGATAGTTGTACTGAAAAGTTTTTGCTTTGAGGGCATCACGAATGTTTACACTAGGTAACAAGGTCCAGTATATTAAAGGGTTGGTGTTGAGTCTAGCTGATTTTTGTGTGCTGAATTTTTATTTAGTATGAATTTATTTTTAGTAATTTAAGCTTAAAGTTGCAAAAAAAGCCTTTTTTACCCTTTTTAGACGCGTTTTGTGGAGAACCTATACTTTTGATTTGAATTTTTTTGATATTATCGTAAGTTCTTAACTTTGAAATATACTATCTCAAAGAACTGTACAATTATTTTTAGCGAATACATATAATAAAATACCAAAATTGCCTCCTGCCCAAAGCTATGCCATGCAAAAACAGTACAACAGTACCCATTGCATACTTTGAGGCAGCAACAATAGATTCGGTTTTTTGTGAAAACTTATAGAATTACTAATAATGGTATATCTCCCAGAAATGTTTAGAATAGTTTATTTTAAAGTTAGGAAATAGTATTTACGATTATATCAAAATTATAAAAAATCATAATAAAAGTATGGGTTCCCCACAAAACGCCTCTAAAAAGGGTCAAAATAGTCATTTTTGCAACTTTATGCTAAAATTACTAAAAATCACGATGTAATGGACCATTTCTGAAAACAAATTCGTGTTCAGCACATAAAAATCATCTAGAATCAACACCAACCCTTCAATATACTGGAAAAAGTCTAATTCTGTTGCCTTGTGTTATTCAAAATAGAATTCCATTCCCGTGCTGATCTTAAGGAGTCTCTCCAGTCTATTTGAAGCGGGTTGCACAATTCATTCAGACTTCTTACCTAGAAGATATTCTTCAGCATTAGCATTTTGCTAATGTAGTGTGGGAGGCGATTCTCATTATATAAGTGCATCGTTTTTCCTAAAAAGCTTAGTTGCAAGTCGAGCGTATACAGGTGGGCATCCTCAAAAACAGGTCTCAAAAGATAGGGCATAGCTTTGTGTATGAGCAGGCAACTACAGAACTTTTTTTTTAAAGTAAAGTGTTTGTAAAGTGTACTCCTCCCAGATTTCTGCTCCATATCCTTGGATTATACGGGTGACTGCATTGAATAGTTTCCATTTTGCATTTATGTGTATCTTCCTTTTATCCAGTTCAGGTTATGTTGATACTTCTTTTGGAGTCAATACTCCTTCTAAGCACATGCTTTTAAATGTCACGTTGGGCGTGAAAAGGACTCGTAGATATATAATATAAATTAAAATGCTATTTTTTATACCCTTGCAGAGGGTATATTAAAATTGTCCAGATGTTTGTAACGCATAGAAGGAAGCATCTCCGACCACATAAAGTATATAATGTATATTATTGATCAGAATGCCGAGCTGAGTTGATATAGACATGCCCGTCTGTTTCAATGCTATCCAGGGAATCAAACCGAATCGTATTTTGGTTCCGGTTCCAGTTCTGGTACGTACCGAAACTTGTGTTTCGGTAAAAGGTTCTGTTTTGGTTCTAATAATATTTCGGTATTCGGTTTCGTACCGGTACCTGCTTTCTTATTTCGGTATACCGGTACGTAATATGAAGAAAGAGCGGTTATTGGTTATTATGCATTCATTCGATTTCTTAGCAAAGACTTAATAAAAGTTATACGCTTACTTGCCTTCTCAAAGGCCACACAATTGTGGGAACTGTGTAGAATTTTCTTTATTTTTATAAACGAGAGTTTTTTCGGGTTCTCGGGTTTCACTATTTAAACACGGTTTTCTCTTCTCTTCGCGGTTTGTCGATATGGATTTTTCTTTCTGTCTCTGTCTGTCTGCTTGTCATTTTAATTACAGCTTCTGTCTTCGTCCATCTTCTACTATCTACTGCGTTCTACTCTTGGTTTCGTTATCGTCCATTCTCTATACAGTGAGACCATCATTCGATTTTTTACCAATACCTTAACACTTAAATATCGATACATCTTGGCGGTCATTTTCAAATAATTCCAAAGACTTCAATTTGGAAAACGTTTTGAGCTCAGAAAAATTGATTACGATTGATGCCATTAATCAGTTTTGTGAAAATACTGAACTATTTGTAGTGTCCTGCTTCTAAAGTATTTTTGCTGCTTTCCTCATTAAGTTTTAAGTTGAACAGAAATTGATACAACAAGTACGTTTTAGTTTCGAGGTAAGCATTAGCATGAAATTATAATGTGGGCCTAAGAATAAAGGATGCATTATTTTTCAAAAGACTGGTCTCGTGTTTTTCTATTTTACAATACAAAAATTTTGAAAGACCAGACTCCTTTTTATTGGAAATTGCTTAAAAGTCCCCCAAAACTAAGTTTCAGCTTTGAAGTCTAGTCGCTGCACTCATAACAAAACCGTACCGGTACAATGTTTAGGTTCTTTTCGGTCTTTTAGGTTCCAAAAATATCGGTACTCGTATACCGGTACACAATAAATTTCAAATATCGGTTCCAGTTCCGGTTCTGGTTCTGAGTTTTAATCGGTTCTTTTCGGTATACGGTTCCGGTTCTGGTTCCGGTTTGATTCCCTGATGCTATCTCCTCTCTCAGTTTTAAAGCTATCGTGATCAAACTTTACACGAAGTCTTTAGGTAGGTAAATACGCTGCACATTTTGTGGGAACCGGAAGGATCGGATGATTATAGCATATAGCTGCCATAGGAACCATCGGTCAAAAAACTAGTTTTAGTGGGGAAAACTTTTTTGTTTTCATTGCAAACGTCTCCAAACCTCGTATTTATAAGTTTTCTATGCTTTTACATACTGCCATGTTCCGGTTTTCACTAAAGTGAATTCGAATTTTTTACATGTTCTCTTTTCTATTAAGCAATCAAGGAAATCCGTATCAAACCCTTAGTTTCTACTTACTCTTTACTTGACGGATTCAAATTATAACATTTTAATCTGATTAACCCAATCAATTGTATACAACAGCACATTTATCAAATTCGAATTCGACAATTTTTGCCGAAAGTGAAAACCGAACAGGCCTGATAATTCCACCAAGTTTAATGAAAATCGGACAACTGTATATGTAGTATAGCTGTCATACAAAAGATAGATCTGGAAAAAAGTCTTAGTGAGAAAAACTTTTTTTTCAATGCTATCGCTCCCAAACTCGTTACTGGTTAATATTATATGCTTCCACACAATTCTTCCAAGTTTGATCTAAATTGGATGACTATAGCATATAGCTGCCATAGGAACGATCGGTCGAAAAAGTAGTTCTCGTAAGAAAAACCTTTCCAGTTATGAATATTATCTGTTTCCAAATAATTTTGGGAAGTTTGATTTAAATAAAAGTAGTGGCGCCATCTATTGCTGAGTTTGGAAAAACACTCGGCTGATTTTATTCAAAGCGGAAATTTTATTGTTGAATGAAAATCATGTTAAACCTGTTTATATAAATTATATAAGCTGCAAGGATATACAAACTTCGGTCTAGCCCAAGTTAGATTTCCTCTATTTTTACTACTTCTTTCTTGAAGATCCACTTTTTAGACTCCGATAGTCTGCCTCCTTTCCTGAATACCATAATTTCAGACTTATTCATATTCACCTCCATTTCCCATTTACTGCAATACTCCTCTAACCGGTTGATCATGTTTTGGAATACTTGGCTCTCATCAATTAACATTCCAATGTCGTCTTTATACATTAATAAGCGGATATTAAGGTCTCCTACCGACAGTTGTAAGAGTATAATACAGGTTCCAAGGAAACCAGATGTAAAAATTTGCCGGCGGTGGTGCAGCGGGTAGTGCGTGTGTGCCTGCAGCGCGAAACGTCGTGGGTTCGATCGCGCCTCGGAAAATCGAATAAAAAGTAATTTTCCTTGAACACTTTAACACAAACGGTCATCTTCACCAGCTATTGGCGCCAGCTGTTAAGTAACTAGACCTGAAAAAAGACCAAACTTTGCTGTTCAGATTCGGCTCCAAGCTGTAGGTACTTATTCCTTGTGTAAAGCCAAATATGACTAGATTGAATTGGGAATTTTTTCACGAGATCGAAACAGGACCGTATCGAATTTTCAAAAAGAACAAAAAGGCTGCAAACCGATCCTGAGCCGAACAACAAAAAAACCGGTTCGGACCATGATTCGAACCTTAAAAATATTTAAGATCCCGAACCTAAACCCCAACCGGACCCCCTGTTAAAAAAAGGTTCGGTTCAATAAATCATTTAAGTCAATTTCTTAAAATCTTTAATATCTTTCTCAATATTATGACTGGAAAAACTATTTTATAGTACAGAATCGTTGAATTTATAATTAAAGATGCTTTTTAGAAATCAAATCCATATTGGAATTTCGGGAAGAATGAAAAACTTGTCAAGTTGGAAAAGGATAAAGCAAATGTAGTACCTTTATCCAGCTAGCATTTGGAAGTTTATTTTTACATACATCGCCTTGATGAGTCCTTTTTTGAACCCTTCTTAAATTCTATATTAATTTCATATTAATATTAATGCGCGACTTAAAGAAGACTCGAAAAAGGCTCGGCTCATGCTAAAGCGCCGAATACGCCACACAAATTTTTGGGCAATTTCACACGCATTTAGTACATACACTACGCCAGCATTTGCGCAAATTTCAGTTGAATGCAAGAGCTCGGCGAGTAAAGATGCAGAAAGACGGAGCTGTTGCCGTTGCTTCCATGCTTTTCCATGATTGCAAGTAACACACTCACCATACAAACACACGAAAACTTTACGCAAAGAACTCAAAAAATCAAAACTTTTTGATTTCGGTTTCGATTTGCACAAATGCGTTCGTGTGACGCATTCACCCATATTTCACTAACACACATTAGTGTTTTGCGCAAAAATTTGTGTGGTGTCTTTGGCGCTTAACGCTCCAAATGTGACCTACGACTCGGAAAAGACTTGCAAATGATTGAAAATATGACTCTAAAATGAGTCGAAGCTAATCAAAAGCACGGGGTATAAACGAATCTTCAAGAAGAGTCTCGGCTAGGTTACTGTATTGTCCCGACAAAAATATCATTTATGACTATTTCAATCAGACAAAAGAACTTGGAAAAAGACTCGAATGTGATCAGAAATTTCATGAAATGCTGGCTGGGTATGTACGTAGAAGGTGAGGCTTCCAAAATTTAAAGTTGAGGTACTTTTGAAAGACTTTTTATCGCATGTATGAATAATAGCAATAAGGAATGTGGTCCAGTTGACTTGACTTACATACATAGCTTGGTAATCTGGACGCGTTTTCTGAACCGATGCAGTGTCAAAAATCTGTCAACTATTTAACCATCTATGAACATAGATTCTAACCAAAACCTTAGGTTCGATTAGTACAGTAACCGGTCCGCGAACCGAACCTTACACTTTACAACGGTTTCAAACCTTCGGACCGAACCTTAACCAAAATTTGACAGGTTTGCAGCCTGGCCTAAAACACCGCTAACTCACTGTCCAGGGCTCCACACCGTAAGAGCAAGAACGCTAGGAAAACACCAGCTACGGCCAATTGACGAAGTAGAACAGGTATAAGCTAGAGCTATCCTGGTGTTCCTCTACACCAACAAATGGTTCAAGGATACCTATGTAACAACCAAATAACGGTGGGTGTGGAAAAAACCGGAGTCTAGCTCAACTGTCATCCCTACCACTTATATTAACCTACTTACCTTGATTTGGTGTAAACAGATTTATCTATCTTCAATATCAACCCATTTCATCGCTCCTTGTAAATCGTTTCAAACACTTATCGTTCTTGTTACGTCTGAGCAAAACTTCATATAGATACGGCGGTCGGGGCACAAAAGAAGAAATCTAATAATTTAACAACTGACAGTTTCGATTTTAATTTACTTCAGCATCATGGCCAATTGAGGTTCACATTTTTACTACAAATGTCAAAGGCTTCGGTGGCGTTGAGGGTTGTCTCATAAACTGGTGGTCGTGTGTTCGAATGCTGGTACTGACCAATTTGACCTATGCTCTAATTTCAATTCTAACTTCGGCTTTTATCTTCGACTTTTGCTACATGGTCCGGCACACCGATTTTCTATTTGGCTATGAGGCGACAAAGGAGCAACTCAGCTTAGAGAAAATGCTCAGATTTGTGCATTTTTAATTGTCGAAATGACGGAAAGGAAGAGCGGAGTGAAATTCTGGATGCAGAAATGCCAAAAATCAAAGCGCTTATCCAATTTTGCAGATTTCCTAATGCCGATTCATTTTTGGCCAATCTGGCGTGAAAAATGAATTGCTCTGGAAAATTTAAAATGAAAACCGAACAATTTTTTCAGCACCCATTTGGTGAAAAAATTAATAGTATTTTAAAAAGTAATATTAAATTTAGACGGAGATGTAATTATCGACAATAAAAGAAAAACAAATAAAGGAGAGCGATCGCAGTTAGTCTCAATCGGGATTCGAATCAAAATCTAAAGGCAGCGTGCCTACCCACTGAGTCAACGCCCATTCCGAAAAAAGTTGCAATATATGGATCCTCAATAGGAGCAAAAATTCCCATGAACAGTGTTGCCAACTTTTGCCGAGAAAAAAGAATCCGTTTTCGGCGGGACGGAGAGGAAAAAAAGCTGTATTTTTCGACAAAAAAGCTGGAAAAAAGCGCATGGCTTTTCTTATTATTTAGGCAATTATATATTTAAAACATCATCAGAATGATGAAGTTCCTCGTCCTCATCCTTGTCGTAGGCCTCAGTTGTGCCTATTACCTTTAGGTTACTAGGAAGGACCTTATAATCGACGCAGCATTTCGCATGTCGACGTATCCCGTATCTGTAACAACACAAATAATATTTATGTTGTAATATTCTAGTTTCAGTTTCACTTATATCCAATATCTTATACATAATATTGAGTTGAGAGTGCTCACCTCCATTAGATATCTGAGTTTTGATTTTACCATATTAACCTGACTGAAGACCCGCTCAACTTAAGCGTTGAACCATGACAAGCACCTCATCTGAATCGCAAACATGGTTAACTCAAAAAATTTTTGCTTACCTTCAGAGCTTTGGAAGCGATTACTTTGCTTCAAAACTTAAGTTTCATCGTTGTTAAATACTTCCAAAATGGTAACAATGCTTTGTTTTTTTGGTCGTAGAATGTTGTCAACCGAATATATGTCAATTTGTTGAAGAATGCTAAAATTGTCAGGTACGTCTGCTCTCCTGTCAAAAATTTTGTATGAGATTTTCACTTAAATTCTCTTTACTTCACAACTGCGTATTGGGCGTAAACTGAAATCAATTTAATTGCTTAATACAATGAATTTTGTGAAAATCCAAAATCTAGATCAGTGCCTGAGCTTCAGTTGCTTTAAAAGTATTACTTAGAAATTTGTGCAGCAGTGTCGAATAGATTTCTCCAATTCGCTATCCATATGAAGCATAAATCTTTGAAAACAAAGTATCTGATGAAATAATCTATTGTATTTTAAGATGAAGTTTAGTGAAGTTTACATTGTCATATTGTGCATTTGCAATAACTGCAGTAAACTCAAGAGGTATCATATTCATTCTTGCTGAGCCAAGCCTTAAACTCCGGGTTCTGAAGCCAGACTTAACGACTTTTTTGCTAGAAAACTTTTTGAATTTTTGTCAATCGATCTGTTAACTTGGCTAGCACTTTGAGATAACTGTTTCCTGATCGTTAGAAGTGGCAATTAGGGTCGATAAAAGACTGACAGAGGTATCGATTTGCTTACAAGTTTTGCAATTGACTCGAATATAAAAATAATTACAGGGAATCATTTTTAAACAAGAAAGAAAGTCGGTCAAGCCCGACTATAACATACTCTGTACCCTTAACGTCGCAGCTCGCATTTGCTCACGAGTTATACTCGCTCATCTCTAAGTTTTACTCTCTCTCTCTCTCTCTCTCTCTCTTTCTCTCTCTCTCACTAAGATTGCCGTTCAATAGAATGCTGTGGTGATGGGTGGGGGGTGGTGGGTGTTTACCGGCCGTTTTTTGCTCATAACTTGAGTATCGTTCATCCGATCTTTATCATTCCTTCAGCAATTATTCGATAAATAATTTTGTTTACAAGGTATCTCTAGAAGGTACGAACGATCTATCTTCAAAACTGTAGGAGATATGACGTTTTTTCAAATTATGGGGGCGGGAGGGGGCGTGGCAAAAATTGAAAATAAACTTGATCTGCCTGCAAGTATAAGAAATATATGCCCCATACATGTCAAACCTCTATCTCTTACCATCTCTGAGATCTCTTCGTTCATACGGAAGGACGGACAGACAGACAGACGGACAGACGGACGGACGGACAGACGGACATGGCTATATCGAATCGGCTGTTGATGCTGATCAAGAATATATATACTTTATAGGGTCGGAAACGATTCCTTCTCCCTGTTACATACTTTTGCACAAACTTAATATACTCTATGTACCTTCGGTACAGAGTATAAAAAGCCAGAGCACCTGCTTCCCGCTGTTTCTAAATTTTTCCCGACAAGACGGTTTTAAAAAAGCTAGAAATGAGGGGGAAAAAGCTGATTTGGCAACACTGCCGCGTACAAGCATTTTTTATTTGGCATGCGTCATCTATAATATCTATGAATCTTTGGTCTTTTTTTTATTTATTTTATTTATTTTACATGCGTCATCTATAATATCTATGAATCTTTGGTCTAAGCAATCAAATCATTATATTTGCCCTTCAAAGTATGCTATGTTTATGGCGCGTTTTATGGGGATCCCACACTTTTTGTTTTGACTCTTTGATATTATCGTGAAGTACAATTTCTTAACCTAAAAAAAAAACTATCCCAAACAGTTCTACGATTTTTATACCCCTGCAGAGGGTATATTATAATTATCCAAATGTTCGTAACGCATTGAAGAAAGCATCTCCGACCACATAGAGTATATACATATATGATTTACATGACGAGCTGAGTTGACTTAGCCCTGTCTGTCGCTCCGTCCGTAAACAACCGTTCTAAAAACTAGTTCTAGTGAAAAACACTTTTTTGTCTTCAATGCAATCGTCCCCAGTTTTCGTTATTATAAGTTTTCTATATTCCACAAAGTTTTATAAAAATCGGACAACTATATAGTATAGCTGTCATAGAAAAGATAGGTCTGAAAAATAGTTCTAGTTAGGAAAACTTCTTTGTTTTTACTGGAATCGTCTTCAAACTTTGCATTTATTTATTTTATACGCTTTTACACAATTCTAAAAAGTTTGATCCAAATCGAATGACTATAGCATATAGTTGCCATAGCAACGATCGGTCGAAAAACTAGTTTTAGCGAGAAAAACTTTTTTGTTTTCAATGCAAACGCCGCCAATCATCGCATTGATGAGTTTTGTATGTTTTCACACAATTCCACCAAGTTTGATGAAAATCGGACAACTATATAGTACAGCTGCCATACAAAAGTTAGGTCTGAAAAAAGTCTTAATGAAAAAACTTTTTCATTTTTTCAATGCTATCGCTCTCAAACTTGTTACTGATTAAAATTATATGCTTCCACACAATTCTGCCAAGATTGATCTTAATTGGATGACTATAGCATATAGCTGCCATAGGAACGATCGGTCGAAAAAGTAGTTCTAGTGAGAAAAACTTTTTTGTTTTCAATGGTGGCGTCTTTATAATTCTCAGTTAGGAATATTATCAGTTTGCACACAATTTTAAAGAGTTTGATAAAAACCTATCGTATAGCTGCCATATAACAAACTGGCAAGCAAATGGTCAAAGTAGTGACGCCATCTAAAAACTTTAATTTATATAAATTGTACAAGCTGCAAGGACATATAAACTTCGGTCGAGCCGAGGTTAGCTTTCCTCTATTTAGCTGTACTTTTTAAATTAAAATTTCGAAAATGTCAAATTTTTCACCTTTTTGGTACATTCGAATCTAGTAGATATCAGATTACTTTGAAAATAATTTTTTCTCTGTAATATCGCATCATACCTAGAGTATAAAAGGAATCATCGAAATCTGTTTCATCGGCCACCATATTAGGTGATTTTTGCTGTAACAATAGTTTAGTTGTAAAGTAATTCTTATGAAAAATACACGAAATGGCGGGACATGCCCTTAAATTTGAACAAATATATGTAGTTACATAAGAATTATTGATTATAAGGGTGCTTTTCTTACAAATCCAGTCGACCCAGTTGAATTCTCTCATCTATTTAAAAAATTTCATACTTTGCCATACTAAAATTAGCCAGTTTCTGCATTTTACGGTAAAATCTGAATTCTGTAGCCGACTGATGCTCCCGGAATTTACTGCCTCTTAACTTTTCAAAGTGCTTTTATGTAACATTTGGAAAACGCGAGCTGCCGATTCTAGCCTCGTATTCCATTGCTCATCACGATTTGAGTGGTGTTTGACTCTAAATTTCAGTTTTCTGGGCATCTAAATTATATCCTCCCCAAGGCTTATTCAATGCTCGGCTTTGTAAAGCGCAATTCTAAACAGTTCAATGATCCTTATACACGGCTAAGCCTGTACTCTGTCTTAGTGCGTTCTAGGATTGAATATGCTTCGCTCATCTGGAATCCTTCCGCTACCGTTCATGTGAACAGGCTGGAGCGTCTGCTGAAACGATTCCTCAAATTTGCACTTGTCAAATTACATTTTTCAGAGCCTTTGCCACCGTATTTGAGTAGATGTCGCCTCATGCATACTTCTACCCTTGAGGATAGAAGGACAATTGCATCCTTAATATTTTCAAATGAAATTATAGTCCACAATATTCATTGTTCTACACTGCTTGGCAAAATTCCATTTAATGTTCCGCCCAGGCCTTTACGTGCCATGGTTCCATTTAGAGTGGGGACTCATAGGGCGAACTATGCCCTTAATGATCCGATATCTAGAGCACTTCTTACATAAAATCGGTTTCCAGTTGGCTATTTTAAAATTTTATATACCGCAGATTCTTAACAGAGTCTGTTAAGCTGCTGCTATAAGCAAGATAACACAATTTTTTCTATCGATAAACCTTTCAAAGAACCCTTTACAAACAACAACACCTTTCAGGATTATGCATATAACATATGTAATGTGCTATTTTAATATATTTTTATTATTAAATGAAATTAATAACAAATTAATTGTTCTTATCATTATGACTTTTGACAATCTACAGTATCTGGGCAGCGGTCCCTGGGTGGACACATAGCACTTGGACACGTAGTCGGTCCCTGGCAGGGAAACGGTATGAAATGGAAGTGATTTATAAAGTTGAAGTTTGGTTCGCCCTTTTTTACCTTGATATATTTGGCATTGATGTAGGGCACATCCTCGTTGCCCGATCCGCTTTTGCTCGGTCTCCTTCAGGGGGTCAATTGTGGCTGCACTATCCGCTAGACTACCGCTTGATAGGAGTCCAGCAGTTCCCTGACCACTGAACTAGTAGCGTTCATTTGGTTTGTGGTTGTTTTACTGTCTCAATCATTGAGCACCGTCGGCTGTTCAATGATATTCCTCTTGGTCTGGTCGCTGTGATCGAAGCCATAGTTGAAGCGAATCAAATCGAACTGATTCAGGGGACTGGAGGCGCTTAGAAGTGTTTGAATGCTGGCCAAATAGATGTTAAACTCCTCGCTGGTGGTTTGTGGTGACAGGAGACGTCAGATGATGTAGATAGATAGAAAAATAGATAGATGTTTATTTTTTTCAGATACATATACATTGTGCTGCAGATTGTTTACTTATCCAAAAGAAAAACATTAATAAAGCTTGGTTTGTAACCGTCAGCTTTTCTTCTGTTTTTTTAACAACGTTTACAATTACTATAAATTTATATATTATCATTATGACATTTGTATTAAAAATCTTCATTAATAATATGATTCCTATATATTATAGCCCCCTCAGTAAATCTAGCCACATTCTTCCATCCCAGTTCTCCATTCAAGGCCATGAATACCTCTTCTGCTGTAAGTGTGCCTTTCTCAAACCAACGCATACGGAATTCCCTTAGTACCGGGCATCGCCCCACAAAATGCTGTATGTCTTCCACCTCCTTGATATTACATAGTGTCATTCAATCATAGCAGATCCCCTCTCGCCTTCATTATCCATATTATTTCCGTTTGTCGGAACAGCTCGTTGCAGTATGAAGGTCCTACCTCATGGTTTAAATCTTTATATATCCTCACTGCGCTTCCTGCGGCCTTGAGTAAGTGTTGGTTTCGACTCTCTTCTTTAAGCGCAGTGAGTAGCTGTATGTTGCCTTCAATCCATCCAAAGTGCGATGCGTTGCTCTCCAGAGTTACTCCATATTGTTCGCACACGTCTTGAAGCTTAGAAAACCATCCCAAGCTACTGTGCATTATTTTCCTAGCTAGGACATGCGGAAGTCGAGATTCTTCATACTCAAATAGTACTCGTGTCAGGTATTTAAGATGAAGAGTTAAGCTGTAAATGTGCCCATCCTCCAGTCCTGCCTCTATTGCCAAAATATAATTTGGCGTACAGTCTGGCAGCTTTAGTATCCTCTTAATAAAATATCGCTGTTATTGATCCGCCTCGTCGCTTATTTCTCCTCCCCATATTTGAGCTCCATAACACTGCACAGTTTTGCTGATAGCGTTGAATATTTTCCATTTTGCAGCTAGATTTAGAGTTCCCTTGTTTAAAAATTTTGCCCACACTGAGTTTATACTCGCCTTCGCTTCTCTCGTACTTGCTGCCACATGTTTTTTGAAGCTCATTGTTGGCGTCAAAACAACTCCAAGGTATTTGTACTCGTGTACTACCTTCACCTGCTCTTCCTGAAATGTCCAATTTTCCAATGCTGACAGTCTGCCTCCTTTTCGGAATACCATGATCTCGGACTTCGCTTTATTCACTTCCATGCCCCATAATGTGCAGTATAACTCCAGTTTTCCAATTATTATTTGAAGCGTACATACAATAACAGCCTTATGTTGGTGTTCTCAATGTACAGGCCACCTTCTATGTGCTCGTGAAGATCATCCAGGTACAGCGCAAATAGCAGTGGTGACATCAGACATCCTTGTTTCACTCCGTTTATTGTTAAACAGCACAGCACAGTTCGTTTGCGAGTATATTTTTTCAATAATCCGTATCATCTTACTGGACACACCTTGTCGTTGTAGCTTGTATATAAGAAGCTGACGAGGTACTCGGTCAAACGCAGCCTTGAAATCCATAAAGTAAGCATAGACTTTTTTCTTCTCCTCAAACTTGATTCGTACAATGGAGGCCAAGTTGAAAATGTTATCAACCGTCGACTATCCGCGACGAACGCCAGCTTGGAATTCGTTTAGTTTGTTGTGCTTTTCCACCCACATTGTTAGCCTGGTCGTAAGTATACTCATTAGAAGCTTCGCTGCACAATTCAAAAAAGATATACCACGATAGTTCACTGGATTATTTATATCTCCCTTTTTATGAATTGGGAAGATTATACTATTAATGAAACTTTTTTCGAGACAGTTGCTATTAAGTTCTCTATTGTATATAATCACCAACTCTTCAAGCAGCTCGTTGGGAGCGTTTTTAAAAAACTCGTAGGAGACTCTGTCTTCTCCTGGTGCTTTGTTTGGCTTGGCTTTGGCTAGTGCAATGTTAAGTTCCTCCATTGTAATAGTTGTATCTAGGTCTGGATCCTTAACATAAGTCGGTGCATAGTGAATGTTCATAGCGCTTTGTTCCGGGTTAAGAAGGTTTTCGAAATGACTTTTAAATTCCATGCAGCAATTTCGGTTTTTTTGGGGCAATTCCAGACCGTGCTCCGGTCCGCCGGTGTTCTCTGGCCGGTTTCAGAGTTTTTCTTATTCGCCAAGTCCCACACCTCTCTCTTCACTTTCACGGCGTTGATTAAATTCAGCTTGCCCGCCCTAGAAAGTGCCATTAGGCTAAGCTTTCTGCCGGAATCTTTTTTGTCTGCGCTCATTTTCAGTTTGGCCTTCCAATTTGGCCGCACTAACTAGAATCGAAACCTATTTTGCTCACGACACCGCAAAAAAGAGGCGTTAACAGCACTTAAAGTTACGTTATTTTTTTTTTTCAACATAGCGTAGTGGCAAATGTAAGCGTTTCTCGCGATGAGTAGAAACCGAATATGAAACGGCCACACGAAAAAATTACGCAGCAGTTTTTTTTATATGGAAACCGGTGGAAACCGCCCTTAATTCGAAAACATTAATGTAAATTGGAAATTACTTGAAAATGTTAATCTTTAAGGGCGCTCGCACAAATGCGGCTGAATGACGAACTGACGGCAGAATTTAAGGCTGACCTTTAATAATAACTCAAGCATGCTTGTTTATTTCTGCTTGCTGCCGTACTAAAATATCATGGTCAACCGTCAGTTCATGTTTCAGCCGCAAGTGTGCGCGCGCCGTAATGGAAGTTTATTAGAGTATTTCAGTAAACTTTTATCAATACTGGCTCTTGGCTGGATACTTGTGCCTCAGGCAGAGCTAATACAAGAAATGTGATATTTTTAAGTTCTTTACAATTAAAGTTTTCCCAAAGCTTTACTACATTAGAACTTTGAAACAAACTTTAAATTCCGTGAAAGGAACTTTTCATTATTTTCTTGCTACTTGGCGAAAGATTACATTTCATATTCATCAGAAAATGAACATGGTACAGAATCATTGATGCTTCTATTTATTAGTTCCTTTTGACGATTATTCAGCAATACGTTTATTTGCAAGCTAAGAGTATACACATTAAAATTTATTTGGGTACCCTTCTATGTACGTAACAGCGGAGTCGACAATCTGAAATATAACAATACGAAATGTCGGTCAAGCCAGAGTATGATATATGTACATTGCACATGCGAAAGTGAATATATGTAAACACTTTATAGGGTCAGAGATGCTTTGTTTTGGCGGTTACATACATTTGCACAATTATTCTTTCAGACACTTAATCAGAGAAATCTGGCACAAGTTTTTCATCTTATACATATAAATATCGAAAAACTTCATTGCCAGCTTGCCATGAAGCTTTGGCTGCTTCGACTGGCCCCCTACACCTCTTCCCTACAAATAACAACTTCATGCAATTTGCTTCAAGGTGTAAATGCGGACTAACAATGTATCTAGGCGTCAAGTGTATACTTATTGTATTGTTATTTTAAATATATTGAGAAAAACGTGCAACGAACCAAGGTTCGAACCAAAACCAATGCCCAAAAACCTCGAACCTCAAATTTCCGCAACTTAACCGTTGGTAAATTTTGGTTCGATCCAGCAAACCGGAGGTTCTGAAAATTTTTTTTGAGCTTGCAGCCCTGTTTGTTTTACATTTTTTAGTATGTTAAAACTAGATGGATTTGGCTACTTTCTGTTACATACTAGTTCAAAAAACGATACAGAATCAGAATAAAATAAGAACAAAATTTTACCATTTATAGAAAGCCCACTTTTTTGCAATCTAAGTGAAAAATGTAAACACTAGTTTTTGACATACTGTATATTGATGTTGCTTGCGTTAATTTGCGTTTTGAGAGGCGTAGTGGGCCGGGTGTCGTGGGCGCAACGGGCCATTGAATGCCAATCACTGATATAGACAAATTTGTCCAACTTGTCTAAGTTTTTTTTGACGTCGATTTAGTACAGCCAATCTCTCATTTTTATTTTCGCAAAAAGTTTGGCGATTTGGGAGCAAAGTAAAAATGGGAGCATGGCTGATAGTCTTAGCCTCAGTGCTTGGTTAATTTTTTTCGCTTTGCTTTTACTGTGTTTTTTGTGCCGCTTATGCTCTGCTCGAGATGATGAGCTACTCGTGTCGAAATACTAGCAAGGATGATTGAGTTGACTCGAAACCACTCCAAGCAGAGCTCTGGTATGTAATTTGGTACATCGGTTTTGCAAGGATATCGCCTCGACTGATTTCAGATACATTCATACATTTAGGGGTTTTTCCCAATGCAAAACACTCGTTAACCACAACAACAACTGGGGACAACAGTCCGATTGTTGCCATGATAATTTATTTTAGATTTGATAAGGCAGCTAGCTTGTTCAGCTTAACGATAACGAAGCTCTACCACCGCCACACCAATGAGTTACTACGTCCGGACAATGACAACAAAGACGCACACACACACACACACACATGAAGACATCATAGTAGGTATAACCCTCTCCCGGACAATAGTTCATTGAAAGTGCAAATGCTGCTGCCGCTTCTGCTGCCGCTCAGCTGTGTGCGCGCGCGCTCAGCGGGCCGTGGGCCGCCCATTGGCGATTAGATTGTAAAAGTGCTCAGAGCTCGGAGCAAGCTCATCGTTGAACCAACTGACTGACTGACTTGTACCTTGCCGCCCGGTCGTTCAGTCGCTAGCGAAATTTTCACATCAACGGTGGGCAGAACGGAACGGAACGGATCGGCATAAATGCGCGCGCGCTCGCACCGCTTTGGCTCGTGACCCGCCCCAATTGAGTGATATCATAGTGTGCGTGTGTGTACATATGTGCTGCTTGCTATCCAATGTCAAATCGATTAGAAGCCAGCCCTATTTTTTTGTTTTTGTTTCATCTTCGATCTCAAGTTCTGAACAGATTGGGATAGCAAATGATACGCTTGGTGCGTTTGCCCTAGTTCTTCCCATACAACAACAACAACAACAACAACAACAATGCGCGTCCTAAACACCGAGTTGCGTTTACGCTTTAAAAATCGCAAACCTCGTCCATTCAATCGCACGGCCAGCGCTGATGATGCCTCCGCCATTAGCAGCGATCAGCGCGAGATTGGAGCTTCAACTAGTATGTATACGACGAAGCAATCGACCTTGGGGCATGGAATGTGCCATACCAGAATGCATTTATGATAATAAGTAATCTCAGGGGAATCGATTTGGCTAATTGACTGTCCCACCGGATGCTGTTCCATAAATTGATTGTTGGCATTATCGGTTGCAGATGGTGAATAATATGGCGCTTTCGGTATCTAATCTAATCGCCTGGCAGCGTCCATGTCAGTCAACACATGTCCACATTGTTAGAATTGCTGCTGTTGTTGACATTTGAACATTTGACTAGCCAAGTTGCCAGCGAGATTACCCAACCCAACCCAATTCAATCCAATCCAATCCAACGAGCGGGCATATACCCATTCAGTTGAAATTTGAAAAGGGTTTTTGTTTAATTGTTTTGGGCCAACATATTTGTGTTGTTGTTGTCTGCGTTTTGTTGCTTTCACTGCACTTTCTAATACACAAAACGGGACAACAACAGGCGGTTAAGCTGTCACCTGTTGCCCATCTCTGCCACCACAGTTTTGAGCTCTTGTGTGTGTGTGTCCTCAACAGATTAAAATGTATGGGTGGGCGATGTGTGGGGTGGTGGCATACGAATGAAGAACAATGAGGCTATGGTAAAGCAATTTCAAATGAAAATACGGAAATTAATTAATATTTTGAAGGGACGTTCCCGGCAGATCAATAAATCAATTTGACAAATTCAAGTGTTTAGGTTAGGGGTTTATTGGATCAAAGCTGTTTAATCTTCGGGTCGGTTCACAAAATCAAACCACACACTGTTTTCGATTCGGAGGACGAAGGAGAAGTACTTTCAGAGCATTACTTTTTTATCTTTAAGTTTCGGCAACCAGCGATGCCAGCACCACAGGTGCCCCGCGGTGGCTTAACCACGCGTGTGCGAGCGCCGGGATAATGCAAATGAGTTGCTTTAGGGTTTTAATTACCTCCAGCAGCTGTTGTCATGAGTGATGCTTAGTCTGACCGCGTGGCCAGCCAGTTTGTAATCTCTTTCATTGTGCTGCACATGATTTTTTGATATCCTGCATGTTGTGTCGTTCTGCCATATGCAGTTTATTCGATTTATTGCCAGTTTCTCTATTGGATCATTCACATTCGGTCGTGCTTAGGGTATCTAGTGTTTCCCTGTATACCGGTCTGAAACCAGTCAAGGAGTCTGATGCAGTTTGTGAGAAGAACTTATTAGAGACGACGCGAAGGGAGTTCAATAATAAATAGAATCCAGAACGAATTACTCTAGGACACTCCAGATCCAATGAGAATGAGTTAGGGCAGAATTCCCACTGGAAATGCTTGTATAAAAGGGCTGGGAGTAGCGGCTGCGCAAAAACAAACTCGGGTTGGGGGAAAAGATGATACGGGGAAGAAAAAAATGAGACTTTCGAGGTTTACTATTCAGATGCAATAGAAAGTGCATTGGTTAGACGCAGCAACTATTCTTTTAAATAAGATTCTCTAGTTACCATCAGGCACGCGTTGATTGTCCAAAATGTTTGTTTAATTTCAAGTTCGAACATTGTTCGTACTCTCAGTAGATCTTTTGTCGCTCGCATAACTGTGCTTTCGAAGATTCTCAAAAGTTCGAAGCAATCTTGTGGATTTTAAGTTGGTCATTGATTTAGACCAGGGGTGCCCGAGCCCATTCCGCAAGCCACGCTCTCGTTTTTGCTTTCCGCAAAGGAATAGCTCGCGCGCATACGGTTTACGCGCCCCATAAGCCTACATAAAGCAACAACAATTTCATATGTGTCTCTCTTCTCTCTCTCTCTCTCTTATGTTTCCGACAAACTCTAACGCAATAACAATGTTGCTTATGCGTTCTCAGCGCTCGCCTCGCTCGCCTGTGCTTGAGACAGCAACGACCACACAAATAAAAATCGGGTTTCTCTTTCTTGCTTGAGTTGTATTTGCTGCATTTGTATTTGTCTCTCAAGGCCTATCCAATCGAAAAATTACCAAACATATAGATCGCAGCCCTGCAGCTGTTGATAGGTATTTAAAAGATCCAAAAACACATGAAAACCAGCTTAAAGGAAGAAAACAAACTTTAATTACTGGAGGAGAACGTAAAGTCCTTAGAATTCTTCCAATTCCGCATAGTCGGTTGCTAAAATCAAGGAATTAGTCAGAGTAAACACAATCCTTTCAACTTTGCAACGTACCATTTCAAATGAAAAACATCTTAAACGTCTAAATATTAAAAAAAACATCCGCTAAATGCCATTTGCAAGCAAAAAAGGCTCCAATCTGTAAAAGATTATGTGACGTGGACTGTTTTACCTAACACTCGACCTAACAACTGGCCATCGATAGTCTTTACTGATGAAAGACGTTCTAATTTAGACGGCCCTGATGGATACCAATACTATTTTCATAATTTGCGAAAGGACGAAGTATACAATTCAAATAGTTCAGAATTTTCACTCAACCGTTTAATAGGCTAATCCCACTAACATCCTTGTCATCTTTGTAGCTTGGTCCAATTAGACAACGACCTACTTAATATTTCGAAAAAACAAAAATTTAAAAATTGCGTAGAAAATAGGTGTTAAGCATTTTAGGTAATGATGTGTTTATGGTGTATATTTAATGTGAAAACAAAAATAAGTTGAAAAAGTTATTTTTTAATGGACGCGAAGAGGCTCCAAAGTTTTTGATAAATTTTCTATTTTTGTTTAAATATTGCGAAATATATCTTACAAAATCGCAACAATATGACAAATTTTGAAAATTGACGACCCGACGCATGTAGCACAGATTTTAGTATTGAAATTTTTATGTAGCTTTAGGCGAATGGGTAATTTTTAGTTATAACTTTGTGGCTTCGTCGCGCCCATTAAAACTTAAACTTAATTTTTCTTGTTTGAAATTTTATTATCTATAATACAAAAGGAATCCGTTAAGGGGGCAACCTCTCCAAATTTTCATTTTTTGAATTAAAAAAGGCACCCCAATGCCCATATGGTCTTCTGTGCCGCGGTAGAGCTCAGAGATCCATGAGCTATGCATAAAGTCATTCAAATTTAGTTGGAAGCGCAATTGTTTATTTGAAAATTTCTAGAGTCCAAAAGTCGAGCTAACAAAAGTCACACACAAACTTCTAGCTGGTCAACAATGCCCTGCTTAAAGCCTAAAACCTATGAAGCTACAATAAAAATATCAGGTGTGCCGCAGAAATCACTAGCGATTCGGCTTCTAGCGATTTGTCAAAACGCGCGAAAATTTTCGGCATGCCACAGAACTTCGAATGATTTAATTTTTTAAGCTTGTACACAAACCCTTTCGAACTTGACTGCGTAGGGTAGACACACCGCAATTGCAAATAATAGTAAGCCTTTATATGCGTTTTTATTAATATTTTTAAATGTAAAGTAATTGGTTAGTTCTTTTTTAAACAAAATAAACATAATTTTCTTCAATGGAGTTGAATGTTTTATAATTCAAACAACAAAAATTGTAATTTGCCACCCGCCAAATTAAAAATGAGACCTTGCAACTCTAGCTGCTGTATGGTAACACGAGTACGGCAAACGAAAAGGTAAACAAAAGAATTGCTTAAATTAAATCGACGATTTAGGGAAGACGCAAATCCGTAAGGAGACGATAGAGTGCAGCCGTCTTGGATTCGCATCGGACCCTCTTTCTAAATCAGACGATAGGCAAAATTCTGTGGTTAATGCTCCTGCTGCTTGAATAGTACCTTGGGCCCAGCATTATTTTATTGAAGCTATCGGAGGAAAGGTTGGCCAAATTTATGGTCAGTTTGTTCCAGGCTGCAGCCACCTGAAGCCCTTTGTGAAATTGCGGGCTAAGTCCTTATGCTCCTTCATAAGAGCCAAGAAAACTCCGACTGGACATCTGGTCGATGCTTTCCCTATTATAATTTATTGAAATTATAAACAATTCGAAAGAATAATAAAATTAACTAACATTTGAGCGGCTTCTCGTCATTATTTTGGTTTTAGCGTTGCCACTTTTTTGAATTGCCACCAGAAATCTATTTACAAATTGCAAAATAAATAAGCAAAAGATCAACGCAAAAGTTATTGCTAATCAATTTAATTTTTTATCTTTATTTCAGCACAAAAATCGATATTTTAAACACCTTAAAACTTAATTCGATTAATTTCGAAATTCAAATGTTAAAAGGTGGCATCACTGAAATACTAGCGATTTGGTAAATTGCAGTGAATGACAAATTTAACTAGCGATTTATAAAAATGATAATTTAATATACTTAAAATGCTAAATGTTTAATTTTTTTGATGTAGATGATTCACAAATTAAACACCCTTTATGAATCAATAAGGAGTATTTTAATCAAAATGCATTTTGGAGGCTTATTTAAGCAAATCGCCGGCTCTAGGGTGCGCGATTTTTAAATCTCTCGGAAACAGGCTCTGTGGCAGGGCGAAATCAAATTCGCGCGAATTTAGAGCGGAAGTGATTTCTGTGGCACCCCTGTATATGTTTTCTTTTACGACGTAAGTGAACACTAAGGAGCGATTTTATAAAGTTCAAGTTCCTAGTGGGGAAAATAGGCTTCAAAACAAAAAAGTTTTTTAAAATTAATCACAAATCAGTCAGTCTGCGGTATTCTAAAATATTATTAGCCACCTCAGTAAGATGACTCTAAATATCCTGTTGAATTAAAGGCATTTTTAATGAAGAAACTTTTAGGACATACAGAAACTTTAAGCAAGCAAAAAAATCACTGAACAAGAGTCACCACTGATTAAGACCAAAGATTTATAGGTATTATAGATGACGCATGTGAAACAGAAAACGATTTTCTAGGGAACTGACATTGTATCCCAATTTTTGCTTCTCGCTGCCTTTACGAGGAATATACATATGTATTAAAATTTATCTATACGTTTTAATAAATGGGTGTTGGCTGAGAGCAAAGATTTATAGATATTATAGATGACGCAAGTGACGCAAGTACAATATTGTACTCATTGGTGCGATATTCTCATGCTCGATATTTTAAACCTTTGGTCATTGTTTATTCATCCAGTAAAGCGACTAACATGTAAGAGTCATAATTCCGTCTAGCGTCCTCGGTTTGACGCAAAACCTGTGTTAGATGAGTCATTGCAGTCTAATCGCTGTTTGTCAGCCGCGGCAAGGCGACTATTCTAAATGCATCTTGGTGACTGGCTATACAAGTCTGTTGATAGACTGCGGTTTGCAGAGCAATTGCCTCCAAATAAGGTGTTTTATTGTGATCCTGAGTCAAACATTCATAAATGTTTTTGCAGCGGTATGCGTAAATATTGCAGCTCAATTGTATATGATTTATATATAATATATGATTTTATACATATGATATATAATTTATATGATTTGCAAATAGCATTCTGTTCATTGTGGGTTTTTCATCATGAATCGTATAATCGACCAGTCGGCCCTTTTTTTTGTATACCAGAATTATTGTAGTTAACTCAGTGGTCCATTACATTAGTTTACAAAAATAAAACAAGAAAGAAAGTCGGTCAAGTGCGACTATAACATACTCTGTACTCCCAAAGTTTGTATTTATCTGATCAATTTAAGATCGAAGAAAAATATAAAAATCTCAGTCCAGAGATTAATTTAATCGAAATAGTTTTGAGCTGAACTACACAACTCTATTTAGAATTGGATCAAATTAAGAGTTGCAACTACTGGATAAAATTATGCTAATGCTTATAAGGGATCAACTTATTTTATCTGATGCTTGATGCAAAGTCAGAAGGTTAGGTTAGGTTAGGTGTAGGTTTTTCTTAAATTGAACGCTGCTCCCTTAATTCTGATCTCGTTTGTCGCACCGCAAGTAGCTCAGGTGAAATCTTCACCACTTGCTAGCTAGTTATCCATTGTCAGACCTCTGTAGGTAAGTTTATGTGGTCACGTATGGTCACGTATGACATGGCGCTTTCCCTGCTTGGGTGTGTGTGTGTATGTCAACTCTGATTGTGGGCTTCTTTAACTCTTTTTTTATGTTTTCTGCTTTTTACTTACACAATTGCCATTCTGCACTTTTGCTTTCCTATAGATTTCATTTTCATGTCGTCGCCCCGAAACCAACCAACGAACCATCTATGTCATAATTGTTTACCCAACCCCGCACATCTCCTCTACATTATCCATTGTTGTGTGTGTGTGTGTCTGGTTGGTAGTGGCTTTCTTCTTCTGGACAGTCAACATGGCGTGAAGTTAGTTTTCTTTGGTGCAAAAACTTTCAATCTTTTTCTTTCCGTTTATTTTTGTTAAGCATCTGAAGCGTGTCTATTGGACGCCAGCAACAACCCTATGGAAATGTGTTGAAATTGGTGCAACTTTTGCTCACAATGTTTTATGCAAATTGAAGAATATGTCTGAATTTATTTAAGCCGTTTAAACGTTTAAAATCATGCATATATAAATGGTTTTTAGTTTGTTGTTGTCAGATAGAAAGGTACGAACTGTTGAATTAAGTCAACCAAAAAGAGTCCGAAAATCGGGGGTATACATATGTTTATGATGTCGACATTCAAGAACAATCATTCTAATAAAAGCGGCCAAAGTAGCCATGGTATGGTTCTGCTTTCTTTGACTACCATGGCGTGGGGCATTGAAAAAGGAATGTTGAGGGTTTAATCCGAAATTTCTTGGGGATTTTTTGGTAAAAAATTAATTATGCATCAATCACCGCATTCATCAGACTTGGTCCCCTACAATTTGTTTCTGTTCCAAAAACTAAATAGCAGAAAGCCGGAAAACACACAAATCCGTCAAAATCAAACTGCAAAATGGCTGAACATATCAACATTGTATGTTGGAAATTTCTGTACAAACATTAAACGACAGTATATTCATATCGACAAGGAAAGATTCATAAACTGTGTCTTAAATGTGCGGCATTTGGTTCAAAAGTGGTTTAAAGTCGATTCAAAAGTGTTTCAGAGCAGAGTGGGTGGGATTGACGGGATTGGCGTTACGGAAAAGAATGGTTTTCGCAGGTACTGGGTGCGCTGCCTAAGAAGTGCAGGGCAGTCGCATAGTAGGTGTTGTACGGCCATATGATCATATGACCCCGTTAAAACTTCAATTACACAGAAAAAATTTTATCGGTAAATTCAACCAATTCTGCGGTTAAAATGCTCCAACCCATAATTGTGGGTTGAACTTACCGCCAGGAACAGTAAAAGAGGCATAACACAACGGTAGCACAGTAGATTTCAACCAGAAATGACGGTTGATAATGCTCCATCCAATAAAAATAGTTATTTTACCATTGTTTACATTTTTGTTAAGTTTGGGAGCAGCCCAACAACAACAACAGTAAAAACAACAGTTATCAGAGATTCTCGATCGTTCAAAATGCAGCTGCTGCGCCCTCTGTGTGAGCGTCTTGTTCGCGCTGTTCTCTGATTCGCATTGACTTTGTTGTTGTTCACAATTTGAAGCGAGTTATTTTGCGACAGTTTATTATGAGACACACCGCAGTGCAAATACCTGTCTGAAAAACATCGAATTATTAATAATTTCATAAAATTTTATTTGTATTGAATCTGCCTAAGAATTCAGCAATGCACATCGCAACTACAATTTGCGCCTCAAGTCTACTATATTAATAGTAACTTTTACCCAGTAAACCAAAAACAAGCGGTCTTAGCAGTTCTGTCATAAGGTAGCCTCTGCCAACTCATTGAAGTTGGGCAAAAGATCGCTGATGATTGAACTATTGGAAGTTTATGGAATAGGTATACGATCAACCAACCTCCTTTGTGATGTTGTGCGTGTCTTGTTTTAGAAACGTTATGATGAAAATCATAACTTATTGACCTAGAGCCTGCTAAAAAGTTCTAAGATCAATATTTCGCAGTAAAATTTACTGTAAGAATGGGTAGATTCAACCAACGACGAAACATGTTGGATACAACCAACATAATTTCCACATCTTCTTCTTCGGTCGAGTTTACTCAGACCCATTAAAATCATGGAGTTGTCATATTTTTAATTGAGGTCGACTACGCTTACAATGCTTGCTATCGATAGCGCCAATACAATTTTAAAATCCCCATGTCTTATTGATATCTTTAACAATCCTTTCCCATTCCATGCTTGTACATGGAAATGCGAACAACTTTTTGTTCATCACGGTTTGTCTCCTTCAAAATATTGTAAATGGTCGACTGATAGATTCGGAATAACGCAGTTTGACTTGTAGACTTTCCGCAGGTCCAATGCAGTTCGGCATCACAGTGTCCTGCTTCTAAATATGGGCATTTCCCCATCTGAAGTAACGTGACATTCGCACGAAAAAATGAAAAGCTTGAACTTTTAAAAAGATTTTTTAAATTTGCGCAGCAATAACGTAGCACTACAACCAGAAAAAACAAGTAAGAAAGTCGGTCAAGCCCGCAGTAGCAGCGCTGCGGCAGCAAACTTTCTTTTGGTCATAGCTTGACCTATAGATGGCGCCACTACTTGATTTTCAGATCTGACCAATAGATGGCGCCATTTCAAAACTGACTTTTGGTCCTTTCTCTAAAAGGTACGAACCAGCTATCTTTTAAACTGTGGGAGATTTTTCTCCAAATTGCGGTGGCGGGTGGGGACGTGGCAATAATTCAAAATAATCTTGATCTGCATGAAATTGCTGCGAAATTACTTTTATGAACTAGTGGCTGCACTGCCGCTTATCGATTGATAGTTGTGAATTAGCAGCTACTGCATATAAGCATTTTCGGTTTGATTTTCATAACTACAATAACAAATACACAAAATACCGCGCGTTATGATAATTGACGGCTCAAAATTGCAAACATTTGTAGGAACAACAATTGAACCAATTAAATTTGAAAATTATTGCGAAATGCAATCGGCCAAATTGTATTTCACGAGTTCCCATCACATTCAAAATTTTGTACGAAATGATCACTTTTTAATGGACTGACGACCTGTTGACCAACGATAGACGACTATCTATTGATAAGTGCCTATCGAACTGGTCGGAGCTTTCGCAATCTGGATTTCAGAACACGAATTTTTTACGTTTTACTTTTCGCTTTTGCTAGGCTATAAGCAAAAAAAATTTAAAATAGAAGCACAATTTGCTGCGTCGGCAACTTTTCACTCAGATATTTGTCATTTTAGCTCTCTGAGTTGTTTTTTGACTCTCTGAGTTTTTTTTTCTATGTCCGTCTCCCTCTAACCACCGTGTTTTCTTATATCGACAATAACTTTGAGTGAAGTATCTTGTTGTCACAATTAAGTATCTCTTTGTCACAATGGATTCAACATCTTTCAAAAAAGAGAGGCGTTTCAAATTGTGCTTCTATGTTAAATCTTCTTTGCTATAAGAAATCGAAAGTGTTCGTAAAATGTATTATTTAAAAATAAGATATTTTTAGGATACCAAAACATCTTAAATGTACCAAAGAACTGTGTTTTATTTTCATTTTGTGGGTAAATTATATTTTTTAATGCCAAATTTGCAATTTACTTTTAATTTCACTAGCCAAAAGGTAAAACGTTTGAATGTGCAAAAGTCTTTTGTTTTACTTTTACCAAAACACGAATCAATTCCACTTTCGAAAATCTTTTGTGGAAGTGGAATTAAGAACCAGGCTGTAAAAGCCATTTCTATCTATATAGCAAATTCATCGAAAAGACGATTTAATGCATTAAATCCACATAAAATGCACATTAATATCATTATATATTTGTCTCTCTGGCAACCACGAAAATACAATGTCAGCTGGAATTAATGCATTATTAATAGGTTTAAATAATGTTGTTTATCTAGGCATAACTGTCTTCAAGAATTTAAATGTTCCTTGTGGGGTTTCATCCAAGGTGTCGCTTGAAAGATTGCATAAAACTCTCTGCTTAAAAAACGCTGCACCTGTTCGGTAAACGGAATGAAAATTTTGTCGCTAGCTCCCTCAGTATATGGTAAACTCGTTCTCCCTAATGGGAGTTTCTAGCTACAAGAGGGCTGTGCTGAGGACTAGATTGCAGCATAACCGTCAACAAGAATTTATATGTTCCTTGGTGGATTCATTCAAGGTGCCAGACCGCATTAAACTTTCTGTTCGGTAGATGGAATGAGAGCTTTGTCGCTAGCTCTTCGGGGAAAATACCAGCTGGTGGGAGTACAAGAATAAGTACACCTAGATCATTTACTATGCTAGCGGTATCTTTTAAGTGTTTTAATGCCACATTATTAATTGTGAATTAGCTTGATTCCAAGACTAAAATGAATCCAAGTCTGCTTGCAACTGATAGCGAGTAACCAAATTTTTAAATGATAAACATAACTTTAGAGTTAGCCTGGAATAAAGCAGGATCCTTGATGAAGAGAGTACCAAGTGACTACCTTGGGGTATTCCAGAAGTAAACTGAATGCACTGAGAGGTTAAATTTTGAAACACTTAGATAAACAGAAATTCAACTAAAATTAGATCGGTTAAGCTTAAATTATGAAGAAGCTAAATGTGATTAGCATAATCAAAAGCCTATTTAAAATCAGAATAAATTACGTCAGTTTCCACTTTATATAAGAACCTTTTTATAACTAAAGACTTAATCTCTTAGAAGTTCCGAATGTGTCATTGTCATTAATCGTTTTCATAAGATGACGATGTTGAAAGTTGTAATTGCGAACATTTGCCCAAAATCCTGAAATCTCCCAGTTTTGAACATTAACCATCGGTGAAGTTAGGTTTGAACCCGCGAGCCTGAGCTTTGCGGGCTTGCAACCCTGGTCAAAAGTGGTTCAGGGCCATATCTTAAAAAGCTAAAAATAAGCTGGTGCAAAATGGAATTTAAGCTTTGCTTTAGAAAAAGTATTTTTGATACCCAAGCTAATTCGGGGAATCGGGAATTCCTTTATGACGATTCTACGCTCTTATCGACTTACAACTTCCCATAAGAGCGGCGTCATCATCAACATCATCATCATCATTCTTGTGCTGAATTTAGTTGAGTTGTGTTTGTCGTGGGTGACGTATGTCATACTTCCACCCACCCACACATTCACGCAATGGACTCACGACATTCGACGCGTCGTTGAATTCTCGGCAGGCTTCTCTTTTTTCTCTGTTTCAGCCTCGCTTGTTGTTGTACAAAATATGCCTCATGCCCATAATGTAGTTTCGTTTTCGTTTGTGCGCTGCGTTGAGTTTTTTGTTTTCTGTTTTTTGTTGTTTATAGCGCATTATTAATTATGACGACGAGCTGTTCAAAAGTTATCTAACCGTTGCCTGGTAAACACGACGAAAGGCTTTTTTCCTTGATTCTGAATGAAAAGTGTGTTCGAAATTTGAAAGAAGTTTCATAGTGAAAGGTGAAGTGAAGGCACACATTAACCCGAACAACAACAATTAGCAGCGGAAGATCGACATATTATATATTCAAGAATTCTTGAGTGAGTAATCGGTGGGCGAGTAGAAAGAAGGCTACTTATAGGTATGATGAATTCAATGAAACTGTTCGTCGTTGTCGTGAGCGAGTGAGTGTGGGGGGTGCCAATTGGACAGACTCAAGGGCGGTCAAATACTTTCATGATGACCGCACCTGCCATGACGTCATCCTGATGTATGCTTAGATGACAAGGGCAGGGTGCCCAAGCCATGTTGTGTGAAGCATGTTTTCCATGTGATGAGTGTATGTTATTGTGTGTATGAAACATGAGAACGTGCCATGATCGTTCAGCCTGTCGATGTTAAGTCCAAAAAACCAATTTAACTTTTTCTTTATTATTATTCTCGTGTGTTCTGTTTGTTATTTGCATTTTAAGTTGTCTTCTAGAATCTAGATCAAACACGGGTCTGAGTCTAATCTTCCCTTGTATGTTTCTAAGCAAAATATTTATGTTTTATGAGAATCCCCACTTCAGTATATATTTTATGATTCTCAGAAATTTTTAAAATGAAAGAAACAGTAACTTGATTGTATTTAAAGTCCCACTAACTTTGGTGCTAATAACAATCGAAGGCTGCAAATCTCCTAAACTATATAGAAGTTTCGTATCCGTTGCAAAGCTTAAAGCTCAACTTAGATAAATTACTCTAAACTAGAAGAGAACTAATTTTTTTTTATTTATGCATGTCGTTCATTCATGCTCGCGTCGTGCCCATCTCTACAAAAAACCGCACACTTTTTTAAGAGTAATTCTTAAAATTCGGTCATAGCTACCCCTTCTACAGATAGTAGTCTCTACCTTCTATTTACATAAAAATGCGATATTTGTAATGCAGTTTCACAATTTAATCTTTGCTTTATTTTCCTTCTCAAACTCCAAGTTACTCATGCTAATTGGATTAAAAAAACGAATCTTCTTTTCTGCTTTTTAAGGGCCGAAAATATCTGATTCAAAAATTGCTTTATCAATATGGAATTGTTTCTTCGTTCTCGACGCATACAATTCGATACACTAAGAAAAATAACTGAGAAAGTCAGCAATCAGGACTGTAATATACTCTGTATCTCCGAAACTGTTTGCTCACATGCACAAATTATTGGTTCTTAAATTTTTAAGAATTTTGTTCTTAAAATCGATCTTATTCTGTGTTTCTTAGGCGAGGAAGTGAGGATAAGTAACTGAACGGAAAGCAAGCAAAGTCAAAACTCATGAATGAAGAAATTCGTTATGAAAAAGTTCATTCTTGGATCAAAACTATTTACTATTAATTCATGGATTTGTTGATCTACTTGAAATAAATTCATGCTGCAATAATTAAGTCATGTGTTTCCCACGCTGAGGCCCACATTTTATCTGTAAAGTTCAATCAAAACTGCATTCAATGGAAAATAAAACGCATACAAATCAAAGCTATCGCAAGTGAATCATAAATTGTCTTTGACTTGCCAATCAAATGTGCAAAACTTGTTCTCTAGTAAGTATTGCACGTCAAAACCGCGCTGACCAACATCGAACGCTGGCCGGCGATTGAAAAATAGTGTGCTCTCTTGGCATAAGCCTCGTCACGCGTTCGGCTCTTGTCGGTGCGAATAGCGAAATGTGTTCGCCACCTGCGGGCTACTGGGGACAAGCGCTCCACTAGATCATGGTTCATTCGTTGTTGTCTTACGCAAAGGGAAACCCGCGCGTATTGCCTTCACTTCATATGCTTTCTCTCCGAGCGAAGGTATTGTTGTTGGCTGCAAATTATTTCGTTGTTGTTTTCTACATAGGGATAGCCGCGCGTGTAGAACTGCAACAACAACTTCAAATGTGTCTCTCTTCTCTTTCTCTTCGATAGAAGGTTTTGTTGTGGGCTGCGTGTGTATCAGATAGACACGAGCACACACACACACAAAGAAACTCGTGTTTCTCTTTCTATTTTTTGTGGCTCTTGTTGTTCGACAAATATTTTCTTCATTTGTATTGGTGTCCACGCGGCCGTAAGCTCATTTTGGGCACTATAGGGTTAATTATTATTACTTGAAAAAACAGAGATCGAAAAAATCGGTCCCACTTTTCGGTAACACTTTTCGCCCGGCACACCCCCTGGGGGCGAAGACATTTCGCTATTTACACTTATACGAGCCGAGCGCATGCCGAAGCTGAGGATAAGAGAGCAAAAAGCCTTGTAGTCGCTGGCTAGCTTTTGATGCTGTCAGGTGGAAGCAAATACACGGCGTTTTGTTTTCGCACACCAATACACTCTCACTTTTTGCCCTCGCTCTCGTTGGCCAACACTGGAATGGAGGTACCAAAACAAGCTTTAACAGCGGTCACTGCTTCTCTTTGGTTGTGAGAGGAGAGAAACACATATATTTTTTTTTCTCCCAGGTCTGCCTGCAACCTTTTGGCAAAATTCACGCATTCAAATGGTCTTCTTCGCATGTATGCATCGGTGTGTAATGCTCGGCTAACAATATGAACTATATGCGCTCCTCGTATTGACTCTATCTCTCTCTCTCTGATTATGTTAAACTCTTGACTCTGCAACCTTTTCAAATAACATTTTGATAGTTTGGTCTTCGAGAAGCGCGGAATTTAAGAACAATTAACTGAGTTAGACCGACCAGTGCTGTATGTTCAACCACAGCCACTTAACAGTGAGCGCGATAACAGAACACATTCGATTGAGGGAAGCCCGAGCCCGCTTTTTCTTTGGTTTTTCGGTCAGTGACGTGAGCAGAGCGGACTGAAAATAGGGTTGAGAGTTATTTACGAGCTATGTGAAGAACAGAAACAAAATAAATTTCCTGTCGAAGCTGTAACCTTACAATTGCATACTTAAAAAAAAAACTTTAAAAAAAGGTCTTAAAATTTCTTAGGAATTTCTTTTCGATTACTTTTCGGCGCCTCAGGCCCACTGTGCAGGGTCATTTAATGATGGGTTTTAACCCATGCTTTAGCAAGTTAAGATGCAGCTAAAATAGCTATAAATCTCCATCAAAAGTGGTTAAATATTTGGTACCTAAAATAGCGATTAAACACAAATGGGCACAAATAATTTGTACAAACTTGATTGACATGTGTGAACTTAGCTTTCAGCTCGTGCCCGTTTTTTGTTATTTTTTTTTGTGCTCTCTCGTGCTGATCTCGCGTCAGACAGATTATGTCATTTAGTTTTTATGGACGAAACCTGGCGCCATATGTACTCGTACATGTGCCGCTGGAACTATCACGATCGTGGCAGTTAGAAAGCATAGCATTCCAAGCATTCCTTAGCTCTCGTTTTATTTATTTATTTATTAGTTTTTGTTTCGTTTGTTGTTGCTGTTGTAGCATGTGCTCATTCATGGAACATTTTGCATTTAGCGCTTTTTCAACTGTGTTTATCCGTGTTTTGTTTTCATTTTGCATTTCGCGGCTCTCTCTCTCTCTCTCGTCTAAACTGGTTAACACAACAAATTTTGAAACTGGTCAGTTGCAAATATTGGTCAAGCTACTAAGAGCCCACAAACGACATAATGAAGTTGAAACGGCATCGGTTGTGTGTGTGTGTATTTGTGTCTGTGTGTGCCAAATTGGTGGCATCTTTTGGCATTTGACAGCCGCTTAAAATCCGCCTAGCCCAGTTTTTGTTTATTTTTGTTTCTTCCCAGAACAAGAATTGAATTCACCTCTTGATTGCCCCAAAACCAGCTTCGTTGCCTGATCCAATTTCCCGATCATGCAAAGTGGTTCTTTGGGTCTTTGAAGTGATATTGGAACTTGATTTTTGGCTTCATATCTATGCCAATTATTTGGGTGAACGTCACTTTACCAATAATGCACGGGGCAGGGGGTACCAAAAGGTAAACCAAATAGAAAATTGTAGTTCATTATGGGAAAGTGGATTACACTTAACTGGATTTATCTAACTGTGAAAGTTAAGGCATTTTAAATGTGACAATTGTTTAATTTGATATATTTATTACCCACCACAAGAGATTTAAACAGGGCAGGTCAGCCCGAAGTCACTCGCGTTTTTTACACAGACACAAGCCGAACTTAAGATTGTAATTATCGGCGAGCACAGAAAATCAAGTAAATCGGCTCTAGCCTTTCTTGCTCTTAAAAACAAGCACATTTTCCTGTACCCTCCATTTGACCGGCCCTGGTTTTAAATGATATACTCTCCAACTATGCTGGATCTCTTCGCTCTGTTACTTAACCTAAACTTGAATCATCTATACTTGTGTACTTCGGGCGATGAGTTATTGCCCTCTTGTCGGATAACCTCTTTGGGGCTTAGTCCATGGTCTCAAAATGATAAAAAAAAAGGCACCAAATGAGTATTTTAATAAGTACTCTGCATTCTCGAAGAGAATAGCATTCCATGGATTCTTGACTCGTATTCTGCATCATTTTTTCGTTTTCGTCATGGGCAAAGTTTTATTATCTTCCGATAAGGTAATACATTTTCGGTACAACCCTGTACATACGAGGTTTGTTCAAAAAGTATTTATTTATTCATTAATATCTATTTTGTCCCCTTCAAAATAGTCCCCCTCGTTGACATTTATGACAACGTTTATTCCAATCCTCAAAGCACTTAAAAAAATCATTTTTGATGTGAAAAATCATTAATTTCGGTACCGAAGATTTAAGTAGGAGTTAAATTTGATTTCTGCGTCATGTGACGCTGACGTCATGCATATTTTGAGTTGTTGTTTTGTGGAGTCTCCCGGCACACACACACAAGAGGGTTGGCAGAGGGGTGGCTGGGGGAAGAGGATGAAAGAGGGTGGTGGGGAATGGGGCGGAAAAAGTGTTGGAATGAGGGTCGAAAGAGAGGGACTAAACAGTGATAAACCACGAATCTGAACAGTGACTTAATAGTGACATAACAGTGAGTAAACAGTGACTAAACGGTGACTAAACAGTGACTAAGCAAGGACTTAACAGTGACTTAACAGTGATTAACAGTGACTAAACTGTAACTAAACAGTTACTGAACTGTAACTAAACAGTGACTAAACAGTGACTTATTAGTGACTAAATTCTAACTAAACAGTGACTTAACATTGGGTCAACCGAGGGGGGAACAGTGGGAAAAGGGGGGAAGAGAGGATTTTACTGTTGTTGTTTTCATTAAACCATAGAGCAGCACAATAAACAAGACCTACAAGACTTAGCTTTACCATATGCCACAGTCAACATTCGGAATGCGTCGGCGCACTTAGTTTTGTTTTTCACATAAAATTTGATGCAGATTTTTTGATCCATTTTTTAGAATAGTAAAAAATCGAAAATGAGCCAAAACCAGGAAATCAATCCGGACCTAGAACCGGAATTTAAAATTAAATTAAAAATCAAAACCAGAACCGAAATTTTTACCTAAAAGATCGAAAAGAACCTTAACAATGTACTTGTACAGTTTCGGTTTTGAGTGCAACAACCATGTTTACTGCAAAGCTGGCACTTAGTTTTGGGGGACTGTTAAGCAACTTCCAACAAAAAAGAGTCTGGCCTTTCAAAACTTTTGTATTGCAGAATAGAAAAACACGAGACCAGTCTCTTTGAAAATATTGCATCTTATATTCTTAGTCTCTCATTATATTGTCATGCTAATGCTAACCTCAGAACAGATAAGTGCTTGTGTTATCCATTTCTGTTCAAGTTGATCTTAATGAGGAAAGCAGCACAAATACTTCAGAAGCAGAACAATACAAATAGTTCAGTATTTTCACAAAACTGTTTAATGGCATCAATCATTATACATTTTCCTAAGCTTAAAACGTGTTCAAAAATGTATTCATTGGAATTATTTGAAAATGACCGCCAAGATGTGTAAATGTATCGATATTTTAGTGTTAAGGTATTGGTACGAATCTCTTACTGTATAGAGCAGGCATGCCCAAAAGCAGCATACGGCAGAGCACTCACCAATACTCACAAAGAAAAGCACCAATACCAATAAGGGAACACATTGAAATTGGGTAAGGCAACAATAAAATCACATGAAATTGTTGTTGGTCAGTTTGCTTGTGCGCGCAAACACCAACCAAAGAAGAGAACAATACCGGTTTTTTTTCTACGCGACGCATACACACGAAATCGTTTGCATGTGTGTCGTTTTGTTGCATGTATACGTCATTGATTTCCTATCTTGGGTGCAATTACAAAAACAAAACGTACCCAAAGAGCATACGGTTGGGCATCGCTGGTATAGAAAATGAACGATGACGAAACCGAGAGTAGAACGCAGTAGATAGTGAAAGATAAACGAAGACAGACGATGTAAATAAAATGACAGACGGACAGACAGAGAGACAGAAAGAAAAATCCGTATCGACAAACCGTGAAGAGACAAACCCGCTTAGAGACATTGAAAATAGAAAACCGAAAACTCGAAAAAACCCTCGTTTATAAAATAAAGAAGATGTACTTAAATATTGAACTTCTGTTCACTTTTTGCGAAGGGCAAGTAACTTTTATTTTCCGGTGTTCAAGTCAGGGCTGCAACCGGTTCGACTTCTCATTCAGATTTACATGCTCTGCAGCAATTCTGCGACTTTCTTTTGCTCATAACTTTTTTGCTTAAACCTCTAGATCTACCATCTCTACAGACGGATATGGCTATATCGACTCGGCTGTTGATGCTGATCAAGAATATGCATATTTCATAGTGTCGGAAATGCTTCCTTCTGGCTGTGACATTTTCACAAAAGAGAGTATAAAATGGTTAACGATCCTAAAGCATGCTCTCAGCTTTCGATATAAAAATAGAAAAAGCATAATACGTGGTCTTGCAGCCCTCTTTCTCTCTTAAATGTGTTCCATTTCTCTAGGCCTTACTGTACATATAAGTACATTTATTTACCTTAACCGTCGCCTTCAACTTTAACTCATTTCCAAGGCAAGTCACGACTAGCTCGCGCACTACTTGCAAATTGGTCAAATCCGCCCAGAGCTCTGACTGCTGCTGCTGCTGCTACTACCTTCGTCTGCCTGTTCCACTTGAAGCATGTAGCCTATTCAGGTGTCCCAGCAGCTGATTGATAAGAGAGAAAGACCTGGAGAGGCTGCAGCTTCTACACACATAGACAACTACACACCACACACAGAGGTGGAGAGAGATTGACAAAGAGAAAGAGCGGTGGGATGGCGATGCCGCAAGTGCCCATTTGGTTTGCTCTTCTTCGACTCTGGTTTGTTGTTAATGTGTTGCTATTGCCGTTAGCGGTCTCCGTCACCAACGCCAACTTGGACTCTCGGACACCTTCGACTGGCGTTTTGCCCGTTTGCGGATTTGTTCATAGTTCAGTGCGCTTTCCAGTCGTGGACAACGACGACAGCTGACGACAACATCAAGCTAAAAATATAATTATTTTTGTGATTTATTCAATCAGCGAGTGTCGCTCCCACTCTCTCTCTCGGGATTGGGAAAGAATTCCAATTTCGAGTCTCAATTCGAAATCAAAGTTTTACAATTGTTATTTCTGGAGAGTTACATATGTGCTGCATCTGTGCGTCTCCATCGTGTGGTTGGTTGTGAATTATGCAATGCAATGCCGCAGTTTGATGAATCTTTTTTGAGAGATTGTGCCCTGGCCGAACGTTGGCGTTTCTACTCATATACGCTCAAGCAGTTGCCGCTTACTGAAGATCTTCAACACGATGATCACGATTCACCACAATCATGGTCGCCGCGCGATGGTAACAACAACAACAATAGCAAGACGCTGCATAACATCAAATGCCATAGACGACGTAAATATAAGAAATTGCCACGTTTGGCATCGCTATCAACGCCAGTGCTGCCCATGTCCATGCCCATGGTCAAGAATGTGATGTGCCGTAAGTGAAAGCTGTCACCCACATTGACATTAAGGTTTGCCAGTTGGAGTGGGTGGGTGGGCGTAGTCGGATTGTTTGGCCGGCTTCTTTGAATCATGCAAATCTGGTAAACAAATGAATTAAAATGAAATGTTTTTGTTATTCGATACAACAATAAGAAGTGGGTGATTTCATTGTTGTTGTGCATCACAGTTTTCACTGAATTTTATTTTAAAACTGATTGAATGTAGCGCAACAATAAATACAATATGTGGGTGAAGTTGTCAGAAAGCTTAACTGCATAATTGAAAAACCTTTAATGGCGACTTTACTTGTGAAACTTCTTCTTCTTCTTGGGTTCTTATGCCTTATGAGTTCACCTAAAATCTTTCCCAATACTTCGAGCATTTCATTTGGCAATCCTTCTCTCTTGAGGTCTGGTTTGCATTTCATTGCCTTCTTTGTCATGCAGTTTTTAACTATTTAGCTTTTGTATAAAAAGAAGAAGGCAGACAGGGGGTTAAATATATTACATCAAATCCTTCCTGATCGCTAACATTTGTTTTACTTTACCATCTATTTAAAAACTATTCTATAATGTTTTGTCAAATTGAATTCTGAAACATTGAGGAACTTGGTGACAGACGCTGACTCTAGAAACCCTTTAAAAATATTGCTAATTACACAACTTGCTAAGCCCGTGATAATTAAAATCACTTAGCAATCATGTCCTTCTCGTTCCGTCCCGCGACCTTCTCTAGAGCTACCACGGGCTCAAAATATTGATTGTACTTGAACCATATAAAAGTTTTTCCATCGTTTTGGCCCATAGAGTCTTAAATCTGAATCTCAAATATATCCGCTAAAAAAAACCTTTGCCCTTGAACTAGGGTTGCCGAATATTAAGAAATATCTATATCGATATTTTAATACCCTTGTAGGGGGTATGTTAAAAGTGTACAGATGTTTGTAACGCATAAAAGGAAGCATCTCCGAACACATAAAGTATATACACAGCGTTGTCACAGAAATCTCTAGAGATTTCATCTTCGGTTGGTTTGCAAATCGCTCGAAAAATCCGTCGGTGTCCCAGAACTATAAGAGATTTCATTTTCTTATTTGAAAATCTAGTTAGAACAGAAGCTGTTCCAATTGAACTATCAACTCTAAAAACAGGGCTGCATCTCTCGCAAAAAAATTTCCCTTTTTTAGGTAAGGGGTAATTTGATGTTCAAGTGATATTTATTGATTGTGTTACATGTTTTATAAAGCATTTTTAAATTATAATTCAAATTTATATATATTCATTTTATATTCTCCAAAAATATAATGCAAAATTTAAAAATTTGCTCTCACCACTCATGAAGTATAACTTACCAGCCCTTAGTCAGCTGGCTGTCACAAAGAGGGCGTCGCAACCTGTAGATGGCGCCACGTGAGGTGGTTGCTTTTGACTAATATGAAAGACTTTGGTTGGTTTTGCGAATAATAAGTAAAACGCAAATTTCAATGTTTAAACTAATTAAATAATTTATTAATTTGATGCAACATATCCAGAAAAATAATGTTGCTTACCTTTCCAAAACTAATTTTACTTGTCAAAATTGTTTGGGTGGTGAATTTTGCTAAATCTCCAAACAAAACACGAGAGATTAGAAACCAACCGAAAGAGATTTCTGTGACACCAAGAATTGGTTTTGGGTTGGAATTTGGTTAGAAGAGATTTCTGTGACACCGCTGATATTCTTGATGCCATGTCCGTCTGTCCGTCCGTCCGTCTGTTTCTATCAGAGCTCGGAAATAACCCTCAACACTTTTTTCGGTGCGATCAGCCCACTGACAAAACAGGAAAAAAACACAGACGACTCGGTCTCTCACTGAGCAAAACACTTTTTTTCCCTCCTCATGTGTTTTCTGTTGAGCATTTTCGGTTGATCAAAACAAACGAGACGGTCTGCCAATAACAACTGAGAGGAACACTTGTGAGCGAGCGCTCACGCAAAAACTGTCTTCAAATGAGCAAAACACAAAAAGTGTCAGCTAAAAGTGTTATTTGTTTGTTTGTATGTACAATGTACATAATTAAATAAATATGGTTTTTAGGCGTTAAGCAATTATCAAAAACTAATATTTTCTGCATTTCATTTGATAGGTTAATAATAATAAATTTCTCCATACTACACATATGTACAAAGATCGTTGACTGAGACAAACACGCACACAGGCATCCCAGTCACAAACTCGCTTACATTCTGCGAAGACACTTTGGAAGTCGGCTCTCGGCAAAACGGTCAGTGAAAGACATGAGCAAAACAGAAACGAAAAAAGCGATCTTTGGTTGAGCAAAACAGAATTAAAAGGGTCTTTTTGCAACCTCTTTTCGTTGTGTCTGTAACAGAACAGTTTTACACAGACACGCTGATAGTGTTAACAGTTTTTTGCGAGCTCTGGTTTCTATACAATCTTCTCCGTCAGTTTAAAAGCTATCTTAACCAAACTTTGCAGGAAGTCTTTAGGTACAAATACCCTGCACATTTGTGGGAACCGGATGTCTATAGTATATAGCTGCAATTGGAACGATCGGTCGAAAAACTAGTTTTAGTGGGGAAAACTTTTTTGTTTTCAATGCAAACGTCTCCAAACCGCGTATTTATAAGTTTTCTATGCTTCTACATAATTCCACTAAGTTTGATGAAAATCGAACAACATATAATAGTATAGCTGCCATACAAAAGATAGTTCTGAAAAACAAGTCTTAGTGAGAACAACTTTTTTGTTTTCAATGCAATCGCTCCCAAACTTGTTATTCCAATGTGTTCCAGAAATCTCTAGAGATTTTGTTGTCAGTTGTTTTTGAAAACAACCAATCCAAATGTCGGTGTTCCACAAAAGTCGGAGTTCGCTTCGGAGTTGCATGCAAAACAGCTGACTGGTAGTTTTTGCGTTGGGGCTGCCACGACAGGGTTGTAGGCTTCAATATAGTTTCAATTAATGAAGGTTTTTAATTTTATTTGGTAGTTTCTTAGCCAAATGCTGCAAGTGGTTGTGGTATGCACTGAGCTCCAAACTATAAATGATTGTTAAGCCATTAGTACTCAATTCTATCTTAAAAAAATTGAAGAGAACGCTAAAAACTATTTTGTATTGACAGAAATTTTCGGTTGGAAAATGCGATTTAGTAAGAAAAACTTTTTTGTTTTCAATATTAGCTCTCTTAAACTCGGTCATTGTTAATATTATCTGTTTTTAAGCTGTTTAAAAAGCTGTTTTAAAGCGAGCTTTTTGAAGTGTATTAAAACTTTGGCACAGACGAAGTTAGCTTTGCTTTCTCGTTTTTAATAAATTAATTTTTTTTTCGAATTTACAAATTCGTCACAGATATAAACTAGCAGCTTCCAAGGAAGAAATGCAGTCTAATGAAAGAGATATAAACAGATCGGTGGGCAATTGCAGGAGATGTACACAATCAGATGTTTGTTCATTCTTAAAGACTACATCAATCCGGCATCGAATTGATAAGATCAATTCAATACTTAATTTAACCGAAAGTTGGATTAATTGTATGTCAAGGAATCGATTCAAATTCACAAAATTACAATTATTATTGGGTGCGTTCACTAGCAAACATAAAACATCAGAAATCAAACACCAAACATCATCCATCAAACAAAATTTAATGGGCTTATGCTGAACGCATTGATGGAATTTTAAGTAAACAAATAATATGCGTGGAAATTGTCGTTTTAATTTTAAATGGCAGCTTAAATTTTTCTGTTTTTTGTTTCATCCATTACCATTAACAACGAGAGCGTTAACGAGAGTTAAAGTCGGCTCTGCCCGACTTTGATATATCCTTTACTCATGGAAAGAAATGGTAAATACAGTGATTCTGTGGGAGGACAGCCGAAAAGTATGCAACATTTTTAACTCTGCTCCTTATTTCCTTATGAAAATTTTAGGGATCAGATCGATATCTTAAAAGATGTGGGAGTTATTCAACATTTTTTATTGTGGGGCGGGAGTGGGCGTTTCAAAAATTTAAAACAAACTTGATCTGAGTGCAGACATTAGGAGTCTAGATATCAAAATTTGGTTGCTCTAGCTCTTCAAGTCTCTGAGATCTAGGTATTCATTCAGACGTACGGACAGACGGACAGGGCTATATCGACTCTGTTGTTGATGCTGATCAAGAATATATATACTTTATATGGTCGGAAATGTTTCCTTCTGCCTATTACATACATTAGCACGACATTAGTATATCCTTTTTACTCTACGAGTAAAGGGTACAAAAATTAACAATCATTATTGCACATCACATTCGTTCACCACAACAATCGAACTAGATCCATAGATTTTTTTCTTTGTTATATTCAGTTTGGTTCAGCGTTTTCGCAAGGACGTCAATTCGGTTTGTCAGCTGGAACTATCAGTTTGGTTCGGTTTAGTTTAGAACCGTTTTGCATCCCTGGTATTAACAGCTATTGACTAGCTATCGACTATAGTCGAATGAACCACACTTTTTAATGCTATCAATCATCCAAAAGTTCTGGTCCTTTCACTATGAACTCGTACATACATAGATATGAGAACTTTAATTTGCAAAGTTACAATATGTCTGTTGCTTTATTTTTCTTCTCATAGACGTAATAACCCGAATTGGAAATCATTTTCAAAACGAATCATTAGTAGACAATGCACCAACCGATCCAGTACCTAACAATGATTTTTTCCCGGCTAAAATTTGTAGAATCTTATAAAAAAAAACAAGTAAGAAAGTCGGTCTAGCCCGACTGTAATAAACTCAGTACCTGGAGAAGCCGCTGAAAGGAACGCTGCTGAACAGTAGAGGGCGCCACTACTTGCATTGAACAATGAGGCATTTTCAAAACTGACCTATAGATGAAGCCAATACTGCCAGGGCGGGGGAAGTAACTTTTTTTGGGCCATAACTTGAGCATAGTTCATCCAATCTTTATTAAATTGATAAATAATCTTGATTAATTAATATCTCTTGAAGGTACGAACCATCTATCTTCAAAACTGTGAGAGATATGACGTTTTTTTCAAATTGCGGGGGCGGGAGTATAAGAAGTTTATGTTCCATACATGTCAAACCTCTATCTCTTACCATCTCTTAGATCTCTTCGTTCATACGGACGAACATGGCTCTAACGACTCTGCTGTTGATGCGGAACGAATATATATACCTTTAAGGGTCGGAAATGAATACTTCTCCCTGTTCTATACTTTTGCACAAACTTAATATACTCTGTGTACCTTTGGTATAGAGTATAAAAACTTAAAAAAAAATCGACTTAATTAATTTTTCTGAACCGAACCTTTTTCACATAGAGCCGGCCAGCCATAGCCAGCGGGGGCCGAAGTCACGCAGCATATCGCACCGAATGTTTGCCGAAACAATGCATTTCTAAGTGTCAGAGAGAGACTAGTATATTTTTCTGCCCTCTTTATTTTATCCTGCCCTGAAATAGAGGAGATCCGGTTCGTTTGGTAATAGATTAAGAAGGTCTGCTCCATTATCTAGATCGATGGAACCAAAAAACCCGAACCCGGCTTACATCCAAGTTTCGCAAACAATTTCGAGTTGTCGCAAAATACATTTTTCAGCCTTATTCTCAATTCCACTTCCGCACCAGATTTTAACCCAAAGGTTCGAGCCTCAGCTCTTTACACTGACTAAGGGCCTGAACGACCTTCAGCTAAGAACCGATACATGGTACAATTGTCATTGAGATTTCATTACTTTGCTCACTTTCTGCAAAGATTCAACAATGTATCACGCCCTTCTAATCAACCGTCGTATACTCTTCTCTCTCTCTCTCTATACAGACGGCAGCATCAGTTCTCCATCCACGCCCAACAATTGCACGGGGGGCGTGGGAGTAGGTGGCGGTGGTGGTAGCGGCTGTAGTAGCAGCAGCAACAACAGCATCAATAGCGGAACCTACGGCACATCTATCTCCTGCGCCACGCCGCCGCTGCCAACGCATAGTGGAACTGGTGGACGTGGTGGTGTACCGCCAGCCCCGCCTAGTGCTGGGTCTTCGGGGCATAAGAACAGTTTAAAGGGCACCAAATTGGCGCGACGAGCGCGTTCCTTCAAAGACGATCTAATCGAGAAGATCTCATTGATGCGGACCACCAATAATACACTGGGTCGTTCACATTCGCCACACTCACCAAGGACGAAGCATGGCGGCTCTAAGCCGCCGCCCACCACGGAGGAGGTGCAGCGTTCCACCCAAACACTGGAGACACATGTCAAGGATATATCGAATGCATTGAAGCATTTTCGTGATGTAATACTCAAAAAGAAGCTGGAGGTGTTGCCCGGCAATGGAACGGTCATACTGGAGACGATAGCCAGCATGTATTCGGGTGAGTACCAGGGTATTCCCCAGACCTAGGGCTCCGCCGTCTTACCTTGTGCTTCCCCCTCCCATCTAGTCATTCAATCCTATACGCTGAATGAAAATAGTGCCATCATGAGCTCGGCCACGCAGCAGGTCTATCAATCCCTGGGCAAGCTCATTAAGCTCTGCGATGAAGTGATGCTGAGTGAGGAGAGCGGCGAATGCGCCTCGCTAAGCAATGAGAATGTGCGCGAAGTAATTGATCTGCTGGAGGATGCAGTTCGGGTAAGTGGGAAAACTAGTCAAAGAGCGAGAGTAGGAGCTACTAATTCTGGGTGCTTCCACAGAATCTGGTTACGCTGGCCCAGGGCAAACTAAAGGAGCAAGATCAGTGCGCCTTTCGTTATAGTGGTCCTGGTCTGGGGGGGATCGGAGCCGCTGCTGAGATTATGGGTGCTGTTGCCGCCTCCACAGCAAGTGCTGTAGCCGGTTCTGGGCCACCCACTTCGATTGCCAGCATGCGCGTGTCCGCCGACTCAGCGGCAGCCGTGGCCCAGCGAACTTCGCTGCCGGATATCGCGCTAACGCCCAAAGAGCGCGACATACTCGAGCAGAGCAATGTGAATCCCATGCGAGGATCGCACAGCACCGAGAGCATCCTGCGCGACACGAGTCCGCCGCCCAAACCACCGTTGCCCAATCGGGCCAGTAATCCACCGCCGCTGCCGCCAAAACGTCGCAGTCAACCGCAGCCGGGCAACTCGTGCTCCTCCGCCTCCACCTCAAATCAGGCCAGTCCGCTGCCCTATGCCCAGTCGCACAACATCAGCCTCAACTCGGATCTGGACTGCAGCTCGAATTTCTCCTTGCTAAACTATGGCGTAGATCGGTAGGTAGCACTGCCGTCCAGCGGATCACAACCGGTCCTAACACTGTCAACGTCTTCCCCCGTATTAGCCTATCAGTGCGCTCTCGTTCACCGGATGAGAATAGCCAATGCTCCTTTGACTCGGCCCTGAATCATTCGCGCGAGGAAGAAGATCAGCAAATGCAGTTGAAGCCACCGCCCAAACAATCGCTTCACCACCTGGACGACGATGTGGAGAAGCTGACTAGCTACAGTGAGTATTGTGGGGATGTCTTGTCGTCCTGCATCCATTTAGAACCCAACTCCAAATCCAATGCAGAAACGGAACCAGTTGCTGGCATGCCCACAGCCACGTCCAGTGGCGCGCATGTGACATCGCCGCCGCTGCCGGTTGGAGTTGCAGGAGGTGGTGGTGAAGCCAACACGGAGCTGCGCAAAGCGGCTGCAGCGCTCACCAGCAATCGTCACTCAAATGAATCGGGTACTCCAAGTTGTCTATTTCTGCTAAACTGTAAACATGTTCTGTTGCTTGCCTGAGTTGTTCCTCTTCCTCCTTAGATCCCCCCTTCCCCTACTTTTGCTTTAGTTTTCTGTGTTCGTTTCCCCATGTTGTATTTCCCCAGTTTGCTGTTATGACTCGGACTAACTCCTTTTCTTCGATCAACTTGCAGGTTTCGTTTCAATGAAATCGTTTCGCACCTCCACACAGAGCGTCTCGAAACGCTCATCCGACTACAGTGTACAATCCTCGACGAAATCGTCGAGCAGCAATTCGGAGATTGCGTTTGGCGTCAGTGAGACGACAACGGCAGCGGCCAGTCGGAGCAGCAGTAGCAGTGAATACCAGCAGATCAATCAATCGGTGTCCAGTCAACGGCACGTCTCCACCACTACAACCACCACGACCACCGCGACCAGCAGCACATCCGCCAGCTACGAGCATGAGCAGACAACGGCTGTGAGTAACAGCTCATCGCCAGATCTGGCACCAGCCCTGCCGCCCAAAACGCAGCGTACCCTGACGCGGCATGAGTCCGGCCACATGGATGAGCCGGACGAAGGCAGGGGCCAAGCGAATAATAATATGGAGTTGGCTGAGTTGAGGCAAATGTCGCCGCATCATCATATGCATCATTCGTCCTCGTCGCAGTTGCATCAGTGGCATTCCAAGCATCATAGTCTTATCGAGCCGCCGCGAAGTGCCAATTTGGCTGGAAGTTGTAGCGCCTTTGAACGCCATATGGATGAGCCGCCGCCGTTGCCCATGAAGAAAAAGCACAGTAAGTGTGATTTGCCAGAGCGCACATTTATTTACATCGATTTTCCGTTTTTCTTCTTCTTTTTATCTCTTCTTTTCTATGATTTTGTAAACTGCATCTCAATGTGTGTGTATGTTTGTGTGTGTGTGTGCATGTTTCCCATATTTGACCGCTAGACATGGCCCATGGCTGTGCTGAGCGGTAAGTCTTGATGTTGTCTTTGCTTGCAATTGGGATGTGTGTCTGTAGGTGTGTGTGCGTGTGCGTATTTAGTTAAACACAGACGACACCCATGTGATTAAACTTCAGTCATTTGTATTCTTGAATCTGAAACCGCAATATTGAAACCAAATTTAAAGACATTTAAAGACTTGATCTTGTGTTGGTGTATTTCATTTAAGCTCAACGAGAAAGAGAGAACAAATAAAACTCTCTGAGAGTCAGGTGCAATATGCCTGCACGGAAAGATTCTAGTTTACAACCAGAAATGTAGCAGTTGCTAAAAACTTGCAACTGGTTGCACTTCCTATCCAAATCAATTTATTGAAGTCGTACATTTTACACAGGCATGTCAGAGGCAGGTGACAATTGTCCCCGGCAGCAGCCATTTGCAACCAGTTTAATGCCAGACGGCATAGGCGAGAGAGAGTTGTCCCTGCAGCAGCCATTTTCAACCAGTTCAATACCAGTTGACCTTTGTGTGTTCCTTATGGCAGTCTGTTTATGTCGCTGCTTAGTACATACATCGAAATCTGTCGGTCAAATTATACTAGCAATCCAACTAGTTGTAGGACAGTTCTTTTTTTTTTTGTTACTAGTTGACAATTTCTTTGCAGGGATGTAGAGCGAAAAAGTAGTTGTAAAATATATTTTGCCTTTTCCATACTGATTTCTACGAATTCTTAACAATTTCATAGATCATCAGGCCTTGCAGACTTAATTTTGGTCTGATTCTAAAAAGTTTTAAGTCGCGTACCGGATCCGATATTAAATCTTGTTTTTTTTATTAAGCGACAAACGGAACCACACCGAAACGCGCTAATACTTTGGGGATATAAGAAAACTATTTTCCATCTGTTTAGACCACAGGAGCTTTACAAATCAAAAGTAACGTTTGGCTTTAAGCCATTTTCCTACCGTGGATGGTGGATTATATAAAATTGGGTATACACATAGGCATTTCTATTCTGTCGAACGGGACCAACGAACACATTTAAAGTAAATAAAAGTCTAAATGAAAGTCCAAATAGTCTTAACTTATAACTTTTAATAAGCCCTATTATTGGTGCTTAAGCTGATTTTTGGCAAATTTTGGTTTGCAGCATGATTGCTGTCGAACGTGACAAAAAGTAGACCTTTTTTTAGAAATGCCCACATGCTGATTATTTCGTATACTTAAGCTAAGGTTCCACACGTAAGTAGCACAGGTTTACAAATAAATGCCAACTTTTGCAACAGAGAAGCTAGCAAACTTTCCATATGCATTTATGGTAGCTGAATTGAAATCAATTGCCCGTTTCCTCCAGCACTTCGGGTTTACGAGATATTTGAACGAGAATTGTTTACATTTATAGGTCCTGTGACCACATTATTTAACCTTTTCCAACCAAATTTCTTTTAATGTAAGCTGCATTGAATGACCTTACAGAAAAACAAAACACAAAGTTTTGATTTTTTTCATAAGATACAAATTGTTGGATTTTAAAAAGTGAAAATAGCAAAAATACAAAATAACAATTTGTACATATACAAATAGAACAATTTGTATCTTATGAGCAAAATCAAAACTTAGTGTTTGGGGTTTCTGTAACTTCATTTAATGCAGCTTACATTAAAACAAATTTCGTTAGAAAAGGTTTCTTAATGTGGTCACAGGACCTACAAATGCAAACAAACCTCGCTCAACACACGTTTATGCAAATCTTAATATAAGGTTGTCAAAAAAGTCTTGCGGCATTTTTATTGAATTTTCAATTGTTCATAAAATTGGTTATAATAATGCGATTTAAGTCAAATATGCGCCGTTTTGTTCGATGACGAGTTCCCAACGAGATGCCAACTTCATAATGCCCTTCTTATAGAAGCTCGCTTCCCTATTGGCAAAAAACTCGGAGAGCCAATTTTCACAGGACTCTCTTGTGGCCAACTTCCGACTACCAAGCTCGTTCGCCATGGACAGAAATAGGTGGTAATCACTTGGTGCGAGATCCGGACTATACGGTGGATGCAAAAGAACCTCCCATCCGAGCTCCCGGAGCTTCTGGCGCGTCACCAAAGATGTGTGTGGCCTGGCGTTGTCCTGATGGAAGACAATTCGGCCTCTGTTGATCAAAGATGGCCTCTTCTGCATGAGTGCTGCATTCAAGCGGTCCAGTTGTTGGCAGTACAGGTCCGAATTGAGCGTTTGGCCATAGGGGAGCAGCTCATAGTGGATGATTCCCTGCCAATCCCACCAAACACACAGAAGAACCTTCCTGGCCGTCAATCCAGGCTTGGCCACCATCTGGGCAGCTTCACCGCTTTTCGACCACGACCGTTTGCGCTTCACGTTGTCGTAAGCGCCATACGGGCAAAAATGTTTCTTTGTGTCAAGTCGTGTGGCACCCATACATCGAGCTTCTTTTTGAATCCAAGCTTCTTCAAATGGTTTATAACGGTTTGATGACTCATGCCCAGCTCTTGGCCGATGCTACGGCTGCTACTATGCCGGTCTCTTTCGATCAATTCAGCGATTTTATCGCAATTTTCGACGTGGCGCATCTTCGATCACCTCTGCACCAGAACGAAAACGTTGAAACCATCGTTGTGCGGTGGAAATGGAAACTGTATCGGGTCCATAAACTGCACAAATTTTATTGGCAGCATGAGATGCATTTTTGCCTTTATCGTAGTAGTACTGTAAAATATGCCGTATTTTCTCTTTATTTTGCTCCATGTTTGCGACGCTATAACTCACGAACGACTAAAAACAAACAACAATAAATCAAACACGTGTTAGCGCGTGAAAAGAGCTTTCCAAAAAGCTCTAGCGTGAACCGATGCGACGAATACAACTAGAACTACGCGCTTGCAAAGACAAGCTTGCGGAAATACCGCAAGACTTTTTTGACAACCTGAGGTGGGTCAGCCGAAAAGTATGCAACATTTTTTAACTCGTCTCTCTCGCTCTCTCTCTCTCTCTCTCACTAAGATTGCTGCTGAACGCAATGCTTAGGTTATGAGTGGGGTGGGTGGTGGGTGTTAACTGATCGTTTTTTGCTCATAACTTGAGTATCGTTCATCCGATCTTTATCATTCCTTCAGCAAATCGATAAATAATTTTAAGAACTAGATATCTCTAGAAAGTACGAACCATCTATCATCAAAACTGTAGGAGATATGACGTTTTTTCCAAATTGCGGGGGCGTGAGGGGGCGTGGCAAAAATTGAAAATAAACTTGATCTGCGTGCAGACAATAGGAGTCTACATTTCAAATTTGGTTGCTCTAGCTCTTCTAGTCTCTGAGATCTAGGTGTTCATACAGACAGACGGACGGACGGACGGACGGACGGACGGACGGACGGACAGACGGACAGACGGACAGACGGACATGGCTATATCGACTCGGCTGTTGATGCTGATCAAGAATATATATACTTTATATGGTCGGAAATGATTCCTTCTGCCTGTTACATACATTTGCACGACTTTAGTAGACCCTTTTACTCTACGAGTAACGGGTATAAAAAGTTTGCTATCTTCTCTATGGCAAAAATTTGCGTTTTTTTTGTAAACCTGAGTAGTTACGAAAATATTTTTAAAAATTTGCCTGTTATTGTTTGCCTTAAGTGGGATTAGCAAATAGTTTGCGGGCAAACAATTTATGTGCAACACAAAAAAGTTGATTCGAGTTGCTACCAAAAAACTCTAAATGGGTATGATTTTGACTATTAATACTACCTAAGACCATGGAATTTTGGTTTGATCCCGCAATCCGGAGTTCCTACGTCTCTCACTCCTTCTAGTTTGTCTGCTTTACACACATCAAAGTCTGATTGAATTGTTGCCTGGACTAATATCAGAAAGCTTAAAACCAATGGTAAAATAGTAAATTTGGTCCACTACTCAGCTCTTTGTCGCACAGTGTTTCGTCTAGAACAAACTAGCTGGACAAAATTATTTTTTTTGGCTATTTTGCCATTAATTGGCTTTAGACTAAAAAAAATTGTTCTAGAGTCAGAGTCGGAAATGTCCCGTTAAGTCGTTATGGGTTACTTTGTGGTGACTAGAAAGTCTTTCCATTATTCAACGTATAACTTCTAAAGTACTAAAGCTACAAACCCACGTAAATACATTCTGAAAAGAGAATTTAACGGCAAATAATAAAATAGGCAGATTTTTAAGTCCTTGGGAAGAAGAAAAAGTCATCGGCCCCCAAAATAGGAAAATTTACGACTTTTTTACATTTTTTGTACAAATTATACTATTCTTCAAAAAATTTATACCAAAAAATTTCAAATTAAGATTGAAACTTTTATTTCATTGTTCATTCTGTAAAATTTTTGCATATAAAGTTTTCACTAGTACTTAACAAATAGGTCACTAAAAAGAGTTAAGAAACGTGTTTCGTGTAGAACAAGCTAGCTGCACAAAATTATTTTATAATGCCAATCGAATCTTTGTAGTGTCCTGGTCAACATTTGTAGAGAGCCTTCCCCTGAAAAACACACACTTTTGCTTTTTTTGTGCTTTTTTTTTTAGCACGTGCGAAACTTGAATGTTAAATGCATTCAGCAGCAACATAACAAGTTTGCACTTTGGAAGGCATATTTTTAGAAATTAACGGTTCTTGCATTCTCCACATATTTGTTTACGATGTTGCATTGTTGTTTTTGCCAATTGTGAGAATCAATTTTGTCCAGCTAGCTTGTACTAGACGAAACACTGTGTGTCGCTCCTATCGTCACTTTCAATTTGAAAGTTTCAATTGCCGATGGTTCCACATAGAGGAGTATTGCCAATTAAAAAACCACATTTTTACCAAATTGACTATTTTAACATTTGCATTGATGCAACTTCAATGCAACTTTCAAATTGAAGGTAACGATGGGTCGGACGAGAGGAGTAGTGTCAAACGGAAAAACCACAGCTCTTCTGTTGTGCCTTGGTGGGCATTTTGTCTGGTGGCAGTGCCAGTTTTTTTGGTCTTTTTGGCTCACTTAATGTGCTCATCCAGCATGGTCCAGAAAACAGGCCTGTAGAATGCAGCACATTGCGTGTAGAATTGAAATCTTTTTTGTACTTGTAGTGCTGGGATAAATAAATAATTAAAAGTAAATTGCTTAAAGGTAGCAGCTTCTTTATTCTTGGCATTACCCATTATCTGGGTTATTTCATTGATCACATGATCCACAGTAGATAGTGGATGTGGATAATTTTCCGCCACACTGCGTATGATGTCCAGCTTAATTTGAAGCAGCTGGAAGTTCATTTCCTTGAGGCCGGGCTTGCATCTGCATCCATCAAGAATGTCGGCGGTCAGTAATTTAACCGCCTTGTTCTCTACCTCATCGGTCGTGAACTTCGCTCACTGGCCTTTGTTTTGCAATTGGCTTTATACTATATCTATTCTTGACCAGGGCGACGAGCTGAGTCGATTGATCTTTGTCAGTCCGTCTGTCTGTTTCTACGCAACCTAGTCTTAACGAGCTGAAACTTTGCACAGAGTCTTAACTTCAGTGCACGCTGCTTAGATGTCGGGACTGACCAGATCGGATACTATATCTCATAGCTGCCTTAGGAATCATCGGTCGAAAAAACTTTTTTGTTTTCAATGTTAACGTCCCCAAACTCAGCTATTATTATTAGATTTGCAAATTTTGATTAAAATCGGCTGACTATATCTTACAGCTGCCATAGAACCGAGAAAAAGTTGTTTGTTTTCAATTGCATCGTTCTTAAACTCGGCAATATTTCATTTGGTTTATTTTCAAAAAGATCAAAAAGATTGTTTAAGTTAAACCTTGTTTTTTAAAACGTCATATCTCCCACAGTTTTGCAGATAGATGGTTCGTACTTTTGTACGAACAGTTAGTAATTAGAAGTATTTATGGATCCGTCAATGGAATGGTGAAGATGGGATGAACGACAGTGTAAGGGAAACAAACAATTATGATGGGTAGCACCAGCCACAACGGCTATGGGCAGCACTTCACACACTTCATGGTTTCTTTGCCACTTTGTGTGGCTTTTAACTTAAATTGATTAGATATATACAAACTTTGGGGGGTAAAGAGTAGATTATTGTCGGGCTTGACCGACTTTCTTTTATGTTTTCATTTTAATAAAATCATGTAAATCTGGGTTACCCACGGCCTACGCCCACACCACGCATTCATTGTTGGTTTACGCATAGCGATTGCCGCGCGTATAGACGCTCACGCATAGCACAAACCAAAGTATATTACAACAACTTTGTACGTTTTCTCTCTTGCAAAATCGAATGCAACAACAAATATGTATGAGTGGTCTTTAGCATAGATTTTGTTATTGGCGATGAATAATTTCGTGGAAATCAGACAACTACTAGCAAATACACATTCACATTACCAAGCAACTCCATACTGAGACACCATACAGAATATTTTGGTCTCTCAGGTTTCCATAGGTAGGATTAAAACCACGGTACCCTGTACGCACTGAAAAGTGCATACGATAATATGAGTCTGGGTTGTGACTCCAGACTAATGCCCCCAGGAGAGCAAAGTCTCCCAGGTTGAAAAGCACACTGGTCGGGTGTAACCCCCTTGGTGAGAGGCGAGGTCAATCTAAAACCTCTGCTTATATTTGGGTCACAGCACCCGGTTGATACGCAACTCCAAGTCGACACTCAAATTGAGACTCTACACACGATATAGGTATCAACGCACAGCCACCACGATCTCCCACCGCAATGTGAGCAGCCTACCTATCTACTTATAATAGCTTGGTTGGCTTCTTGCCTTTTAGCCCCGACAGTCTTGACTCAGGGTGTATCATGGAGACTGAGACTCCATACTATAGGATTGGTCGATAATTGCCGTGTACAGCCAGTCATTAGACTTCAATTGGGGTTATACCCTATGGATTTCCTGCCCCCGTAGACCCGGTGGTTCGTATTTTGGTTTCAATCGAGCTTCTTGTCGAGTATTAGTTAAAGATTTTTGGCCTCTTTGCTTGGGGTGAGCGACTCCGCATTTAGCTTTGGAGGGATAATAGGGGGAGCTCAGTTTTCTATGGGTCTACGCTTAATCCACATTTTGTTAAAGAGATGCGTTCATACGATCGCAAAGAGTCTTGAGGCAACCACCTCCTTCTATAGTCCGTAGAAATAAGTTCAACTCTAAATTTCGTGTAAAAAATTGTTGCATTCGTTTTAAATTTAGAAATTAAGGCATTTCCAGAATTTGGTTTCAATCTGTGGTTTCATCATTTCACATCATCGTATGATCATATCATTATTCGTCCCATTTATCACCTCCCCGCTCCGTCGTCCCTACCAAGATCATCATAACTCCAGACGAAACAACAGCAAACAAAAAAAAAAAACCAAAGAGCATCTTTCCAGACAAAAAAAAAAAAACAAGCGCACTCCTCCTTCCTACAAAAACATCGCCACCATTCAGTAGCAAACCAAATCAAAAGCAGTTAAGAATTTTGTTTAGCAAATTTTATTTATAGCACATATAAACGTAATCCAGTTAAAGTAACCGCAAATCGCCCGGCGAACGACACAGTTTGCCAAATTGTTGTACGCAAGACTCTAACCCATCTAAATTATCGTTCCAATCAACATCTAGTGTTTCAAAGTGTGGCCTTTTCGGGTAAGTCTGTGTGTGTGTTATTAGAGGACATCCAAAATGTAAAACCAATCAAAGAAAAGCTTTGGCCAAGCTTCATAGCTCGCCATGTCCTTTCCAATCCATTTGGAAGGAGAATTATTATATTTTTTAGACAGAATTTGGAAAGGACATGCCGAGTGGGCAGCCTTTGCCCATCTAACGTTGCTGCTACACCGCTGCTCTCTGCCTTGGCATCCACTTTTCGTTTCGTTGCGTTTCGTTTATTGTTTTCAGCTGCTGCCGCCCTTTCGTTTAGCTTAATCCCCTCCCCCCCAACGTGTCGGAAAAAAAATATCAAAATTTACTTGTTTTTTGTTGTTTGTTGTGATGGATCCCACCTTAAACAGGAAACTTAGCTCCAGTATGCATATACCATGTGTATGTCCCGGATCCGCTTCCTTTGTTATCGCTTAATTCTCAATTGGTTTCTCTTTCGTCCTCCCACAGTTCTGGCCTATATGGAAATCTGCTCGGCATCCGCACGCTCCATTGAGCAACATCGTCACACGATGCACACCTTCAACATCAGCCGGAACATTTCCCACAGTCAGACCATGAAGTGAGTAAGGAAAACTAAATACTATTGTCAATCAAACTAAACCATTGTCCTGGCCTATTGCAGCATTATGCCCATGAGCAAGGAACTCTCACCCGAGCTGGAAACGCCGCCGGCTCTGCCGCCCAAGAACTACAAGCAGCGCAAGTCCTCTACAACGACGGCAACAACAGCGACAGCGACGCCCACAATCATTACCACGCCGCCACCCAGCCCAAAACTGGTGTTGAACGAGAATGGTTCGTCTGGACTGAGGAATAGCCGCATGACCACCGTTTGCGAAGAGCTGCCCACCGATGAAACCATTTCGCACACTGGCAATCTGGCGGATGGCAAAATCACGGGCCAGACCTTTTACTGTCAGTCGCATCAGTTGCCCAATGAGGTGGCAGCTGGACCCGATGATGAGGAGCCCATTAGCACGCCCAAACTGATCGATGACCAATCGGTAGATGCAACCGCAAGGCCAGAGAAGCAGCAGCAGCAGCAACCAGTTGACGATGATGAGCAGCAGGAAGAGGAGGAAGAGGAAGCGGAAGAGATGCTCGTCAATATGCTCGAGGAGGTCGACATAACGCCATATTTAATACTCAAAAAGAAGGACGAGGATGGACCCGAGGTGAAGGGCGGCTACATTGATGCACTCATTGTGCACGCCAGCCGCGTTCAAAAGGTCGCCGACAATGGTAGGCATCAGAGTCGTCGCCATGGCAATCATAAGCATTCCCATCATCCTCACCACAAACATCTAATTTCCATTCATTCTGTTCGTGCAGCGTTCAGCGAGGCTTTCATCACCACCTTTCGCACCTTCATCCAGCCGATCGATGTGATCGAGAAGCTGACCCATCGCTACACATACTTCTTCTGTCAGGTGCACGACCAGAAGCAAAAGGCTGCCAAGGAGACCTTTTCGTTGTTAGTGCGGGTTGTCAATGATCTTACGTGAGTATCCAACACTGACACATCCACACATTAAGTAGATACTTTAAATTTAATGATAATGAATCAGTCAGTGAGTTAATTATTCGGTTCAGTGATGCTGGATTCCCAGCCAATAGAATAGATGAACTACATAGAAAATACGCCCCTAGCTCATAGAAAAGAATCACTCCAGCGCCTCGCGTGATTTTTTTTTGCTTGCCCAAAGACCCTGCTGGGTTTGGCGCTTGGATTGTTTGACCTTCATCTTGGCATCATGTAGATCAGTTTTGACCAGCTGCTTGTCACAGCCCTCACGTATATACTAAATACCCAAACCACAGATGATATAGTGACAGTGCCTGCTCTTAGCGCATCTGCAGCATGGCATATTTCCATGATACAATGAATACATGGTAGTGCAAACACTTGCTCCATTTCGCATGCGCATAAGTTTGTGACGTCACAATGGAATTTTTATGCTGCTTTTTATTTAATTTCAATAAAAACCAAATTTTGCAAAAGTGAACGAAATATTTATTCCAATTTACTTTTTTAAGATTATTAATAAATGTTACCCGCGGCTACACCTGAGGTGTAATGTTGTCTTTCAGAGCTGCAATTGTGGCTGGCTTGTCCCTGTACACGAGAGACTTCACTTAGCCCCACAAATAATAGTCTAGTAGGGTCAAATCTCATGATCTTGGCATCCGATGGACTGGTCCAAAATGTGAGATTAATTGCTTACCAAACTCGCCTCTTAATTGGTCCATGGTTTCGCGTGCCGTGTGGCACCATCTTGTTGAAACCACATGTCAACCCAGTCCAATTCTTTCATTTTGGGCACAAAAAAAGGCGGTCATCATCACACAGTACTTTGCTTCATAGACTGTAACGTTGTGATTTTCATTGTTTTTGAAAAAGTACGATCCAATGATGCCGCCGGCCCACAAACCGCACCAAACCGTTCATTTTTCAGGGTGCATTGGCAGCTCTTGCACTGAATAAGGCTGCACTTCACACCAAATTTGGCAATTCTTTTTGTTGACGTACTACCCATTAAGCCAAAAATCAGCTTCGTCGCTGAAGACAATTATTCTATTAAACTTGATAATAAAATTCAAAGATTTGATAGCGCGGTTTGTTTGTTAGTCTATTCATGATGAAATGGCAAACCTTACTGAACATTTTTGGCGTGGCCACATGTTACACTGAGGGAAAAATGCTCTGAAATTTCAATATTTACACTTTGACTTTAACATTTTCACCATTGATTCAGCGTTAAATATGGAATTCGTAAATATAAAGTGTGTACACTTTAATTTAAATATGAATTTTTTTTTTAAAATTACATTTTTAATCCAATTAGTTTGTTCTGAATCAAGAGTAGGAATCCCCCATTGAAGCCACCACCAACCAGTTGGACTCTGAAAAACACCTAATTATATTAAATTGTATTTAAAAACGTTTACTTACTCTGAAGGGATTCAAACTCGGGACCTTTGGTCTGAAAACAATAGGAACGTCCTCTCTACCGGTTGGGCTATTGCGCGCGCTGGCGGAAAGCCTTCTAATATACTTCTTGTATTGAATTAAATCTACCATCTGCCTAAGAACATCAGAACACTTGTAATTCTCAAGTTCGAATTCACCGAATAGTTCAAATAAATGGCGCAAAGAAAATTAGGGATTAAATATGATTCTAGTTAAATCAAAGTGCATATTAATTGATTTTAATACAAAAATTTCATAGTAAAATGAAATATGATTGTTTTAGTTTTTACTATGCCATTTTTCCCTGAGTGTACGAATCACGCGTGAGTTGTCAAAAAATGTACACTGAAAAACCAAATCGCATAGGAATCACCAATTATTAAAACGGAGCAGTCATTCTACTTCTTCATATTGGCCAAATGTTAAATATAAAACCAATTAAAAATCAAAATTTCATATTACTACGAGAGCCTGTTCAACTTAGACTTGTGTCAATGATCAATATTATCATTAACAGCCAGGCTCAAATTTTCACTTTCGCAAAAACTTTTCGATTGCAAATTGGTTTTTAGACCAGATTTCTTTTTAAATCGCAAACATTTTTGAGAAAATTAAAATTGGAGCATTTTTTGAAACAGATAACTTGCTACATATTTAAGCTCGACCATCTTAAAAATCGAGGATGTAAAAACCTAATTCACATTAAATCTATACCTCTTAAATTTTTATTAGTAGATTTGTTTTTGATTTTCAGACTCTGTGGCACTTTATAGACTAGATATGAAAATAAAAGCTAGGCAGGTGCTCAGATGTTTAAATGTATAATTTTGGTAAACCGAACCGAAATCATAAACCGGTTTGCAGCGCTGGTTTAATTAACAATTGTGAATAAACGACAAGTTACACGAAAATCTAGTCCGGACAATGGACGAAGAAGAGCTAGTGAGAGCTTCCGTAACTGACTTGTTTGATTAATGTCAAGAGTCATAAAAGAAGGATTGGCTCAGCGCCTGGAGCTAGGACTCGATATGCCTGCTAAGCTCGAGAAACTGAAGACTCTTCTTACTCTTACCCAGCGTGGTTACCAGAAAACGGCTTCGTTCGATTGCAAAACGCTCATACATTAATCAACACCCGAATAAACAATCCTATTGTTGGCACTCTGATTATAATATGTTCGTCTTCATTCCAATCAGTTCGGGTGTTTTGTTCGTTTGGCTCAACGACTATTGATTAGAGTGAGCGAAAATCAACTCTTAGAAATTAACTCTTGCAAAGACGCATAGGGTGAGACAGCGCTGCTGACATATGTATATCGAAAGAGAGAGAGAGAGAAATGCTCTGGAATTTTAAGCTGTTTTGTTCGATCGAACACATAAATGTTCGATCAAAAAACTCTAGCTCAACCGCTCGATGCTTTTGCCGGTATGACTCTGATTATATTCAACGCTGAGTTTTGTTCGATGAATAAATATGCACATAAACATTCGATCAAAAGACTCTGGCACAGCTGCTCGATGCGATTGCCGGTATAAGCTGAATATATTCAACGCTGAGGGTTTGTTGATTGAAGAATTTTTGTGTATGCGGCAATCAAGAATTGTATACCCAAGGTATACAACCGAGGAAAGTTTCGGAAAAATGTATGAAATAAACTTTAGCATAGAAAACTTTTATAAGGGGACTTTGGTTTCTACGTATTATAACCTTTGTATAGAATTATACACTTTTAATGATCACGGTTGTAAGTTTGTATTTTTAGTGACTCACTCTTGTGAGCGATCTTGCTTTTATTCTAAATATTTCAACCCTTGCTTAAGTGATCTGCGTTGGTCCACACACCGCGCATTTCAAATGGCTCCCACTGGCTGGTCCTCTTCCAAGGTGGTGTCAAGTGCAGGCAGACCCTTTGTCAGCAACCCTAACTAAATGTAATGTTACAAAGAGTGGCATGTTTATGAGCTAGGGGATGTCTTATCTAAATATTATATTTATAGCTAAGTGTGTGCCGAGTCGAATATTATGTTCAAGATTGAACAACCTTAAAATAGCGCATTAACTTAGGTATTTTTCAAAGCTGTGGCATTGTTCTTGCTAGACGCGTGCTAAACTTTAACCTTCTTCCCATCTTACAGATCAACAGACCTCACCAGCCAGCTGCTTAGCCTGTTGGTGGAGTTTGTCTATCAGCTGGTTTGCTCTGGTCAACTGTATCTGGCCAAGCTGCTACGCAATAAATTTGTGGAAAAGGTTACGCTTTACAAAGAGCCCAAAGTCTATGGCTTTCTCTCTGATGCCGAGTTTGCGGTCAGCGCTGGTGGCATCGGTCAGGGCCCCTCCGGCAATGGTTGCTCAGCGCCCAATCAGCCCAGTCTGCTTGACCTCAAATCGCTGGACATTGCCGAACAGATGACCCTGCTGGATGCCGAATTATTTCAAAAGATTGAGATACCTGAAGTATTACTATTTGCCAAAGATCAGTGCGAGGAGAAATCACCCAATCTCAACAAGTTCACCGAGCACTTTAACAAAATGTCCTACTGGGCGCGCTCCAAAATATTGCGTTTGCAGGACGCTAAGGAGCGAGAGAAGCATGTGAATAAGTTCATAAAAATAATGAAGCACCTGCGCAAGATGAACAACTACAATTCATATCTGGCGCTGCTCTCGGCCCTGGATTCGGGCCCAATACGAAGGTAAGATTGGTATTTTTTCGAACCCTGATTGAAGGTCTACAATTGAATTTCTTTCTATCGCCTTCCAGACTGGAGTGGCAAAAGGGCATTGCGGAGGAGGTGCGCTCGTTTTGTGCACTCATCGATTCTAGTTCCAGTTTTCGGGCCTACCGTCAGGCCTTGGCCGAAACAAATCCGCCCTGCATACCCTACATGTAAGCCTATGACATTCAAAACACTCAAGCCACAGCTACTTATCCCTCATTCATCATTTTGATTGCAGTGGCTTGGTCCTGCAGGATCTGACGTTTGTGCATGTGGGCAATCAGGACTATATGTCCAAGGGAGTAATTAATTTTTCCAAACGTTGGCAGCAATACAATATCATTGTGAATATGAAACGTTTCAAGAAATGGTAAGAAGTGACCGGAGAGCTATTTAAACTTGGCTAAACCAATTCCGATTCTTATCACACAGTGCCTATCCATTTCGACGCAACGAGCGCATCATACGCTTCTTTGAGAACTTTAAGGACTTTATGGGCGAGGAGGAGATGTGGCAGATATCGGAGAGAATCAAACCACGTGGCCGCCGTCCGGTCAACTATTAGTCTTCATGCAGCAACTACAAAACACCAACTACAAAATAGTGCAATGGCCTCCCTCCCATACAAGGGAAGGGAAGGGCAGGGGGGCCTTCTTAAGCCGAAACTATTCTAAATGGGTCTGAGTAATATCGTTCGTTATACCCTGTCTATATATTTATATATAAACACACACAGACACACACACACACACACACTGTAATCTACCCTTAGAAGGCGATAGATGGGCAGAGATCTGTAGAATTTGAAATATTAAGCATGTTTATGTATTGTAATAATCCCTCTAATTCTCCAAACGATTCTCCGGGCACCGCACACACAAAAACACACACAACACACACAGAACTTGTGTTTCTTTTATTGGGATCTTTTAAATACAACACAACGAATTTTCAAAACTTATTGCGTGTACGTAGAGGCCTAACTTATGTGTTTTATAATAATATATATATATACATAGCTACCGACTAAAAGCGGCAGAGTTACCCTAACCGAAACAGATGCAATCCACAAATGGGGAAACACAACAAAAACAATGTTTATATACAAAGTGCCAAGCGGTGCAAGCGGTGCATACAGAAAAATCAACCTTTTACCGAAACCGATAATTTACCTCCACCTCGCATTCGTCGTTATCTTTAATCTGGTGTCAAGCTGTATGCACTTGGATTGGAATAACAGAAATCATTTCACCTACACACACGCACACACACACACACACACACATGAAACTCAATTAAACGAATTAACTTTTAAAGTTACAAAAAATTAACAGAAATTATAGAAATTGCTTTTACGTGTATAGCCAACTAAATATTTATATACAAATATTATAATACGCTTCGTTTTAATCTGATTGTAAGTCAAACGACAATTACCATAAAAGTATTTGAATTTTCTAGAAAAAAAAAAGCCACAACCTGTTTAGGTCCACTTGATCACCCGATCAGCTTTACAAAATCACACTTTTGGTTACATTTAGGTGTTGATGAATATAATTGATATTTGGATCTTTTTACACTGTAAAAATACATACAAATTAACCAAAAGGGATCAAGCTTTTCTGCTGAAGGTGACTATTTACGCCCTCAACTGTCTACTGGAAGGCATATCTTAAGCTTCCTTTACACAATTGGGGAGTTTGTAGTGCAACTTTTCTAAGTAGTCATAAACGACCAGGCTAAGCGACTTGCGTTTTGATATTTTATTGAACGTAATTTGCAAAGGTTCACCGAGAAGTAGGAAATTTGAGTGGCTTAAGTTTATGCAAAGAAAAAATTTCGAAACGATTAAGCCTGGAAGGGGACAAATTTGACCTGACACTTGATAAGGGATGTAGCAGCACATTAAGAAATCATTTTGAAAACTTTTTGTTTTTGACATGCGTATGTAAATTTTGTGTTAAAATTCATAAGAGATTTCTTAAATTGTAGTTTTACCAAAGTGTTGGTTAACTAACTAAAGCCTAGTACTCAATTTGGCATAAATTGAATTTTGTACCAATACTTCATATATATAGAAACACTTTGGCTTTGCTTTGATGCGCATAAGCTGTTCGAAAGTGTATTTATTTGAAGTATTGTATTGTAAGTATTGAAATCTTAAATCAATAAGACTGTGCAAGTTGAAAAAATACACATGACCGAAATCAACGGTTTCATCCAATTTCCGTTCCCAGGAATCATTACTTAATTGATTGTTTCATACCAAAATGTTAACCAATTTTACTATTTTTAAGCGAACTATACATTATTCGACAGTCTCTAACTTGTGCAGTGTTGGGTTTTTTCTGCTAAAATTTCTTTATCAAAGTTTCTTGGAAAGTTTCAGGCTAAACTGTGTTTGTTTTGGGGGTCTTATGTTATGTTACGTTTCGTATTTCGAGCATTTTTCTACACTATTCGAATTCTCTTACCCGATGCTAGGGTTGCCGGATAATTAAAAAATGTCTAAATCAAAATTCCATTCCAAAGCCTTCCTAGCAATGTTTCTCTCACTTTTTTCAATTCCATTTCATTCTGCGTATTATGGTGTTTGCACTTTCCATACTTGCTGATCTGATGAAATTTTATAAGATATATATATTTTATTTCATTGGCCGTATTCATCAGAATACATCATCCATAAAAAACATGTTGATTGGCTTATGCTGAACGCTTTAATGAATTTTTTAGGTAAAAATAGTAGTACAATTTTCTGTTTTTTTTTATCCATCACAATCACAAAAATTATCAATCATGATTGCACATCACATTAGTTCACCACCACAATAACTAGATCCACCGATTTTTTTTTTCAATGTTCAGTTTTTTAATTATTGCTTTTATACTATACTTAATTGAACGAAGTTTAAAATTCAATCTTAAGCTAGTCTCCTATGGAGTTCTCTGCTTAAATTACATGCTTTTATGGTTTTCCTTTGCAGAATTAGACTTCTTATATTTTTACAAAATTTATATAATTAAATAGTTCAGATACACAAATTGGGTTGCAGTGAAAAATGGAGAAAAAACAATGCGTGAGAATTTGTGCTGGTGAACACAGTCCCGACCAACAATTTGCAATTTAGTCCCGACCCCAGTCTATTCCGATTCCGACCAACAATTTGCAATTCAATTCCGACCCCAGTCTATCCCGACCCGTCCCAATTCAGACCTAAAATATTTTTTTTAGAAAAAAAGTTCAGAACAGTGTCAAAATACAATTTGTAGACATAATTTTATAATAGACAATTAACTTTGAAATTTAACAAAGACGATAAGATTGTTTTCAAGACCCCTAGAGAAGTTACAAAACTAAGATAAAAAGAAAAAGGCTACTGTATTCAAGACTCCTAGAGAAGTTACAAAAACTAAGATAAAAAGAAAAAGGCTACTGACTGCCCTTGAGTGCTTTGATTAATTCCATCCCCAAAAGGGCTAAAATATCAGAAAATTTAATCAAAGTTATAATTGATAAAATAAAAAAATTAATTTTCACCAGCAAACTTACCTTCGGTTGTGGAAAGTGGCCGCAAAATCCTTTGTCACAAAGAATAGATTTTCGATGACTTAAGGTGGAATTTTTCTTTTCATGAAATGGTTCAAAATGGGTTGCTTTTCGCTTGTGGCATCTGACGTAATCCACTTGTGCCAGTGCTGTTTGTGCACTTGGCGTTATCGAAACTCGGTTGGCTCAGAAGCAGATGTCTTCAAAAACAATATACGTAATAATGTGTGCCTCACTTGCCGACGAGAGTCCAGCTTATAAGAGTTGTTTTTTCTGTTCTTGTAGTTGAACTGCTCCCAAACTCAAATTTCGTGCCCACCGCTGGCTTAAATTGTCGCAAAGGCAAAGACGGGAGGAGCTATTTTTTTACTGCAAAACCAAAGCAATGCCGTTTTGTTTGTTAACTCTTTAAAGAATAATTTAAAGGCAGTATTGCTGATATCGAAAGGAGACTTATGAATCCTTAAACATTGAGAAACTTGTGCGGATGTATGAGTAACGGCTATGAAAATTCAAACACTGCAAGCAAAAACATCGACACCAAAACTTCATTATAGGGCTATGACATGTTCCCAAAAAAAAACTTTGCTAAGGAAAGTTTACCAAAAAAAAAAACCCACACCGTACAAGTAAGAGAATGTGAAAAAATGAAATATTCCCAAAGTTTTAAAATAAATGTTGTACCATCGTGATATTTTAAAAGAACAATAATGCAGTTCGACTCCTAGGATCAGATTAAGGGGGAAAAATTGATTTTGATCATGTCTTATTATCGAGACATAGTCGTTTCAAAGACCATCAAGGGCAAACTTGTAGTAGTCCCATTTGGTTTCAGCATTATCGGTGTTCATTTGGGGCATACTCCAGTTGATTTCCATTTAGTTTGAACCTTTATAAAACTTGTTAATGCATCGATTCAAAACAAAACAAATGCGAACGGCTAAAGGCCGTTGATATTCAAATATAAAAGATCTTTTGGATCCAGTGCTTATAATTATGACAGCACGATTTGCTAACCTATTCTGATATCGTTCATAAATCCATATTATTTCTACCATTGTGGCTTTTTTTTTTTGTATAGAAAATTCTTGTCGTGTGATAATTCAACTGAAACGAAGTTTATACCAATACTTATACATACAATCGGGAACGAAGATGCGTTAAATGATTACCAATACCTTAAAAGAAGCGAAAAAGTAAAGCTCTATATACTATGAAGTGTAAATTAGATAAATTTAGCATAAGAACTTTAATAGATATATATGCAATATATACCTATATCTCGTATATACTCGTATGTAATTGCATAATCCACACACACACACACACACAGACACACACATCGTAAATGCTTCCACTTTCAGGTCTTTTTATTGTGTACATATATATGTTTTCCACACACACAGACACTCACAGCCACAGCCAAACACTTAAACGAGTTGTACAAATTTTCGATTCTTCAATTAGCTGTTTCCCAGATGATGATAAATCGATCAACTTCTGCATACATATGTAGTATACACACACACACACACACACACATACTCACACGGAGACACACACACACGCACATAGAAACAAGACTGTCTTTAGGATATATGTAGTCGTATTTCATTTATCTAATCAAAGCTACATATGGTATGTACTGCTTATATAAATTCGTTATATATGGAACTTTAATACTTGACGAAAGTTGCATGTACACACACACATATACACACACACACACACACACTCACACTTCTACACAATTGCATTGTGTATCTGATATCTCTGATTTAGTCATTGCTTTGTATGTGCCTATTATCGATTTTTGATGTATGTACTAATTCAACATCAGTTTTAATCTACAATTTACACTTTTATTATTATGTATTATGTATATGTATTTGTATTGTAAAAGCAACAAAAACAAACGGAAACGGAAAGGATATTATAAATAATGTATAACCTATATATATACATATGTATATATAGTAATATACATGGATTACTATAACTGAGCTAAACCGCCTAATCATTCAATTCTATGCCTATATTATTGTCTGTTCATTTCCCCTGCTATTTTTTTTCTTTTCGTCATCTTTTGTATATGTATGTATGTATGTATGTTTAACTTTACTGATTAGTTGATACTATTTGACGGTGTCATCTCGTATTTGTACTTTCATTTCCTTACCCACCCCCCTCCCTTCCAAGTAGAGCAATTTTCAATTGTAAATGTATTTGTAACTAAATGTTATACGTGTGTTCGTAAGAAAAATAACAACAAACACAAAAAACAAAACCAATTAGCTACACAATAAATGTATTTTTCCTTTAAACGAAATTTGTCTCCCTCTTGTTTGCTTTTGACGGGAAAAATGGATCACTGCCCACAGATTTGAGTCTAGTTTGTAAAAGCCATTACGTAACACAGTGGTGAAGCGTGATCCCAGTCGGACTTGCCATCTGGCACTGTTCTTTTTACAAGGAAGATTGCACTACCAATTTTTCCAGTACGAAAGACGGCATACAATCTCGTGCCTTTTGCAGTATGTACGAAGGCATAATATCTGCATAAGATGCAACCGTCCCTTCTAATGACACGCATGCAGCATCCGTGCTTTTGGAAACCAACTGCGAAATGAGACCCGAACAGAGAATTAGCGAAAAGCAATGGGTAACAATTAAGAAAACAAAGGGGAACCCAAAAATCACATGGTTTTTCAGTGTCACAGTTTTTATTTGACTTTAGTTTGAAGTTGAAAAATTTAATGTGGTTCTCATTTTATATTTGTTAATAGTAAGTATTTAATTTAATTAATGCTAGCAGCCAAATATTTATATTTACATTTTTCCCCTTTGCATTTTTTCGTATTTTATTAGTCTAGGAGAAAGATTGAGGCAACCAATTTGTAATGCGACAACAAAGTAAGTATGTATTTGTAAGACTGCTAGACTGGCCCGACACAGAGACTTCTACCTAAAGACGAATCCCAAGGGAACTCAAAATAAAAATGTATGTATCTGTGTAGCGCCAATATTGAATTTAGATATACAAAAATATTATGAATTATATTGATATTTTTAATAAAAAAGATGAGTTTGTATTTTACCATGTATTTAAAATCATTTTTTTGATTGGGGTTGCGGGTTACGGGTCGCATTTGTAAGCCATCGCGTTAAATCAGTCAAAGCATTGATTAAAATATATTAGATTGCTCTGGTCGCTATCGGAATTGACAAGGTTATAAACAATCAGACGGTCCATGCGCGCGTTATATCTATTTAATTGATTTGGGGGTGTTAGGAAAAAACCAAGTATGAGGAAATGCTATACTCGACCTGCTCTACAGCGTATGCTTGGTCATTTCGAAAGTATATTTTGGGTGTAACACTGTGTTATTTCACTGCAATTTAGACGTGGCAGCAATATCAATCCATTTTCGAACGAAAACGGAAGTGCATTGCACTCTCTGCAACACCGTAGAAAGAGAAGACACCGCCAACTTCTTTTTTCGCTGTCGAATTCTGAAGGAACTCGGGGTCCTATACTGGGAAATATATACTCTTACCGACCAGGAAATGCACAAGCTTTTTAACAGAAGTAATTGCCGTTCGATCACTTCCTACCGTAGAGAGTGCCTGCAGTATCGACGCGATTTTTTAATGGACTATGGAGACATGTAATTAGACATCGGAATCGAGGATTCGGAATTTAGGAAAACTAACGAAAACATGCCGCAGACAATTTTTTATTATCATTGTAAGTCCTTTTAATGTTTGAAACTTTTCGTCACTATAAAATATTTGTACCTATATATATACACTAGGCTGATCCAAACTTGAAGCAAACAAATATTTTTTCGAGCGGGCATCCTTTAATTGTGTTCTCTATAAGTAACTAAAACTACAGTAATTTTTTGCAGATTTTTAGTTTAATGTTTAGGGGTTGCTACCATACAAATAAACCTTTAATTTATAATTAAATTTAAATTAAAGTCCAAATATTCATTTTTGTTCAAAAATTATTTGATATATTTCTTTTACCAATGATAAAACTTAAGAACTAGCTTATAGTAGGGCACTTTTTATTAGTATTTGGAAAATTTTTGCGAAAGTCGTTTTTAATAATACTCTTTCAATCCTTTAAATAATAAAATAAAAAAAACAAATGAGAAAGTCGGTCAAGTCCGAATATAATATACTCTGTACCAGTTCAGGCCACCGCTCTCATTTGCTCCCGATTATAATATTATAATACATAAAATCAGTATTCAGGAGACACCAAGCGAGGGCGGTTCATTGATTGGAAACAGGTAATTGCAAACACCGCCGATGGCATATTTTTATGGCCCTGAGGTACTTGGCACTCCGGGGGCCTTTCTGCGGGGCGTCGCGATGCAGCGGAAAAAAATTATTAGTTAAACGCGTGAAAACACAAATTATTATCATTAATGTCTTTTACACTAGTTTACAGCCAAAATGATCCATTTCTAATGAAACTATTTTTAAGTGTAGTTTGGATTGGTGATCTCAAAAATCGGTTTCAAAAATTTTTTTATGGCAACGTTTTTTAATTGTGAATTTTTTTCGGTGGTGCACTTACATTTTATGCCATATCTCAATTCATAATGGTCGGATGAAGTCAAGCAAGATTTGAATCGAAAGGTAATTTAATTGTCAATAATCGCACACAACAATTATTTTCAAATCGGTTAAGTAGTTTAAATACAATAATAAAAAATATTTTAAAAAAATCGATTTTTTGCTCGAAAACGCAATAAATTTCGTTTCCAAACGCCTAGGAAAAAAATTTAAAAGTTCAAAAAAAAATTTGGATTTTTTTATATATTTCCTATGCGATTAAAAATTAAATTTCTTGCATTTTCGAGCGAAAAATTGATTTTTTTGAATTATTTTTGGTCAACAATGTTCTACGATATTATTGACAATTTAATTACCTTTCGATTCATATCTTGCTTGACACCATCTGACGATTATGAATTGAGATATGGAATAAAATGTAAGTGCACCTACCGAAAAAATGAAAAAAATTCATAATTAAAAATTTTTGAAATCGATTTTTTAGATCACCAATCCAAACTACACTTAAAAATAGTTTGAGTAGAAATGGGTCATTTTGGCTGTAAACTAGTGTAACTAGTGTAGCATTAATGATAATAATTTGTGTTTTCACGCGTTTAACTAATAATTTTTTTTCGCTGCGTCGCGACGCTCCGCAAAAAGGCCCCCGGAGTGCCGAGTACCTGAGGGCCATACAAATATGCAATTACCAACTCTGTTAAAGCTTGATCCTGGAATGAAAACAGTGGGTCGAGGGATAGAAGCATAGTTTAAGTAGTTTGGGGGAGGAAGGGCTTTGATAAGAAAGGCAAGTCATTTGAAAAACGTTCCAGCCGCACAGTTATCTTCATCTCAAGCAAATAGTTCAAAATTCCAAATAAACGAGAAAGGAAAGCTAACTTTGTCTGTGCCGAAGTTTTAATACACTTGAAAAAGCTCGCTCCAAAGGTAAGCGAATTCGACCAAACTTCGCAGATCAGTTTGAAAACATTTAATTTTTATAATGACCGATTTAATGAACGCTAATATTGAAAACAAAAAAGTGTTTCTCACAAAAACCCATTTTCCGACCGAACATTTCTATGACAGCTACAAGAAGTAGTCATCCGATCCGGGCGGTTCCGACATATTAGCAGCATACAGCTAAAAGAAGACAATGTGCAAAATTTCAGCTCGATAACTTCAAAACTGAGGGACTAGTTTGCGTAAAAACAGACAGACGGACAGACAGCGGACGGACAAAGCTCAATAGACTCAGATCGTCATGCTGATCAAGAATATATGGGGCATTCCGAGCAAAATTAGATATTTTCTGATGTGATGTCTCCGAATTGGATGAAATTTGGCCTAAAGGGAGCTTATTATCAGAAAAGCTTAACCCCAAAATTTGAGATTTTTTGGAGCTTTTTTGCGGAAGTTACACGCTTAAAAGGGTAAAATTGTGCATTTTCAGAATTTTAAATAGCTCGAGAACGGCTTAAGATAGAGTTATGAATTTTTTCAAATGTTCAGATTTAAATAAAAAAAAAAAGCCTTAGTCCGGCAAAAATGACCCATCTTTCAAAAATTTTTAAAAAACGCATGTGAAAGCCGCATTTTTTCCAAACATTTTGAGTGGCTGAACATGTCGGTAGCTTGAAAATTGAGAAAGTTATAGCCATTTTTGTCATGTAATCTCATAATCAGTATAATCATCTCATATCAGTATAAAAAATTTGTCAAAAATTGCTAATAAATTTTATTATTGGTTCTAAATTTGCCCAATCAACTTTTCAGAGCTATTGAATAAAGTCTTAGGACCCAGAAAAGTTGACCATGTATCGTACGTCGGCATATCCGACTGCCTTGAACATGATACTATCTCTGTTTTCATGTTCCAGCGCGGACTGCTTAAATTTTTGAAAGAAAAATTGCCAACAGTTGCAGAAATTAATTACTTTTCATATGGAGCGCCACAGCAGTAAAAAAATAAGAAAAACTTTGCAAACTTGGTAAACCACATCAAAGACTGCGCACGGAAAAGGTGCTTGTGATGGCGTAGGAGGTGCGGTTGCCTGCCTGCATCAAGGAACAAGAAATGAAATACTTACTGCTCAAAACCTTTATCAATGGGCAAATGATCAATTGAAATCCATCAATGTATTTTTTTGCACCACAAAAGATCACGAACAGAGTGCAGAATATTTGAAAACCAGGCTCGAAAATTGCAAAACCTTCAAAGGAACGCTTTTGATTCATCATGCGGTTCCAGTAAATGATTCCTCTCTTAAAGTTAAGACGACATCAAGAAGTGTAATTTCAAAAATAGTTCGAATCTAGTTTATGTTGTTTTATATTATTAACATTATATACATACCCTGTGCCAGCACACGTCGCTGCTTGAATTCTCTACCGATCGATCAGACAGAACAGACTGCTCACTCGGAGCGACTGCTCTAGGTGGCAATCGTCAGCAGGTAATATCCGGATTGTTCGAATATTTTATTTATTTCTTTTAAATTTAATTTTTCTACTATAGATTGGCGATAGTTTTTATGGGCATCCCGGTTGGCCAGCAACTTTGTGAATGGCCTACCAATGTCCGGCTAGCAGATGCCAAAGTATTCCATCCCCAGGCGAGCTTCAAGTGCATTGGACAGCATTTTATCGAATCTTGGCCTGAAACACACAGAAGTTGACCTCGGAGGCATGGTCCAGTGCAGCATGATGGGTATGGACATTATTTTGACAACTTTCTCTGAAGATACAATAATTCTCCTCACTACAGTGACCTTTGACCATGGTCTGCTCCTTGCCGTGTGACAGATTTCGTAGATTTTGCGAAACCACTAAGGCGGCTAACTCCGGTGTGCTTCTGCCTCAGACTCGGCACATGTGGAAGGCTACTTTAATGGGGATAAGATGCTGCTGATCCTCGTGTGAATACAAGAGATTCCAATTCGACACCAATGTCGACTTCACCTGCGTAAGGATACTTGTTAGAAACAGCCGCCCAACAATTGCAGACACTCCATGTCGAAGACATCGCACTAATCGCAGCCAGAAACTCTGGCGGGTGGAACCCTTGCCGGTGCTGTAGAAGACCATCACCTATAAGCACTAATGTGCTTACTCCAATGTTGTCAGGGACCTGGCAAAGCTCTATGTGGACTCAACGCTTTGGGAGCAGCATAAATTTGGCCTGTGCAAAGCTCTTTATCGTCTTGCTCCAGCTTTTCCAAGTTTGCCAACTGACCGGAAATGAACTGATAATAGTAGGACAGCTCCACGTGATACGTAAACACCGGCTCCATGTACTCTTGCCAAGGCGGCTCCAAATCGCTCAATTTCAAACGATCCATGGCCATCTCTATACCCTTGGTGGTTCCACCAAAGAGAGCGGTTCCTCGTACTCCTTAGTGGATCCACAATGCATCGCAGTGACCAGTAAATCTAAAGCCGCTTGAACACAGTAAGCGGAGCACTTCGTCAACGTTCGAACACCTATCTGTTACTGAAGCAGTCGCAAAAGGGTATTCAAACGCTGGCGAAATGCCTCCGCTGGCCGGGCATACAGATCTGCTTCAGCCAGAGGAAAATCAAAATTGAAGCACAACTCGGGTATGAGTATGCTTTGGGCCGAGGATTTGCCAAACTGCTTGAAACTTGGAACTGTTCAAACTTCACTTCCCTCTATGACGAACTGCTGTTGATGGGCCACAACGCCAATGACTGGATGGCGCACACATCACATTCTCATTAGATTTCGGAACAGCATTCCATGGAATTGCAGTTTTATTCTCCAAATTTTTCATATCATTTTGTTTACAAAAATTGTATTTCACGTTTATCGGAATAAACAGAATTTTGTTCTCATATTTGAAAATATTGAATCTTTTCGCATTTTGAAATACTTTTTAGTTTTTATTCCCTGATTTGAGTAGAGAATTTTTGATGCTTTTTCTGAGTACCCCCTAAACTGGGTGGACATATTACCGGAGCAGGATGGTACCTAAGAGCCAGAGACATCGAGAAGAGCCTTGCTGTTCCTGTCACTAAACTCTTCAAAGGAAAAGGGACCTCATCTCACGACGTCTTTGGCAGCAGACTACCCACACCACCCTATCACCATCTATATAACTTAAGCTTAACGATAAGACCAAGCTAACTTCATCTGTACCGAAGTTTTTATACCCTTGCAAATTCTGTTTTTGAAATGTCAGAGTTCAAGAACGCTTACAAAAAAAAACACCCATTTTCCGACAGATAAACATCTGATTTCGACTAAATTTCGCGAATCTTTTTGAAAATATATTAAATTAACAATCGCCGGGTTTAAAAACATAAAATTGAAATCAAAAAAGTGTATCTCACTAAGACACATTTTCCGACCGATCGGTCCTATGGCAGCCTTAAGATTTCCGATTTCGACCAAATTTTGCGAGTCTATTTGAAAGCATATTAAATTAGTAATCAGCGAGTTTAAGGACGCTAACATTAAAAACAAAAAACAATTTCTTACTAAGACCCATTTTCGACCGATTGGTCCTATGGCAACCATAAGATATAGTCACCCGAAGTCGATCAACTTTTTCAAATTAGTTTGAAAGCGTTTAATATTAATAATCACCGACCTTAAGAACGATTTACTTGAAAACAAAAAATAAGAAGACTGCAAAATTTCAGCTCAGATGCATCATCCAGTCAAGTGAAATTGTGTATTGCCTTGGATTTGGTAGAAGTCCAGCCCATGTGATGAACTTAGCACTAAGGACTGACTATGATTCCGCAACTGTGATAGCGCTATACTGCAAAGGGGACATACGACTTGCTCGTCATGTATGGTGTCTTCGACGCACTTTGACCTTCTGCCAAGCAGATAGATAGATCCCTCGTCCATACCCCCATAACACGTGGTTTTCTTTTGTTTAAAACTTTACTATTTATGATTACTTTTTCTATTGATTGATTGAAATTATTTAGTTTTTTTCTTTGGTGTTGCTTTTTCATCTATGTTACAGAGGATAAACTATATTGCGCTTATTGAACATGCTCATCGTCGTCGGACAAGCACTCCTAACTTTAGGTATTACATATAAATATCGTTATGTATATTTATATATGTATATATATTCTTGTCAACATAATCTTCGACACTCAGTCACAAAAATTAAGGCTGAAAACCGGTCCTGAACCGATTGTCCGTGATCAATACTTTTGGTGCTCCGAACCGAGCCGAGGTTTGCCCATTTCGAAAATCAATCGATCAATAGCAGTAGCATTGCATAGTCTTTGCATTTCTGGCCAGCAATATCTGACCGCCAGTCTGGCGATTGTGTGACCTGGTGTAGCCGCATCATGTTACTTTCGCTCTTTCCCTGGCACGCACAATTTTCACGCTACTTCTAGATTTCGTTACCTTTATCATATATGATTAATTTGAATTTTCTTCCGAACTGAAGGTCGGAAAGGTCCACTATATGCCCATCAATGATCATTTGAACAAGGACAATTTCTATCAGGCATGCTCCAACTTTCGCTTTCGCAAAAGTTTTGCGTTTTAAAACCGGTTTTTCGAACAAATTTGGTCTCCAAACTGCAAAACTTTCACGAACGTGAAAATGGGATCATGGCTATGGCTGTTTGAGTTTTTCGGTGATTTTTTAATTAGCGTTATGTCTTATGACTCTGTGACCATGACGAAGATGACCACCACCCTCTGAGATTCGGCAGAACTATTGCCGAACTAGCGATTTTACTCCCTTGTTACCCTACTTTATACGCTTATGTCTACAGGGAATGTCGAGAATTGAACTTTAACTAAGAATTTAAATTAGGATTATATGTGACATATGAATCAATAAAAAGAGGAGCCCACCACCGGTGGTTGGGAGGAGAGGGAACATTACTTGTACTCAATTGGTTCAAGGTTTATGTTCAAACGTAATGATTACTTGCGTCTGCAGCTACGTCAGAAACATATTTTTAGGGGAAATGAAGCTGAGGCATGTCAGTAGCAGACGAGGCCTTGACGTGTATAAGAGGCGACTGCATTTCCCTTTTTATTATATTCCCTAAATTCATATTTCATTTGAGGAGGATACGCGAATGAGTGCAGATCTAAATAACAGCAATCAATCGATGGGCAGTCTAATGGAACCACCACTGACACCGCAAAAGTAAGTGGAGGAATAAAACTAACCTTGGCCTTGTCTTTTCTTATTCCCAAATCCTTTTTCCATGTCCAGGCCCGACTTTCTCAACAACGAGGAGTCGCAATCTTCGCCGGTGAGCAATTTAAGCATGGTGGACTCCAATCAGGGTCAATCTGTCGATGCCATTCTAGGCTCACCGCTAAAACGTCCAAAGAAAAAGAAAATGGAGGTTTGTATGTCCGAAGAGTAAGTATCTCCTTCAACTATTCGCCATATTAGCCCTGTCATAACCAATCTCATCTTTCAGCACTGATTTCAATGCCTCCAGCATTGCCGAATACGATTGGCCGCCGCCCAAAGGTTGTTGCCCGTCCAAGAATCGTGATACATTTATGATCCAAGAGCAGGTGGCGCTCTATTTGGGCATCACGAGCTTTAAACGCAAATATCCGTACCTGCCCCGACGCGCTGTCGACATGGAGGAACGCATTTGGTTGCAGGAGAAGGGTCTGGTCAGTGAGAGAATGTGCGATTTGGGTATCACGGCTGTGTGGGCCTCAGACATCTTGGACATCATGTATGCTGATTTCTATGACAAATATGAGGAGTACAAGGAGTACAAGGAGTACAACAGGCAGAAGCATTTGCGTGAGATCGAGGCCAAACAGAAGGCTCTGGGTCTGAGCATAGGCAATGGCCGTGGGCTGCAGGCCAGAGATCGGGCTATGCTCTCGGCAAGCAAATGGAATGTGTACTTCAATAAGACGTGAGTGGACGCAACCGTATAAGAGATGATTTATTTGAAAGAGAATTCTCAACTTTTAGCCGCAAGGAGCAGCGCTTGGCCTGCCTGGACCTGCAGACGTTCACCATTAACCAGCCGTTGCACAGAACAGCGCCCACATGCCGGCGACTGCGCAGCTCCATGGCGGATGCAGTTTGTGCTGCAGCCGCGGCGGAAAATATGGAGCTCCCGCCGGAGCTGCTGGAAACCTTCGACCTTGATGCAGCCTTCCGGAACTCGGACTATGCCTATCCACTCACTGTGGTGCCGGATCAGTACTCATTTTCCTATCGCACGCTGACGCCAAGCGAACTGAGGTAAGTTATCCCCGGTTTGAGAGTTAAAAGTTGACCTTAATCCTCTTGTCCCAACCCCAGAGCCTATCCCTTGGACACGGCGCTGGATAAGCCGCAGACCAGCAGCACCCAGTTGGAGGCACAACTTATGCAGTGCATCAATGGAGCTGCCAGCTCGGAGGAACAACCTGCAGCCACCGTTAAAGGGCACCAGCCCAAGTCTGCAACGACACGACGCAGCCGAAGATCGGCACGTCAACAGCCAGCCAAAACGCGCACAGCCAGCAGTTCCAGCACCTCATCCGCCTCCTCAACAGCCTCCACCTCCAGCAGTGGAAACAGTAGTAGCAGCAGCAGCAGCGATTCGGTAGGTTTAACCACAGGAGATGTCTCTGAATGACAGTGATTAACACTTTCGGCTTCTTCTCACACAGGATACCGACAGTGACAGCGATAGCGACTCCAGCAGCAGCAGTTCCAGGTCCTCTTCCAGCAGCGACACTGAGAATGAGCAAGCTTCCCGGTTAAGGACCAACTGTGGAGTGTGTCTACGCAGTCAACATCGCAATGCCCGCGACATGCCCGAAGCGTTTATACGCTGCTACAGTTGCCGTCGCAGTGGTAAGTCTTCTCTCCCAAACCTTATCGAACTCCTTGCACTTATGCTAATTCTTTTACAGTGCACCCCAGCTGCATAGAGATACCACAGCGCATGGTGGGACGCGTAAGGAACTACAATTGGCAGTGTGCCGAATGCAAATGCTGCATCAAGTGTCGCAACCAACAACAGCCGGGAAAGATGCTTTACTGTGAGCAATGTGATCGTGGTTATCACATCTATTGCCTGGGCGTTAAGACGGTGCCGGCAGGCGAGTGTTTCAAACTTTTTAATGACCACACTTAAACCTCGTTTTGATTCCACAGGGCGCTGGAGCTGTGAACGCTGTTGCATGTGCATGCGGTGCGGTGCCACCCGGCCCGAAGGTCTACCCCAGGCACAGGCCACCAGCGCTGCATCATCATCGCCTCAAGGCAGCGACAAGGGCAAACCACCGGTCAAATACAAAAAGGTGAAATGGATCAATGAATATCGCATTGATCACATTACCCAGCTGCGTGAACACTGCTCCATGTTGTGTGTACCCTGTGCGCGAGCCAAACCAGCTAAGCGACAATCAACAGCAGTCGCTGCCGTCTCTCCCGCCTGCCCCTCCATTTCCATCTTGGCAAATGTGGTTAATGCTGCTAATGCTGCGGCCGCCAACCCAGCCAGCTGCAGTAGTCCGCCAGGTAGTCCACAAATGGCGACAGCCTGTTCAGTAGTGGAGACGGGCACAGCCACTAGCAGCATCCTTAGCCCCATAACCACCACTCCACTGACAACAGCTGGCAGCAACAAGCGACCAGCCACAGCCACAGCCACCATGGCTACGATGCAGTGCAGCAGCTTTAATTTTAATCGTAACGCACAGGATGATGCAGCGGCAGCAGCTGCAGCCACAGCAACAATAACAGCCACACCTGCAGCTGCTGCTACCTCTTTCTCCTCAACCTCAACATCCTCAGCTTTGGACAAAGCACCGCCGCCGGTGGTTGCCCGAGTGGGGGTTATACGTTATTGTGCCAAGCGCACTTTAACGGATTTATAGTAAGCGCCGGACGCGGCTTCCCATAGTATTAATGAGAATGAAAATATTACACTTTTTTTTTTTATTATTCTTACATAAATTTTAGACATGACAACAACAACACATTAAGTTAAGACAGCTTCTAATTAGGATCTAAGTTGAGAGTAATCGTCGTAATGCAAAAAGTTTAATTAGAAAATTCATTAAAAATGCATTTTAGTTAATTAATTTAATTAATTTTAATCAAAATTGAACATTATTTTTCGATTTTGTTTAGTGCTATTTTTCTATACCAATTTTGTGTGTGTGTTGTCGTCGCTTGTCTTTTGTCGTTGGTTTTCTCATTGTTTTTGTTTTGTATCGAATTAGTAAAGATTAAACCGAACCCATTTGTAAACATACACATACACACACACACACATGCTAGTGTTGGACAACAATAGGTACTTCCCCAGCAAACAATTTCATATAAAAATACACGTTTTGTAAGCTTTCAAATGTAAGCAAAACGCTTATAATACGCTGCTGTGACATTTATAAAACGCATCAAAGTAAGTGTTTTATAATCGAAACGGACCCATCGTTATAAGCTTATAAAAGACGATTGCAAAACACGTTTTTTTAAAACACGTAAAAACGTTTTTTGCAAACGTGTTAGGTAAATGTTTAATAATTAATTTCCACAAGCTTTGTAATTACGGTTATAAAACATGTATTCTGAATGAAATAATTAAGCGTTTTAAACATTTTTTTTGTGAGTGTTCTTATTAGATTTAAGTTTTATTGTATATGGGGTTTAGTTTATATAGTTTTATTAATAATAAACGAAAATGAAAATTCAATTAAAGTAGTGGTTTCTCAGTTCTTTTGAGAATTGTTGCTTTAATTTTAATACGATTTTTCGCGTATTGAAAAAAAGATTTCGAGGCAAAAACAAAATCGTCTTCCTTGCCTCCATTTTCAGAAGTGAAAGTTTCTACAATAGAATTTAAATATGAATGTAAATAATTGACTATAAACTGAATGAAAGCTTTCTAACTTACGACGAATGGCAGTGGCGACAGTGAAGGCTCGAATGCACTGCTTGTCCGCAGTACCTCTCCACGAAAAATTTTCTGCAACTCAGTCATCCATAAGTTTTTTCCACGACTTCGTAACGAATTTCCTTCAATTTCAATCTCTTGTTCTGGACGTTCAACCTCGCTCACTACGGATCATGGTGCCTCGCTGTTCCACAAATGTTGGAAAACTTTGTTGGCGCAGTGCACAACACTTCTTGATTTTTTGGCTGCCGATATTAAACAAGTTTACAAGCAAATTTATATTACGTTATCATTTTAATTGAAATTTTTGCTGCTTTTCTCTTCAGCAATGACAACTGGAATGACTTACACACAATTTTTTTTTGCTCGCCTTCGCTCCAGGTTAACTGTAAATTTTTTTTCAATCCTTCGCTCAAAGTGAGCTGTAATTTTTTTCCATTTCCCTTGCACACAAGAAGTCCAGCAGCAGAAGCCTAGCATTCCAAGCTAAGTTTTGCCGAGAGAACGAGAGAGAGTGAGAGCACGAAAATTATAGTTTTGTGTCATGCCTGCTAGCAAATGTTTTGTAAATGTCGGAGGCTGCCATACGGCAACGCTTGCACAAGCAATCTTGCCTTAAGCTTGGTTTGCAAACCGATTGCTAAATTGCTGGCTGGGTCTTCATTCATTTGCACTCTCTGCTCAGTTTCCATATTTCCCCTAATCTGAAAAACCAGCAGCTTAGGTTTGTGCCTAATTTTTCTAAGCCAGCTAGAAATTCTTTACAACATAAAGCAAACATTTTCTCTACTGTTTTGATTAAGAAAATTTACAGTCGTGTTCGAAATAATAAGTCAAACACAAATGAAAATTGAATTTATCCCTTAAAATTATTTGAATAATTTATTCTTTTATAACTTTAACAGCACAACACATAATAATGTTTTTATAAATGTAAGAATTGTTGTTCTGGCAACTTTTTTGAATTGAGTCGGAAATAGCCTGTTCGAAAAAATACACATTAAGGCCCTCACCCATTATTTTCAATTCGAAGTTATGTGGACTTCATAGAAGGAATATTCTCGCAAGTATTTTTTGCTCCTCACCAAAACTCTTTAGAATTTTTAGGCTTAACATTTCTTACTCCTTTCTTAACATCTATTGATCGGATCGGACCAAATCCTTTGCTTTCTTTGAGGTGTTTTCCGGGTCATCACTTGCTGAAAAATTCACGGCATGTCCTCTACAGCAACTGCTGGAGTCGCTGCATAAGTTTCCAATATAGTAGATGGCATCCATGATATCCTCAATCTAAGCTAGAGGACCAACCCCATTCCACAGCATCAGTCTTTGACATTCATGATTCGTATTGAATTGCTGCTTAAGTCTATATGACACTTCCCGATATTGTCGGCCAATATTGTTCCTGACAAAAACAATATTGACCGCCAAGACGGCATTCTGTGCTGGTAAATGTTTCTTGTGAAGTGACTGGTTGAACAACCATACTACCAACACTAATGTATCTTTTTGTCCCGTTTTCGCAAGCCTTGTCTCGTTATTGGTCACCAATATTGTCAAGTGTCATATAGGCATTAGAAGAGCGTCTAACTTATTGCTTTTCAGTACCTGTGTCGAACTGTACGACTTTTGTCTCATTTGTCCAAAATAAGTTGCAGCAAACGGTTTGTTTCGGAATTTTCTGGCGAACAAAATTGTTCGTTTTTAATGCACATGTTTTAATAAGAGTACTTTTTTTTGGGGTTCTTGCTTTATAATTTTAACTCCAATCAATCGTAGCAGATCCAACTCATCCTTAATTTGCTTAGATGTTATGAAGGGTCGATGTTTAACAGTCCTTACCAACAATTTGTCCTGCCATTTACTGTTTTTTTTTTACGTCTATCTCGGCTTTCGGCCTGCCGTGAAAAGTTTTTTGAGTTTGTTAATTAACCATTGGAAACTCCAAGAAAATTTCTAGTAAATGCAAATGTTTTGCCTTTTCTAAGGCTAAAATGACACTTTGAATTTTTAGGGACAATTTTCAGTCTGTGGGAAAAAGTCGTTCAAAGTATGCTTGATTTCGCCGCAGAATGTTTTTAAAGAGGCCGCGAAAAAAATTTGTCACTGAAGAAACTGTTTCAGGCATATTTCGGATATCCGAAACATCGCAGGCTTTTGAAACACATAAACTCAATGCTCTGCTCTCTGCACTGTCGTTCACATATTAGGTTGCCAGTAAAGTTGAACTCTTCGTGGTACCCTTGACCGCACTGATAACACTGTACAACACTAAAAAGTTGATAGAGTCGAGACCTAAAAATTCTGAAACGGTATGATGGTAGTACAAAAACCTTCGCTGGGTTTGGCCTGGTTAGCTGCCGTTCTCTTTTTATTGCATTTTGAAGTTTTCAGCTTCTGATTGGGATTCGCAACTCCATATCTCGTAAACTATTTTGAATTTCTCTTTGACGGCTTAGAGGAAGTTGTTGCTCTTGGCTAAGCTTACAAAATATTCTTAAATAGCAAGCCAAAAAAGTTACATCTTTATACTCAAAATTACAAAAATGTCTTAAAATCATCACGTGTTCCCCTCATTTTGTGCTGTTTTTTAACTTTGTCTTGAAAACTGTAACGAATTTGACTAAGCAATGCAGGACAAAAACGTAGCTTGGACTTAAATAAACAAACGATTGGAACATATCAACTTCATTCGATTACTCCTTCGTATAGATACGGGCCCTTAAGCATGTAGAATTGGAACCAAAACTCGAAAAATGGCAATTTTGGGTACCAATTGGCTGACACATTCAAAAATTTCGAATGTTTTGTATTAAATCAAGAAAATAGTAAGAAAACATAACTTAAAAACTGTTATTAAAAAAATTTAGTTTTTCATATTTTGTAACGAAAATGTTTGTTTTTTCGAGTATTTATGACAGTTGTACGTGCTTGTGGGCCTATAACTATATGAAAGAGTAACTAAATGAAGTTTTTTCGTTCTTACGGCTTGTTTATTTTGGTCTAAGCTACAACTTTGTGCTGAATTACTTGTCCAAATTCGAAACGGGTTTCAAGATGAAGTTGAAAAACTGTAGAAAAGTGGTCAAAACTTGACTTTTTTGCGCAACATTTGTTCGAAGAGTACGAAGAAGTAATTTTTTTGATTTGCTACAAAGAAATGATTTGTAGGCTAAGCTAACAGCAACAACTTTGTTAAAGATTTTAAAGCAAAATTCAAATAGTTTACGAAATATGGAATCGTTAGTCCTACTCTGAAACTGAAAAGTTCAAAGTGCAATAAAAAGAAAATGGCAGCTAGTCAGACCAAACCAAGACAGGGTTTTTATACTACCATCACACCCTTTCAGAATTTTTTGGTCTCGAGTTCAAAAATGTGTCACAGTGTAATAAGCTCCCTTTGGGCCAAATATCATCCAATTCGGAGGCATCACCTCAGAAAATATCTTTTTTTTGCTTGGAATGCCCCATATATACTTTATGCTCCTGGGCAAAATTATATTACACTTTTCGAGTGTATAAAAATAAATTAGAGATGTAGTGGATCAGGCCAACAGAGTAGGCTTTTGGAGATTGTCATAGTCAAGCAGCTATTCAATATACAAAATAAGTTTAGTTTAGAGCAGTCGGTCAGACTGAACAGACTGCTCACTCGGAGCGACTGCTCTAGGTGGCAATCGTCAGCAGGTTATATCCGGATTGTTCGAATATTTTATTTATTTATTTCTTTTAAATTTTATTTTTCTACTATAAATTGGCGATAGTTTTTATAAGCATCCCGGTTGGCGCGCAACTTTGTGAATGGCCTACCAATGTCCGGCTAGCAGATGCCAAAGTATTCCATCCCCAGGCGAGCTTCCAGTGCATTGGACACCATTCCATCTTGAATCTTGGCCTGAAACAAACAGAAGTTGACCTCGGAGACATGGCCCAGTGCAGCATGATGGGTATGGACATTATTTTAACAACTTCCCTGAAGATACAATAAGTCTCCTCACTACAGTGACATTTGACCATGGTCTGCTCCTTGCCGTGTGACAGATTTCGTAGATTTTGTAACTCCGTTGTGCTTCTGCCTCGGACTCGGCACATGTGGAAGGCTACTTTAATGGGGATAAGATGCTGCTGATCCCCGTGTGAATACAAGAGATTCCAATTCGACACCAATGTCGACTTCACCTGCGTTAAGGATACTTGTTAGAAACAGTCGCCAAACAATTGCCGACACTCCATGTCGAAGACATCGCACTAATCGCAGCCAGAAACTCTGGCGGGTGGAACCCTTACCGGTGCTGTAGAAGACCATCACCTATAAGCACTAATGTGCTTACTCCAATGTTGTCAGGGACCTGGCAGAGCTCTATGTGGACTCAACGCTTTGGGAGCAGCATGAATTTGGCCTGTGCAAAGCTCTTTATCGTCTTGCTCCAGCTTTTCCAAGTTGGCCAACTGACCGGAAATGAATTAATAATAGAAAGACAGCTCCACGGGATACGTAAACACCGGCTCCAAGTACTCTTGTCAAGGCGGCTCCAAATCGCTCAATTTCAAACGATCCATGGCCATCTCTATACTGTTGGTGGACGACAGTGGTTCCAGCAAAGAGAGCGGTTCCTCGTACTCCTTAGTGGATCCACAATGCATCGCAGTGACCAGTCAATCTAAAGCCGCTTGAACACAGTAAGCGGAGCACTTCGTCAACGTTCGAACACCTATCTGTTACTAAAGCAGTCGCAAAAGGGTATTCAAACGCTGACGAAAGCCTCCGCTGGCCGGGCATACAGATCTGCTTCAGCAGAAACCTAGAAATCACCGGGGAAAATCAAAATTGAAGCACAACTCGGGTATGAGTATGCTTTGGGCCGAGAAGTTTTCAAACTGCTTGATACTTGGAACTGTTTAAACTTCACTTCCCTCTATGACGAACTGCTGTTGATGGGCCACAACGCCAATGACTGGATGGCGCACACATCACATTCTCATTAGATTTCGGAACAGCATTCCATGGAATTGCAGTTTTATTCTCCAAATTTTTCATATCATTTTGTTTACAAAAATTGTATTTCACGTTTATCGGAATAAACAGAATTTTGTTCTCATATTTGAAAATATTGAATCTTTTCGCATTTTGAAATACTTTTTAGTTTTTATTCCCTGATTTGAGTAGAGAATTTTTGATGCTTTTTCTGAGTACCCCCTAAACTGGGTGGACATATTACCGGAGCAGGATGGTACCTAAGAGCCAGAGACATCGAGAAGAGCCTTGCTGTTCCTGTCACTAAACTCTTCAAAGGAAAAGGGACCTCATCTCACGACGTCTTTGGCAGCAGACTACCCACACCACCCTATCACTATCTATATAACTTGAGCTTAACGAGAAGGCCAAGCTAACTTCATCTGTACCGAAGTTTTTATACCCTTGCCAATTCTGTTTTTGAAATATCATAGTTCAAGAACGCTTACAAAAAAAACACACCCATTTTCCGACAGATAAACATCTGATTTCGACTAAATTTCCCGAAGATCGGCACGTCAACAGCCAGCCAAAACGCGCACAGCCAGCAGTTCCAGCACCTCATCCGCCTCCTCAACAGCCTCCACCTCCAGCAGTGGAAACAGTAGTAGCAGCAGCGATTCGGTAGGTTTAACCACAGGAGATGTCTCTGAATGACAGTGATTAACACTTTCCGCTTTTTCTCACACAGGATACCGACAGTGACAGCGATAGCGACTCCAGCAGCAGCAGTTCCAGTTCCTCTTCCAGCAGCGACACTGAGAATGAGCAAGCTTCCCGGTTAAGGACCAACTGTGGAGTGTGTCTACGCAGTCAACATCGCAATGCCAGCGACATGCCCGAAGCGTTTATACGCTGCTACAGTTGCGCACGTGGCTGAGGCAGACGCTGGAGTCCACCACCTGCGACATGTCTTTCTCCCCTGCTAGAGACGCCACCGGATACTTGCTCAATAGATCACATTCTCATTAGATCTCGGAACAGCATTCCATGGAATTGCAGTTTTATTCTCAAAATTTTTCATATCATTTTGCTTACAAGAATTGTATTTCACGTTTATCGAAATAAACAAAATTTTGTTCTCATATTTGAAAATATTGAATCTTTTCGCATTTTGAAATACTTCTTAGTTTTTATTCTCTGATTTGAGTACAGAATTTTGGATGCTTTTTCTGAGTATCCCCTAAACTGGGTGGACATATTACCGGAGCAGGATGGTACCTCAGAGCCAGAGACATCGCGAAGAGCCTTGCTGTTTCTGTCACTGAAATCTTCAAAGGAGAAGGGACCTCATCTCCCGACGTCTTTGGCAGCAGACTACCCACACCACCCTATCACTATCTATATAACTTAAGCTTAACGAGAAGGCCAAGCTAATTGAATCTGTACCGAAGTTTTTATACGCTTGCAAATTCTGTTTTTGAAATGTCAGAGTTCAAGAAGCTTACAAAACAAAAACACACCCATTTTCAGACAGATAAACATCTGATTTCGACTAAATTTTGCGAATCTTTTTGAAAATATATTAAATTAACAATCGCCGGGTTTAAAAAACAAAATTGAAATCAAAAAAGTGTATCTCACTAAGACACATTTTCCGACCGATCGGTCCTATGGCAGCCTTAAGATTTCCGATTTCGACCAAATTTTGCGAATCTATTTGAAAGCATATTAAATTAGTAATCAGCGAGTTTAAGGACGATAACACTAAAAACAAAAAACAATTTCTTGCTTAGACCCATTTTCGACCGATTTTCGTCCTATGGCAACCATAAGATATAGTCACCCGAAGTCGATCAACTTTTTCAAATTAGTTTGAAAGCGTTTAATATTAATAATCACCGACCTTAAGAACGATTTACTTGAAAACAAAAAAGTTTTTCCACTAAGACACATTTTCCGACCTATGGTTCCTATGACAGCTATAAGATATAGTCATCCGATCTTGACCAATATTTGAAAATCTGTTTGAAAGTATATAATATTAATAATGGCCGAGTTTAAGGACGCTAACATTGAAAACAAAAAAGTTTTTCTCATTAAGACCCATTTTTCGACCGATGGTTCCTATGTCAGCTATAAGATATAGTCATCTGATCCGGTCGGTTTAGCAGCGTGCGGTAAAAAGAAGACTGTGCTAAATTTCAGCTCAGATGCATCATCCAGTCAAGTGAAATTGTTGATTGCCTTGGATTTGGTAGAAGTCCAGCCCATGTGATGAACTAGCACTAAGGACTGACTATGATTCCGTAACTGTGATAGCGCTATACTGCAAAGGGAACATACGACTCGCTCGTCATGTATGGTGCTTTCCTCTCGTTTTCCGAACTAGTTGAGCAGTCTTCGGAGCACTTTGACCTTCTGCCAAGCAGATAGATAGATCCCTCGTCCATACCCCCATAACACGTGGTTTTCTTTTGTTTAAAACTTTACTATTTATGATTACTTTTTCTATTGATTGATTGAAATTATTTAGTTGTTTTCTTTTGTTGTTGCTTTTTCATCTATGTTACAGAGGATAAACTATATTGCGCTTATTGAACATGCTCATCGTCATCGGACAAGCACTCCTAACTTTAGGTATTACATATAAATATCGTTATGTATATTTATATATGTATATATATTCTTGTCAACATAATTTCTTCGGCTTTCGACTTACAAATTAATAAAAAGACTTGTACAAAATGCAGAATTAGAATTAGTGCAACAATTGAATTCAGCAGGAACGCAGATGCATCATCCAGTCAAGTGAAATTGTTGATTGGCTTGGATTTGGAGTCGAGATACCAGATGCTGAAGTATACCAAGTATTCCGTCTGGAATGCGGCTAGGAAAACATTACATTACATTGTAGAAGAGATTCGAAAGACATTTGTGTGGGCGGAGCGATCTAGACGCCGGCGTAGAGAGGCAGCTTGGCCGTGTCCACCTTCTCCTCCACCTTGAACGAGGGAAACAGACCACCCTGATTGGTGCGCGTGTTCTTGCCCTTGGAGTTGCCGTCCCAATGGTTGCCCGCAACCGACACCAGATCGCCCACCCTGAGTTGGAGGTCTTCGTGCGTGCGAGGTTTGTGCGCAATGACGGCGCGGCGATTGTGCGCATTTTGGCCTCCATAATAGTAGATGTCGTCCAGCGATTTGAACCGATGCGAAGCATCCGGATACATCGTTTGCATGATCTCGTACGCCACGCGGCACACCTGCGACGAGAACGTGCAGACTAAATGGTCGGAAATTGATAACAGGTGAATATCCAGGATGATTCCGTTCAGCGCTGTGTCTGTGTAGCGCGTGGAGACGGCCGCCATGCGGGCCACCTCTGGATCGCCAACGATCTGGTACTGTGGATACTTTTTCCGCGCCTCATCGATCACCCGAGCATCATCCGAGGCCAGGAAAATGCGACGCACCACTGTAGTGCCATTGACCTCCAGCGTGCGATAGTAATCCTCGACATGCGTCATGTACTCCTCGATGCTGTGAAAGGCGGCCTCAGTGCCAACCTTGTCTGTCCGACGCACATGCACCCTAGAGAAGAGAAGGCGAAAGAGGAGGGTTATAGGAAAGGTTCACTATAACTCATGCTTCCCATTCTACTTACCCCACAATAGGACGCTCCCACCCCAGATTGCGCATACCCGAAAGCAAGAAGTCGCGGGTCGGAGTCTGTGGACGCAGCAAATACTTCAGAAATTGTCCCACCCACCAGACAATGGGATCGCCATGCAGACGCTTAAGACGTGGCGCCAAGTCTTCGGGCACGGCCAGTGGCAGGTACGGCGGTCGCGGCATTAGCGAGTCAATGATGGGCAGCACCAGAACCTGAGTGTTGGGCTTGCCGGGCCAATTGTAGGCATTGGCCGAGCCGGCATCGTGACAGCTATTGGACACAGGCAGAAATACCTCCTCCCAGCCACCTTTGTGATAGCGCCAGCCACGTGATTTTAGGATCAGTGTGCGCTCGGTGGCATAGGCCACAATAAAGCAATAAACCACATGATGCAATTGGCAGCCATAGCCACAGCCCTGAAAAAGAGAGAGACAGAGATAGGAAAGGTTGGTGAATTTGATACAAATTGAGTTTCTGTATTTCTGTAAGAAAACTACAATTTTAATTCTGCAGACGGTTCAGTCTAGGGTTTTATTACTTAAGATTCGGTTCGCGGATGATCGAGGCTGCTCAAAGATACTGCCGAATATGGAGCTTGATGATTAAGAAATCAAAAGGCAAAATCAAAGATTATGGTGATAAGTACCGCCTCAAAATAGATTAGATAGATCAAGATAGATAGAAGCTGGAGGTGGTCAGAGAATTTGATAACCTCGAACTAATTCTAACACCAAATATTTATTTAAGAATTCATAAATTTACGCCGCTTCTCACCATTTTCTGATGCTTGCTGTGTTATAGCCCTTCATATAGATATCCGTACGAAACAAAAAACCAAAGCACACACCATTCGCCTTGCGTGCTTGAGGGACCATAATCGCCTCAAGTCTTCTTTTATATTCTCTGAAATTCCGCAGAAGGCTTTGACCATGTAACGGACATGTTACATGCGCCGTGAATTTGCCTTGACCTTACAGCATCAAAGTCTAGCCAGCGACTAAAATGCTTTTTGCTCTCTTCTCCTCAGCTTCAGCATGCGCTCGGCTCGTATATGTGTAAATAGCGAAATGTCTTCGCCCCCCAGGGGGTACTGGTGACCATCGCTGATTTAAACTCAAGATGTTGAATGTTAGATGTGCTCAGTGCAGAGATTAAAACCGCATCCGAAACCTTTAACCGCTAAAAACACTAAAATTTGTAACCGAAACCGTAACCAAAAAATGTTTTTCTTATAACCGTAACCCCCTAACCTTTACAAACATAACGGGTTAAAAGTACCGAAACAGAAACAAATATATGGGTTAATTCCGGTATTTCCCCTACTAGTAAAAATTTCGATAAACCTAAATTTGTTTGGTGTATGCACCATACGGCGTTCTTTTCTCCATACGATTTTCAACATGTGAAGTTCTTTCCAAAACATGGCCAAAAAATTCAGTATAATTTATAGAATATTTAACGAAAATTAAAAATCAGATATTTTAAGTCAAGCCCCTCAAAGGCTTTAAAATTTTAAATTTCCCCTTAATATATATTTGAACTATCAATGTAGGCAGAAACCTTTTACAAATTCAAGGCAGGTACGGTACATTGTACAGTACCAGGGCTGCAAGCCCAACAATTTTTTTGGAACCTCCAATTTGCTGGTTCGAACCAAAATTTAACAACTGTTAAGGTTCGGAAATTTGAGGTTTGAGGTTTTTGGGAGTTGGTTTTGGTTCGAACCTTGTTTCGTAGGGTAAGACGCAATATATTTAACAATAGGAATACACTTGACGCCTAGATACATTGTAAGACTGTAAGACGTCGATTATAATTGACGTGAGGTTGGCGCTCGTGTGCTGGATATGGACTATCTCCTAAGCTAGTGTATAAGTCTTCAGTCCGCCCTCTAAAAAAATGTCAAACATGTCTAAATATCAAATAATTAGCTAGAATTACAGGTTACGACAAAACTGAATAGTTTCCGAGATTCGATCTTACTAAAGAGATATACCTGGTGGGAAAATTTGATAATTGACAACGTTGCGTGTGGCACACACTTCTGTTTGTATGAATGTTTGTACTTTTGCTGCTGGACAAGACGGCTGACGTGTTTCTACAGTAGAATGCACCGAGATGAAATATAAAAAGTTCAATACCTTTTGCAGAGTACATAGGTGTTTACATTGAATTTGTAATACACTACAAATTAATATCTGGAAGTACTGGGTTCTTTGTGTTATTACATACACATTATACGCATAAGTATGAATGTATACATATGAACACAGGTAGGCAAATGTGTATTACATACAATAGCACGCGCTGATTCTTCACGTATTTAAATTGTTTTACATATGTACATTGTACATACATATTTGTATGCTAATAATCATTGGGAGTGCGAAAAGGAGAATATAACAAATCTAAGATATTGTGCCATATTGCGTATTGTTATATTTCTAATTTTCGACTCTGCTGTTACGTACATGCAAATTATCCAAATTAATGTGTATAATTTTTTTTTTGTTACCGATCCAAAAGCTTGGGTTTGGAACGGGTTCGGGTTCATCTATTTTCGTCCTAGTGTTTCGGTTCAAGGTTTGGTTCACAGTAAAGAAAAAAAGCCGGAGTTCCGCGTTCGAACCGGATCGGTTCAAAACCAGTTTGCAGCCCTGCATTATACAATGACTTTTTTACATACATACAATGCGCAAAACTGTTGCTATTGGGCATAAAGGAAAGAGAGCGAGCGAGCAAGAGAGAGTGCAGCTAACCAAAATCTTTACCTTTCTCATCTTTCCTTATACATATGTGATATTACACTATTAATTTATTCATATGTTGGCAAGATTAGCAGACGAAAAAATTGACGACTTTTGCTCAAATTGGCAGCAGCACTAGCTGCTGATTTATATTCTGAAACCTAAGGTGTGGGACAAGATTAGCGAAATTGTAACAGTTTTAGCACCAGCAAAACTTGCAACAACAAGAATGCAGGGCGAACTGTTAGTCTTTTGTGATTTGTATTCTTTCTGTATTCAATGTAAATTTGAAATCGAAATTCAAAAGCATTGGCTGTACTTTTGTCTCGCGAGATAGAATTTAGAGAACCTAGTCTGTTCGAAAATGATGCTTGCACATGTGAAATTTTTATTAATCCAAGATATAATGTTTCTTTATCTGCAGAGTAGGAAAATAACTGTATTGTTATCAAATCTGCACACTTGAATGTTGGACAACATTAATACGATTGAACTATCAGAGGAAAACAGTCCAAAACCAAGTTTGTCGGAAATTTGCAGTGATGTAGACGCTTATCTGATGTCACATGCAAAAAAATCCGAAAATAAAACATAACTTCATGAGATATGTTTCTAAATCAAAAAATATTGCTCAGCAAGAAATACATATTGGGATGGTGGGAAAAAAATAAACAATATTTTTATATTTTTTTTTATTTTCAAAAGTTGTGCTAGCTGTACCACCCACACAAGTAAGTGTTGAGCGTTTGTTTTCAGGAGTAAAATTTATAATTAATCCTCGCAGGAGTCAACTGCACTATCAAACTCTAAATGCTATTATGCTATTTTTTTATGTTCGAATGGCTCGGGCTTAAAAATATAAAACAAAATGTCGAGTGTCATATCAATTGGCTCCAATGTTTAAATTACTTCTGTCAAATTAGCAAAAGTTACAAAAATTTTGCTTTTCACAGCTTCGACTTTTTTTAACTTATCAATATGAACTCTTGCTTCTGCTTCTGATTTGGATGAAACCCGAAGTCACAGCCAAATGAAACGTAAGTCGAAGCAGCAGCATGTGTGTCGACGGCAGTGCTATCGCGCCGATATTTTCTTGGAATTTACCAGCCACCAAAATTTAACGCAACGCAACAACATTTGTTTTTTTTTTTCAGCGCGCTGTTGTTGTTACCTTCAACCGAGTCGAGCCGACTATCGGTAAATGTTTCCTTGTGTGTGTTAAGAGAAATAACGTGCCGGACCAAAACCTCAATGCAAAAGCAGAAAAGAGATGGGAGTGGCTTTTGTCGCGCTTGCACTACCGTCGACTTCTGAAAGCGAACACATGCTGCACCTTCGACTTACGCCACAGAACAAAAGCAAAATCAAAATGAAAATAAGAAATGATGAAGCGACGACGGCTGCTGCTGTTGGATTTTTCAAAAAAATCATTTTTTGCTTTTGATTTTGATGCGGGCTATGGTTTTACCAAAAGCAGAAGCAAAGCAGACCAAATGAAACTTTTTGCAGTTTTTTAAACACTGATTGGCTTAAAAAAGTCGTTCACATGATGCAAGATCTAATAGAAGTTCTACAAACCCCAACTGCTGTACTCACAGGTACTAAGCTCATTTTGTAGAAGTCAATTTTGGTGTAACCCCAAGAAGTGTGGGTGAAAATAGTGGCTAGCCATGAACAATTGAAATGCTGTCTAAAAATGCCTTGGCATATAGTAAAATACTTCTGAGCTGACTCACCTTATTCAGCTTACAAACGAGCTTTCGTGCATTTGGGCAATCACTGGGATTCTGTAGATGGTGTAATCGCCGCTGCACCAAATCACTTAGATCTTTGGATTCTTTGTGACGCCAGGCCTCATAGCCATCCAATTGCCGCAAGCGATCCATATCGCTTAGCAGCGAACGCTTGTGCTCTGCACCCTGCAACAGCACCTGTTTAATGGACTCCTCCAGATCTGCATTGGTATCGCTGCCAACAGTTTTGCGTATTTTGCCCAGTTCGCTGCTGAAATAATTCCAGATTTCGGCAATATTCGTTTGGATGCGGCGCCGTGTGAATTCATATTCTAAGCTGGGCTCCATGGGTATTGACCCATCTGCTGCTGCGTCTGCTCCGTTTGCAGCTAATGGTGGATTTGGCCCACCACCACCCATTAGGCTGTCCAATAATGGATCATGGCCATTGGATTCTAGATTATTATTAGTATCCCAGCTACGTAGTTCCGCTGGCGCTGCTTCAAAAAATGACTCTACATCCGAACCGGCGTCCTCTCCAAACTTTGGATTTTGTGCATTATTCTCCAGTCTTTGTACCAACTTCAGGGCGCTCTGTTTGTCAAGTTGTTCGCTGTAAAATGAAATGAGAGCAGCTTAAATAAACATCATTATGACGCATTAAAAAAATACCTCAAATGGTGAGCTTTTGAGGGGCGAGACCTAATCAGCATATGAATTGAGGCATGAATTGTGGTTTGCTAAGTGCGGGCTTGGGTTGTGGAAATTAATTGAGGGGGAAAAACCAATGAAATTTTAAAAATTCAAACGAAATAAATTTGATAAGAATTTTGCTTTTGATTCCTTTTCCCTTGGGGGAAGCCTTTGCCAATTACATTTGATTTAGGTGTTCTGGCTGACCGGCATCTGCGTCTATAACATCCGCTGCCAAAGATTTAAAGTTTTCATACAATGAAAGACGAGTCTTAGAGAAGCCAACGGTATCCCACAGGCAGTTTAAGTCTTTTGAAGGCGCATATCTTTATCAGATTTAGTTTAGTAGCTAAATTGCTTAACTAAATCCATCACATAGGATTAATTAAGGATGGGTAGTTTTTGTCACGGTTATAAATTTATGAGAGTACTTTTCATTTCACTTAACTAAAAACTAGAATCTTTTTGTATGTACCTAGAAATTATTTTTTGTACTATTTGTATGTCCATGGCTGTAGCTTTGATAAAATTCTAAAAGTGTTGCCACAATTATACATTTACAAATCTTTTAAAAAAAACTAAATGAATTGAGGCAATTCACCAAATAGCTATACGAGCAACCAGCCTCCTTTGTGGTTTTGTGCGTGTCTTGATTTGAAAAAGTTATGAACATCGAGCCTGCTAAAAGTTCTATGATTCATATTCAAAGAGGTCACAAAAACAGTCACATCTAAATCCAAGAATTTAAATATTAGGCTGGACAATACAGTTCAGACTAGGTTTTTAAGCCATATCATTAACTTAACTTAATTAACATAACCTGTACGTAATCTGTAAAGTTAAAAACAAATCCTACCTCATTAGCTCATCGATTAGCTGCTTAAGCTCTTCATTCCGCTGCTTGGTGTGCTCGAGCAGCTGCAGGGCGTGATTGATGCGGCGCGCATTGATCTCGTTCTCGCCCGTCGCCAACTGATTCTGTGTGCTGGTCAATTTGACAACAAACACATAGACCAGCACCACCCAGGCCAGCACAAAGAGGATAAGGGCGCGCGCCCATGAGTTTGCCGATGAGCCAAACAGTTGACGCACCAGCAACATGGCCCTGCACTCCTGCTACTGCTCCTCCTGCCTCACCCGGTGGCTGGCCCAATTCACTTGAATGGATGTGGCAATTCTCGCTCTTGAACACACAAGCCGATCTGAAACGTTTCCGCTACGGTGTGTGGGTTTTTTGGGACAGCTAAATGGTTTTGAAGTTTCTTGAATCAGTTGTTTGTCGCATAGTCACAGCCTTAGCTCCTGGTTGGGCAATAAGGACTACTCCTCATCATTGAATTGTGCTGCTGCATACAGAGAGAAGAAAGAAAGAGAGAAAGAGAGAGATGGGGGTGAGGAAAACAGATGTTGCGACCATTAAATTAAAATGAGCAATTTTACGGTACGCGGCTTCACATAGCCCGCTGCTGCTGCCCAAGAATTAATGACTCTGAGCTACACAACGGCTGCTGCTGCTGCCAAACTGAGTGCGCAAATAATTAAAAAAAAAAAATGCAGAAACCATAGACATAGACTGGTCCGATCTCGTGCTTCAGCAAATCGTGGCACATGCTAATTGCTTTCTTTGTTCCATATTTTCTTACATTTGAACGGACAGCTGTATTTTTGTGTGTTTGTTTGATATTGTTTTACTTTTTATTGACACTAATCCTAACGGGCTAGGGATGAGCAATTTTTACACACTCGAACTCGTTACTTTGTCACGAGTATTTTTTTAGTAACGACCCACAGAGTCACAAAGCAAGCAATATTCACCACAATGTCACAGTCGCATACATTAACCAGGGACCTAAAATATAGCTTATTTCTCTTTTTTTGATCCAAAAACAAGTTAGAAAGTCGGCCAAGCCAGACTATTATATATTCTGTACCTGCAGTAGCAGCTGAAAGCAGCGCTACGGCAGCGAAGCGGCAGCAAATCGTTAAATAATGTTGATGTCTTAATATCTCTAAAAGATACGAACCATGTACACCCAGCGCCACAAAAAAAGCCGCAGTCGAAATATTCACATACTTGTATGTTTTCTTGCTTGGGGTTTCTATAAATGTTTTCCGAATTGCCCAATTATTTTTTTTACTGATTAATGGAATATTTTTAAATAAAAGTGCATAGCAATTTTTATTTTATGAATGTTAGTTTTTTATTAGAAAAAGGTTTTTTTCCAGACCCATATTAATTTTGGTGACTTTTCATAATTATGACAACTTTAAGAAAAAAAATTATAATAATTATAATAGTGCATATACTCAGCAAATAATGATTTTTTTCTAAAAGTAAACTTAATTTGCTATAATCTAATATATATTTTGTATCAAATTAATGTTAATTTTTTTTTTTAAATTTAAATTAGTACTTTGTAGTACCCCCTTTTGCTTTAATTACACATTTTACCCTATTGGGCATCGAATTGTACAAAGCGCTTAAATATTCCTCAGTGATATCCTCGAAACATACTTTTTCTATCACATCCTTCGATTCTACCATGGTTTTAGGCTTCCTTTTTTTTATTTTCGCAGCCATAAGGGCCCAGACATTCTCTATTGGGTTGAGGACAGGGCTGTTTCCGGGCCAATTTAGGGACTTAATGCCCAATTCTTCCTTCAAAATTGTTATCTTCGTTAAGAAAAAGGTCAAAATTAATTGATTAAGTTGTTTTAATAACAAAAGCTCACTGAATTACTTACAGATCGAGCCCGATGGCAAGGTGCAGAATCACTCCAATTTTTATTTTCCTTGGCCCAGTTTAGCCGATTTTCCTTCATTCTTTTTATTTAGGAGTGGCTTTTTTACAGGTGTCCTTGCCATTAAACCCACTTCATTTAAACGACGTTGAATTGTTCGGGTCGAAACATCCTTTGCAAATTGTTGCCGCACCTCAGATGCTATCTCAGCTGCATTTTTATAGCGATCCTGCAGGCTAGTTTTCATGATAATACGATATTCTCGTGCTGTGGTGCATTTTTTCATTCCCGATCCTTGCTTCCCTTCCACTTCAGCTGTCTCACGATATTTTTTTAAAAATCGATGCACTGAACTTTCATTACAACCTGTCTGAGCTGCTATTTGACGATTTGGTACATTTTGTTCAGATAATAAAATAATTCTCTTCTTCTCCCGAATACTGAACTGCTTTCCTTTAGGCATACTTTAAAGGGTGTCTCCAAAAATAAAATTCTAGAAAAAGCTATTTTGACAACTGAGCTCTTGAAATGACGAATCTACGAAAAAATATGAGCATAGAACGGCATTTAGGGAAATCCCCGCATAGTGATGGCAAAAATTCATAAATTTTCGAGGTGCGGCTTTTTTTGTGGCGCTGGGTGTATATACAAAACTGTAGGAGATATGACGTTTTTTGTGCGGGCGGGAGGGGGCGTTGCAAAAATTGAAAATAAACTTGATCTGCCTGCAAGTACATATAAGAAGTTTACGTCCCATACATGTCAAACCTCTATCTCTTACCATCTCTGACATCAGTGCGCTCATACCGACGGACAGACAGACGAACATGGCTATATCGACTCGGCTGTTGATGCTGATCAAAAATATATATATATATAAAGTATATATACCAGGGAATCAATCCGAATCCTATTTCGGTTACGGTTCTGGTACACACCGAAACTGATGTTTTGGTAAAAGGTTCTGTTTTGGTTCTAATTTATTTCGGTTCCGTTTTGGTACCTGGATTTTTATTTCGGTATCCCATCGAGTCGATCTCTCTGTTATTATCAAACAGTGACCTATTGATTGTTCTTGGAGACTTTAACTTGCCTGAAGTTATGTGGTCCACGAATATTGAATCAAATGCGCTTTTACCTTCGAAATCTCATGATTTTATCGATGGCCTTTTGAGTTGTCTTTGTCACAAGTTAATCCTATTCGCAATTCGATAAACAGATCTGTTGATTTGATTTTTTTGTTGGATCCGCCCGGCAATGTTGCATCTAGAATTGACCCGTTGGTTCTTCCTAAGGACTCCCTTCATCCTACATTGAAACTTACCATTGAATTGCCCTTTCGTGTGTGCTCTGCTTCTGGAAATTCGACGGGTAAAACACGTTGTTTTCAAAAAAACAGATTTTTTGAAACTCGACGGTTTAATTTTTGAAACCGATTGGTCTCAATTGTACACTTGTACAGATATTGGGCCCATTCAGCAGATAATTTCGATTTATGATTGCCGATTTTACCTGCTGAATGCAGTGATTACCGAATACGATTGGTAAATTTGACATTCATAATTTCTGAAAGGGTTACGAACAAAAAGTATGATTGGTTACCGATTGCCGGATAATTTTGTATTAGTGTATTTAAATATTGAAGTTTATTTGTCCCAGGGATTTTGTTATGATAAACAGTACTAAAGCAACAGAAAATCGTAAAGCCTGTTATCAAAGCCATTCAGCAGAGACTCATCGGCAATCGTATATCGTAAATGTAAAAATGTAAAATTGGCTCAACAGCACCAAAGAGGGCCAGGCCAAGCTTCTCTCAATCTCTTGGTGTGTGCTTATAATTTTTCGCACAAGAGAAAGAGACCTACGTAACGCGAGATAAATCCAAACGGCAAAGTTTGATAATTTTGCCTTTTCATGGCTTGTTAATTCACAGCTGGCGCCAATAGCTGGTGAAGGTGACCGAATGTGTAAAATCTATTTTCTAAAGAAAACAAAAACTTTTTACTAGAAAAACTTTTATTATTCCGCACAGCCAGCCGGCACACTAACCGCTGAGCCACACCCGACTACTCGTAAATCGTAAATCAGTAATCGCTAATCGGATTTACCTGCTGAATGAGCCCATTGATGTTGCCATACCAATTTTTTATGATACCTTGTATTTGCTTTTTGATGTTTGCGTTCCACTTGAGCTCCCTCGCTGTCCTGATAGGCAGCTTTGGTTCACAAGAGAACTAATAAATTTGAAGAACAAGAGATCAAGGAATTTCAAAAAGAATAAGAATTCGAAAAAATCATCTGATTTCTTCCGTTTTGTTGATGTTCGTTATAGATTTAATGTGCTGAACGCACAATGTTATAAAGACTATCTTAACCGTTGCAGACTTCAATTCTCGCACAATCCTTAGCAGTTTTATGCGTTTGTTAACTCTAAACGCAAATCTTCCACTATGTGCGGTATGGAAATGCGAAAGCAAACGCCGAGGCCATAGCCGATCTGTAGCTTATTTGCGAATCAACCATACCCTTATCGGTTGAATGGGTTTAATTGTATTTTTAGCCCTGTCATCACTGAAAGCTCTTTCCTTTACGATCTTAACTCTGTATGCACCGGGTCCCGATGGAGTACCTGCTTGTGTTCTTAGGTTTTGTGCTGATGCACTTTGTAAGCCTATTCATAAATTATTTGAATTGTCTCTTGAGTCATCCTCTTTCCCTGTGTTGTGGAAGGAATCTTATATCATTCCTCTCCATAAAAAAGGTAATAAGTCGGATGTTGAGAATTATAGAGGTATTTCCAAGTTATCTGCAATTTCAAAAGCTTTTGAGAGAATTATGACATCTCAACTGCAACATTTATGTAGTTCCATTATTTCACCCTATCAACATGGATTTGTGAAGCGTCGATCTACTACCACTAACTTATTAGAGCTTACATCATTAGTGATCAAAGGGTTCTTATGTAAGATGCAAACTGACGTCATTTGTACTGATTTTAGTAAGGCTTTTGATTCTGTTTATCACTCCTTGCAGCTTCATAAACTGAGTTGAATTTGTTTTCCAACCAACCTTCTTAGTTGGATCTCTTATTAGCTAAGTTCTAGAACACAAAAAGTTATATTTTCTAATTTATATTCTAAGCTAATCCAGGTTACCTCTGGAGTACCCCAAGGTAGTCATTGCTTTTTACTCTCTTCATAAATGATCTTCCGTCAGTCTTGACTTACTCTCGTGTGCTTATGTACGCCGATGATGTGAAACTATGTTTAACATATAATGATTTGGTTTCCCGCTTTAATATGCAAGCTGACTTGGATGCATTTCAGTCTTGGTGTAAAGATAATCTATTAAACCTTAACAGTTCCAAGTTTAAGGTTAGGGATATTTTACAGAAGCTTGCCACAATTCTTCACTTATATGTTTGAAAATGTCCCACTAGAGTGTTTAAATGAAACAGCCAATGAGGTATATGGTATAGGGGTAATTCTTGATCACCGACTTAAATTTGACTCTCATGTTACTTCCAATGTTTGTAAGGCCAGGAGTGTTCTTAGGTTTATTAAGCCCTGGTCGAAGGAATTTGATAATCCCTATATGACGAAGATTTTGTACACTTCTCTTGTCCGTCCGATTCTCGAGTACGGATCATGTGTGTGGTCTCCGCAATATTCGACACATCAAGATAGAATTGAATCTTAGCAAAAGCAGTTTTTATTGTTTGCTCTTCGTGGATTAAGTTGGACTCCTGAGGTCCGTTTACCATCGTACTCTAGTAGACTTCTTTTGATTAGCCTTCCCTCCCTTATTAACCGTAGAGTTATGCTTGGAGTAATATTAATACATAGACTAGATAATGGTGAAATCGACTCATCTAAGTTGGTTGTCCAAATTAACCTCAACGTTCCTATTAGACCGACTCGTAATTTTATCCCCCTATGACTGAATCGTTGTACTACTTACCAGGGCTGCAAAACCAACCAATTTTTCGGAGCCTCCGGTTTGCTGGTTCGAGCCAAAATTTACCAACGGTTAAGGTTCGGAAATTTTAGGTTCAAGGTTTTTGGGCGTTGGTTTTGGTTTGTACCTTGGTTCGTTGCATGTTTTTCCCAATATATTTAAAATAACAATACAATAGGTATACACTTGATACATTTTTAGTCTGCATTTACATGATGAAGCAAACTTCATGAAGTTCTTCATGAAGCTTTTGTTTGTAGGGAAGAGCAGGCAAAGCTTTATGGCAAGCTGACAATGAAGTTTTTCGAGATGTATATGTATAAGATGAAAAATTTGTGCCAGTTTTCTCTGATTTAGTGTCTGTTTATGTTCTGTACCAAAGGTACAAAGAATATTTGTGCAAATGTATGTAGCCGCCAGAACAAAGCTCTGACCCTATTAAGTGTATATGTACATATATTCACTTTCGCATGTGCAAAGTATATAGACTGGCTTGACCGACTTTTCGAATTTCTAATTGTCGACTCTGCTGTTAAGTACATAGAAGGGTACCCAAATAAATTTTAATGTGTATAATCTTTTTTTTTTGAACCGAACCAAAAGCTTGGGTTCGGAACGGGTTCGGGTTCATCTATTTTTGTCCTCGAGGTTCGGTTCAGGGTTTGGTTCACAGTAAAAAAAAAATCCGGGTTCGAACCGGTTCGGTTCAAAACCGGTTTGCAGCCCTGCTACTTACTATGCTTTGCATGAACCGTTTCGTGTCCTCTGTGCTGATTACAATAAACTCTACCGAATAATTAACTCGGAAGCTTCTCTTTCTGCTTTAAAAATTACTATTTTCAACTTATTTAGCACGTAGTTAACATTACTTTATGTTTTTCCTTCGCGATGCGTCTCTCGGTCGGTTGGGAGGTGGCCTGCAATTTGGCCTAGGGCTCGCGAGCAACAAACCTCTGCTTGGTGTTCCATGGGCCAAGGTATACTTAACTAGGTAGCCGCACTCGCTCTCTCACAGCTTCTTATAAAAATACAAAAGAGAGCGAGAGAGCGAACTAAGAATTAGAACACAAAAAATTCGTCCGCGGAGATGCGTCGCTCGCAGCTGTTGTTTACAGACTGACATTTAAGAAGGAAGCAAAGAGAGCGAGAGAGCGAGTGCGGCTACCTAGTTAAGTATACCTTGGCATGGGCCACTTGAACGTACTGCGCATTGTACGTCAACGTCCATCACAAATACCGGTACCTAAGACAGGACAAAGTGGGTAAGCAACCTACACACACGCAAATATACATCCGTATTCGATATACATAAATTTTCAATTGTATTCGCATCTAGTTTCCATAAAATATTCTGATTTAAATCATATTTGTTTATCGGCTATTCGTTTTGCGTTTATCCTATTTTTAGCGAAGACGTAATAACCTTCAGCCCGAAAAATAGTCGTACGCTTACTTGGGTAGCTGAAACTGCAAAAATAGCTTTTGATACCTCTTACAATTCAGAACACTTTGTCGAATTTTCATTTTAATTATTTTATAAACGTTACGTGCTTAGAAAAATCTTGATAGGTGTCATTAAACTGATTTGTGAATAAACTGAACTATTTGTATTCAACTTTAAGACAGTCATAACTCAAAAAAACACTATTTTTGAGTTTATAATACAGAAAATTCGCAATATCATGTTCTAAACAGGGCTGCAAACCGGTTTTGAACCGAACCGGTTCGAACCCGGAACTCCGGCTTTTTTTTTACTGTAAACCAAACCCTGAACTGAACCTCGAGGACGAAAATCGATGAACCCGAACCCGTATCGAACCCAAGCTTTTGGTTCGGTTAAAAACAAAAAAAAACAAAATTTCTTGGATTTGTTATTTTCTCCTTTACATATATGTATGTATGTACGTATGTAAAACAATTTCAGTACATGCAGAATACATATGTAGAATACATATGTATACATTTATACGTATGCGTAATTTATATTACATACACAAAGACCACAATACTTTCAGTCAGAGATATTAATTTGTAATATACTACAAATTCAATGTAAGCACCTATGTATGTAAACTGCACAATGTATTGAACGCTTTATTTTTCATCTTATACATATACATACATATATATATATATGTAGTCGGGCGTGGCGTACCAGTTGTATGTGTGGCTGCTGGTGCGGGAGGTTGTGGGTTCAGTCCCGCCTCGGACCATCTTAATAGAAAAAGTTTTTTTCTTTCTTTAGAAAAAAGCTTTTACACACCCGGTCACCTTCACCAGCTACTGGCGCCAGCTGTGAAGTAACAAGCCATGAAAAAGCAAAAATGCTCTAACTATTGCCGTTCGGATTCGGCAATAAACTGTAGGTAACTTTCTCTTGTGCGAGAAATTATAAGCACACACGCCAAGAGATTGAGAGAAGCCTTGGCCCTGTCCCCTCCTGGAGGTGCTGTTTGAGCCAATTTTACTTTTTACATATACATATGCGCCAATCTAACCAACCCGGTGCATGCTACTGCAGAAACATGTCAGCCGAATACAAACAGACTCTGTCTACAAACAAAACTCTGTTAAGTTATAGCATTTTTAACAGTCGATATTTGGTGGGAAAAATAGTTAAATTGGCGCCAAAAATTGGGCGCAAATAAGAATCGAAACAGAAAGCGATAGAAAACACACAAGTTAGAACAATAAAAACGCGCATTTCATTTCGTTTGAGAAGTTTTGACTGAGAAGGTGTGAAGCAATGACGACAAATTTAATATTTACGAAATTTGCATACAATGTAAGCACTGATAAATCAGAATGTCACGAATGCAAACTAAATATGACCGACGGGCATGCAGCAAATTTAATGTGGCACCTTCAAAAGAAGACAAAGGCATTTTTGATCAAATCAGTGTGAAAAAAAGTACCAAGAGTGGCGAATAAACACCAATCGATGCTCAATTTTGTCAGTGAAAGACTGATTAAAGTGCATACGAGAAAGCATAATCAATCGGACTGAAGATTTAAACACTAGCAATGAAGGAAGTCCATATCCAGCAAACGAGCGCCAATCTCACGTCAATTATAATCTACGTCTTACAGTCTTACAATGTAATTATGCGTCAGGTGTATACCTATTGTATTGTTTGCAGCCTAGGTTCTAAATGGTGAAAAATTTTGCATATTGATATCTTTTATACTCTCCGAGTGAGATGGGGGTCGTTATTTTATTACTGGATCATTTTCATGATCCAACAAGAGCGAAATATCTCAGTTGCCCTGCTTTTTGTTAAGACTTCATATTTTCGAATTTCTTTAATGAGCATTTTAAAAAATATTTTATTGGATTGATTAGAAACTAAAAGATTAATTTTCACTGGGTGGAATCCATTGAGAAATTTAAACGCTATTTTTACAAAATCGTTTATTTAAAGTTATAATATTATTGAAGTAAGTGAGCGATTTAGGTAAAGAATGTGCCAGATCTGCATTCCTCATTTATTTGCACTTGAACAGAAAAGGATTACATTTTTTTTTATAGATATCTGCCAAAATAGTTACCCAAGTAGTTTTCTGTTCAGAGGTTAGCGTAGTATTATCATATGCCCTGGAAAATGCCACAGGAATTTACAATTTAGCCAAATTGCGTAAAATTCCCTCCGGCCCAGGTTTGATTCCTTGATTTTCATCCATGTTCTTAATTCCACTTCCACAAAAATTTTGTGATTTAGTACTTTTATTTAAGTGGAATTGAGAACTTGGCTGTTTAAGTTTTATTAATTACTAGTTCACATTATCCGTCCTTTTTGGGTGAGCTTATATTAAAATATTTTATTTCAGGGATGGAAGCCGGTACTGAACCGAACCAAAACCAAACTATACTAAGCCCCTAATAACTTATTATGCAGGAACTTCCTGCACGTACATTTCATTCGTTTAGTTCGGTTTTTGCCGTTTCTATGTTATTTACCAAGCTATCCAACAATTCGTTTCTGCATTATGGCTGAGAATCCGATTTAAAATCACCGTCTGTCTGTCAGCATGAACACACAGTATGATGGTATGATCTAAGTGTATACTTACGTAAACTTATTATACTTGCAGGCAGATCAAGTTTATACTTACTTTTATACTTGCAGGCCGATCAAGTTTACTTCAAATTTTGCCTCGCCCCTGCCTCCCGCTAATTTGGAATACTCTTTTTTACATATCTCCCACAGTTTTGTTCGTACCTTATAGACATATTTAGCAATCAGCATTATTTATCAATTCACTAAAAATTGGAGAAAGATCGGAGAACTTTAGTCAAGTTATGAACAAATAAAAGCTCGCTACCGCAGCGCTGCTTTCTGCTGCTACTGTAACAGCGAAATACATACTGAACATACCCTTTCACAGGTACAGAGCTTGACCGGCTTTCTTACTGGTTATTATTGTTGAAATTAGTACAAAATATCGACAGAAATGGAAACTACTCTGTCAGTTTTAATTTCTAGATGTAACGGCTTAGGCTGTGGATCGTTGATCATATAAAACAGCGGTGGGCAACCGCTAAACCCGCCTTACTATCGCAACCCGGCATGTTATTTCTCTCAACACACAACGTAATAGATTTTACAACAACCACGCGCTGTTCAAAAGCAAATGATGAAAAAATATGTTGTTGTAGCGGCAAGATGCCAGCTGCCATAATTATACAGTTTATTATTTAATATTCAAGAGTGGCAGTGGCCTGGTGGCAAGACGGCATGGCATCCGCGGTGATTGAAAGTTGTAATAGCTTTAGTACTCAATTTTCAAGATTAGCAAGTAAGAGCGCTGTAGACGAGTTTCCCGACTACAAAATACCCTGCTCAATTGAGACACACATACAAACACACTCACATACACAAACGCACACACACACACGCGGCCTGCTGCGTGCATGCAGTGGACGGCCCCCCGCTCCCATAAGCAAAATTGTTTAATAACTTTGGTGTTTTTGCTCGGATCTTATTTTCCTTTGTAGAGTAGTAGGCCTTTTGATAAACCCAGCAAGCATTTTATGAAATTTCTGATCACACTCGAGTCCTCAGTCTGAATAAAATAGTCATAAATGCGCTCGTTTTCTGATCATAAATGATACTTTTGTCGGGAGAAAATGGTACCCTAGCCGCGACTCTTCATGAAGAGTCGTTTTTAACCCGTTTTTCTGATCAGGTTCGACTCATTTTAGAGTCATTTGCCAGTCTTTTTCGAGTCGTTTTTTAATGAATCACATTTTGAGCAAATGCATAAGTCATTTTCGAGTCTTCCTTAAATCGCTCATGAAACTAATCTCTTTTTAATCATCAAATGGGCTCGAAAAAGATTCACCAAGGTGAGAAATCATCTGATGATCTTCCAAATGCTAGGTGGGATATCGCTCACTTACTTCAAGACTGGCATAACAAAAAATACGATTTTTGCCTTAACGATGCAGAAATATTCGCTGTATCGTGTTCTATATTGTGTAAAATTTTCGTATTGATATCTTTTATACATTCGATGTGAGATGGGAATATGTCGCTATTTCATTTTACAGGTTCAGTTTCATGATAGTGCAAAAGAGTCATACGTCAGTTGTCCTGCAGTCGATATTGCTCAAAGATCCTTCGGCTTGCGGTTAAAACATCACATTTTCCAATTTTTATAATGAGCTTTTTTAATTTTTAATATTTTACTAGATTATCCCGAAACAAAAAGAACTAGTTTTTCGTAGTTAAGTCGATTGAGAACTTTAAGCGCGTTTTTCACAAAATCGAATTTTTTGAGTTGTGCCAGTCTTGAAGTAAGTGAGCGATATATATTACGCCACGAGGTTCTAACTTCAAAATTGTGGCTGTAGCAGTTTTTTTGCGATTTAAGGGGGAAACAAACTTGATCTGGGTACGGTATACACCTATGTGCATGCAAAAATTTGTGTCTCTATCTCTTATAGTCTCTGAGATCGCCGCGTTTATACAGACAGACGGTCAGACGGACATGGCTATATCGACTCGGCTGTTGATGCTTATCAAGAATATATATACTTTATAGGGTCGGAGAAGCTTCCTTCTGGCTGTTACATACATTTGCACAACTTTATGATCCCCTTTTCCCATTTTTAATGGGAACAGGGTATAAAAATGCATACTTAAGCTAAAAGAATATAATATCTAAATATTTAAAAACGAGAAGGCCAAGCTAACTTCGTCTGTGCCGAAGTTTTTATACCCTTGCAAATGCTGTTTTTGAAATGACAGAGATTAAGAACGCTTACATAAAAATCAAAAACTTTTGTTACTAAGACCCATTTTTCGGCAGATAAACTTTTGATTTCGACCAAATTTCGGGAATCTTTTTGAAAACATATCAAATTAACAATCGCCGAATTTAAGAACGATAAAATTGAAAACAAAAAAGTTTTTCTCACTAAGACTCATTTTCCGACCGATCGGTCCTATGGTAGCCTTAAGATATAGTCATCCGATCTCGACCAAATTTGTCAAATTAGTTTGAAAGCGTTTAATATTAATAACCACCGACCGATTTATTTGAAAACAAAAAATTAATAATGGTCGAGATTGAGGATGCTAACATTGAAAACAATTAATAATGGTCGAGATTGAGGATGCTAACATTGAAAACAAAAAGTTTTTCTCACTAAGACCCATTTTCCCACCGATGGTTCCTATGACAGCTATAAGATATAGTCATCCGATCTCGACCAAAGTTTGCAAATCTATTTGAAAGCATATAATATAAATAATAGCAGAGCTTAAGGTCGCTAACAGTGAAAACAAAAAAGTTTTTCTCACTAAGACTCATTTTCTGACCGATGGTTCCTATGACAGCTATAAGATATAGTCATCCGATCTTGACCAAAGTTTGCAAATCTGTTTGAAAGCATATTATATTAATAATAGCCGAGATTAACGCCGTTAACATTGAAAACAAAAAATTTTTTCTCACTAAGACTCATTTTCTGACCGATGGTTCCTATGACAGCTATAAGATATAGTCATCCGATCTCGACCAAAGTTTGCAAATCTGTTTAAAAGCATATAATATAAATAATAGCAGAGTGAAAACAAAAAAGTTTTTCTCACTAAGACCCATTTTTTGACCGATGGTTCCTATGGCATCTATAAGATATAGTCATCCGATCCGCTCGGTTCCGACATATTAGCAGCGTGCAATAGAAAAAAGACGCTGTGCAAAATTTCAGTTCGATAGCTTTAAAACTGAGAGACTAGTTTGCGTAGAAACAGACGGACAGACAGACAGACAGACGGACAGACAGACGGACGGACAAAGCTCAATCGACTCAGCTCGTCGCCCTGATCAAGAATATATATAGTTTATGGGGTCGGAAATTAATATTTCTATGCGTTGCAAACTTCTGGCAAAATTATAATACCCTTTGCAAGGGTATAATTAAAAGTAATTTTGTGATTTAATGACTTTTTTACAGTGCAAATATTAGCCTACTTTTATTATGTACACTCAAAAAACAACTTGCCCTAAAAAGTGTCATTTTGGCCCTAATTTTTAGAAAATCGCCCTAAAAAAAGGGCCAAAGTCGACTCGCCTTATTTTTAAGAAAATTTTCTAAAAAATAGAAATTGTGTTCTTAATTTCAGGGCAATTTTTCTGAAACAAAAAGAGAGGGGGCGGGTGGTGGGGGAAAGACGACCACCGAACGTACGTGTACGCGGGTGTGGGTGGGGTTTGGGTGTTTCGTTGTGATATATCTTCTCTCCCCACACACCATCTCTTCTCTCTCTCACATATCAATATCATCCATCATCATCCTCCCATTACCCCGCACCCCATTCCTTTTTATTCTGCTGCTGCATTTGCAATTTTTTTGTTTTGTTTTGTTTTTTTTTACTTCACCACAGGGGGGACTTAACCTCGGGGGGACCTCTCACAAATGCTGAACACACACGCGGACGGACGCCTTAGCTCACTCGGCTATTAGCCTTAAGCAAGAAGTAGCGGCAAAACCATAGTTAAGAAAATACGCAGTTGGGCGGGGCCTGGCATTTTTTCTATTTTATTATACTTGCAAAAATTATTACTTATACCTTGCAAAGGGTATTATAATTTTTCCCAGAAGTTTGCACCGCATAGAAATCTTCATTTCCGATCCCATAAACTATATATTCTTGATCAGGGCGACGAGCTGAGTCGATTGAGCTTTGTCCGTCCGTCTGTCTGTCCGTCTGTTTCTACGCAAACTACACACAAAAAAATCTGTGGTTAAATTTAACCGATATTTTGGGTTAGAAATGCGCCAACCCAAAAAGTTGGTAAAATTCACAAAATTTGACAGTAACTATCACGTAAACCTTTACGCAAAGAGAACTATTGCAATAGTAAATCTAACTGAAAATATCGTTTAGAAATGCGCCAACCCACAAAATTAGTAATATTAACCGATGCGTACAGTAAGTAAATTTTCTTACTGTGTGTACAGTAATTTTACCATAAAAATAGTAATTTAACATCTGTTACTCAACTGAAGAAAAGTAGGGTTGGATACTATTTTCGCTGTCACAAGTTGCCAATCTACTTGAGCTCATCATCATCCCAAACCAGAAGAGGCAACCTTAATACCCCCACCACCCACCAATTTTGGTTCTGAAACAATTGTTTGAATTAAACATATTTTTATTTTATTTGAAAATTTTGTACTTGGGGGGGGATTCGATTCGGATGGACGTCTTTACCAGTTACGCTACGGCGCGCGTTAATAGAAACGCGTCTAACATATTACTTGTATTGAATCTGCCTAACCACATGCACGAAAAATTTCTTAAATGTCGCATAAATGAGACCACTAGTAATTCTTAAGTTCAAATTCAGTGAAAGTACAATATAAATATAAGGGCCAAACTGAAATTTTCTCAATCAACAATTTTCGCGGTTAGATTTACTGTCGGTAGAGTTGTTAATCCGTGAAGCAACAAAATTCATTTAAAAAGTTATACTATTTGTGCTGTAAGATTTACTTGTGGGTAAAGTTAATTGCTGCAAAAACAAAGTATGAGATGAAAAAATCACGTCAGAGTAACTATTTCTATGGTAAAGTTACTGTTAGTTAGCAGTAACTTATTATTTATTTATTTATTTAAGTTTGACAAGGTTCTGTCAACATTGCAGGGGTCGCTTAAAAAATGACAGTAAATTATTTCTTACATCTAACACAGAAGAGTGAGCAGAGAAAAGATGGTAATACATATTATAGTTAAGACACAAATTTCGGAAAGGTTCATAGTTAGCATAATTTGTAAGGCAAGGTTGTAGATAGATCGGAGAGAAATTTCTGGTAAGACGCAAAGGAACAGCAAGATTTATTTGGCTTAACAGAGCGCAAGAGTCAATATCACCTGATAAGAGTTTGTGAATGAAAACCACACAATGGCACGTACAGCGGTTCTTAAGAGATGGAAGATCGATTAAGAGTAGTCGATGCTCGTAAGATGGAAGATGGATGGTGGGATCCCAGTTGAGGCCACGGAGGGCAAAAATTAAAAACTGTTTTTGAACCGATTCAAGTTGGTCCTGATATTTTTGGTAATGCGGTGACCAAACACACACCCATATTCAAGTATTGGTCCAACTAGAGAGACGTATAAATGTTTAGTGAGATACGGATCGTTAAATTCCTTGGACCATCTTTTGATAAACCCAAGAACACCCATAGCTTTATTAGAGATGATAGAGACATGTCTATTAAAGCTTAACTTGGGGACAAAGCGGACGCCTAAATCATCAACCTCGTAAATGCGTTCAAGAGGATTGTCATCAATCGAAAAGTCGTATAAATACGGCTGTGTTCGATGGAAAGTCATACATTTACACTTTTCAGCGTTAAGTGGGAGGGAATTAACCGAACACCATGTATGGAGTGAGTTTAAGTCCAATTGAAGAAAGAGAGGTGACAACGGGTCCTTATAGGACAAGCAGAGTTTTAGGTCATCAGCGTACATCAAAGCATGCGAATGAAGCAGGACGTGAGGGATGTCGTTAATGAACAGATTAAAAAGTAGAGGTCCAAGATGACTACCCTGAGGTACCCCAGAGAGTACGCTGATGGATTCAGAAAGCGACGAATTAAAACGGACACGCTGGGAGCGATGTGTCAAATAAGCCTTTATCCAGTTAAGAAGGTTTAGAGGAAAACCAAGCAGATACAGTTTGTGAAGGAGGAGATCATGATTGACAGAGTCAAAAGCCTTGCTAAAATCGGTATAAATTACATCAGTCTGCAGTTTATTAATAAAACCCCTATTCACAATAGAAGTAAACTCAAGCAGGTTTGTAGAAACAGAACGCTTTTTCATAAAGCCGTGCTGAGATTGAGATATTAAAACAACAAAATATGTGAAAAAATATTTGTGGTTGAATTTACTCAGCGTACAGTTGTTAAATGTAACAACAAAATACGAGCTAAAATAAATACGTCAACTTTACAATTTCTTCTGTAGATTTTACTGTTAGCACAGTTACATGCATAAAAAATTTCGAAAAAAGTTACTGTCATCGCAGTTAATATTACCCACCAGATTTTTTTGTGTGTAGTCTCTTAGTTTTAAAGCTATCGAGCGAAAATTTTGCACAGAGTCTTCTATTTACTGCACGCTGCTAATATGTCGGAACCGACCGGATCGGATGACTATATCTTATAGCTGCCATTGGAACCATCGGTCGAAAAATGGGTCTTAGTGAGAAAAACTTTTTTGTTTTCTATTATTATTAGTGTTATATGCTTTCAAACAGATTTGCAAATTTTGGTTAAAATCGGATGATAGCTGCTATAGGACCGATCGGTCGGAAAATGGGTCTTAGTGAAAAAAACTTTTTTGTTTTTAAGTAAATCGTTCTTAAGGTCTGTGATTATTAATATTAAGCGCTTTCAAACTTATTTAAAAAAGTTGATCGACATCGGGTGACTATATCTTATGGTTGCCATAGGACCAATCGGTCGAAAATGGGTCTTAGTAAAAAAATTTTTTTTATTTTTGTTAGCGTCCTTAAACTCGCTGATGACTTATTTTATATGCTTTCAAATAGATTCGCAAAATTGGGTAGAAATCGGATGACTATATCTTAAGGCTGCCATAGGGCCGATCGGTCGGAAATTGAGTCCTAGTGAGAAAAACTGTTTTGTTTTCAATTTTATCGTTCTTTAACTAGGCGTTTGTTAATCTGATATGTTTTCAAAAAGATTCGCGAAATTTGGTCGAAATCAGATGTTTATCTGTCGGAAAATGGGTTTTAGTTAGAAAAATTTTGGATTTTTATGTAAGCGTTCTTAAACTGTGTCATTTGCATTTGCAAGGGTATAAAAACTTCGGCACAGACGAAGTTAGCCTGGCCTTCTCGTTTTTATATTCTTTTAGAAAAACTTTCTTAAAATTAGGGTTTTTTTTTCTTAATTTTAGGGCAAAATACCCTAAATTTGTAACCCTAAAAATTAGAAAAGGCAATAAGCAAATTTACCCTACAATTTAGAAAATCTAAAAGTTTTTCTAAAAAATTCATTTTTAGGGCATCTTTTCTAAAATGCAGAAAAATTTTTCTTAAGTATATAAATTTTTCTAAATTTTAAGGCGATTTAGATTCTAGGGCGATTTTCTTGAATATAGAAAAATAATTTTCTGAGTGTATAATGTATATTCAATAAGGTTTAGCTACCCTTTTGAATTTCACCTCGAAACTTTTTTTCTGATCGATTTTCAATAAAACTAACCAGGAATTAAACCGAAACCGAAAAGAGCTGATTAAATCTCAGCAACAGCTATTTTTCATTTTCCTTTTACCTTGCCCAAAAAAACCTTAACCTGTAATATTGTTTCGGTTATAAGTGCTACAGCTTACGCAATTTGGCTAAATTGATAATTACTATGTGGCATTTTCTTAGACCCACATTATAATACCAAGCTAGACTCTCAAAAGAAAAATACTTGGGGAAATTACTTTGACGGATTTGTATTAATCAATTTTATAGATTTCAATTCAAGAGATTTATTTAAATTTAAATCCAGGTACCAATACAGAACCGAATGCCAAAGCAAATTAGAACGAAAACAGAACCAAACCGGAACCGGAACCAAAATATGATTCGGATTGATTCCCTGAAACTTACATATCCAGAAACAAATGAGAAAGTCGAAAGTGAATTAGGCATGCGATTTGAAACAACTTTGGATGCGTTTCTCTGTCCTACCTTATACATGCTGAAGCTTGCGACTACCAAATGTTTATACCTTGTTGTTTCTCAAATGTCCATTACAAGATTGATGTTCTGAAGGCTGGCGGCGGCCTTCACAACCGACCGTCCACATCTCCCCATCACCATCGCCCACTTTTTTCTAAGCTGTGATTGATTTTTAAATACGATTAAAAAATTGTTTTTTTAATTTCTTTACTGGGAATTTAACTCGGGACCTCGAACGCAGAAACACATGGACGACGGCGCGTTAGCTCACTCGACTATTAGAGATAAGGAAGAACTGGCGACAAAATCATAATTAAGACTGTAAGCAGTTGGCACTTTGCCGACCGAGGTTATACAATACACGAACAACAACTCGTCCCGAAGTCACACGAAGTCAAATTTACAGAAAATCTCTACACACAACTTGACCCGAAGTCACACGAAGTCAAAGTTACATAAAAATCTCTACACACAACTGTGTATTCGAAACGTTGAAGTCCCATTACGTGGGCACCTACTGTGATGCATGTTGTGGACCTACCCCATTCAAATCTGCTTCGCTGGGGAACGTCCTTCACTTTCTTTACTTTTTTCATTGAAAATGATCGTCATCTCAAGATATTCTCTGTTGGATTTCTTAAAGCGTTTCTTGGATCATCGTGAACTTTACATTTTTGGACCAGCCTGTTTGCAAAATTTATAATTTTTCTTTGAATTTTCGACATTATAGATCACTATAGGCTTTCCGATCAATTATATTGTCAAGAATTAAATAATATTTTGTCTTCAACGAATCAAACCAAGAAAAGAGTTCTATTTCAAACCGACATTGCACCTAAAAATGCAGTTATATTGAAAATGCTCAGGAGAAATCAGTTCGTTTTGGACATTTTAGTTTAGGAATCACATATGTATTTAGCAGCAGGCGAAACTAGCTTGGATATATTTGAACATTTTTATTTTTACTCCATGAATGTCTACTTACGGTTACTAGAAGCGTATTGCTTTAAAGACTTACCTTTGAATCGATTTGTTAATAAATTACAAAATAACAGAGCACTTACATATATGTTTTATTAAATAAATACCATGAGCTTTCAATAAAACATTTTTTTTAAATTTTACCCGTGACAATATGCCATTTTTCAGCGAAAACAAGAAACCCATTGCGTGAAATACAAATTGATGCGCTTACAAACACATGTGCAAACTTTGTGAGCTCACAGCTGGTCAAATACTTGAAGAGATCACCAATGTAAAGGTGACGAATGTCTCTTATTGTTTTAGAGCAGTGCCGTCCAAATGTGGTGAGCAAGAGGGTTCTCTCCAGACTACAGCCGTTTTTCTTGCAATTCAGTGTTCACCGATTTACACAATCATGAGTTGGGCTCGCGTATGCGTAAAAACACGACTGACTTCGGCTCGAGGTAGCTATGGCTGGTCGGCTCTGTTTTAGAGACTGTTACTACGTTTATACGCATGTCTTATTTGCAAATAACAATTTTGTGAGTGACAAATTATTGCGTATAAACGCTGAGTTAATTCGATATTCACAAATAGCCAAGTCACGAAAACAATTACTGATTAGTAGACATATTTGCAAATAGAGTGCTAGGCGATGCCAGTCTTTTTAGTGATTTTGTCGTTTTCAACTGCAAAATTGTCATTGACATTCATATCGACTGCAGGCGAAGGAGAAAGGGAAAATGTTTGAGATAAATACTGAAAACAAGCGTTGCGATTGGACCAAGTCGGAGAGGAAGGAACTTCTTGGACTAATGAGCAAGAAGTCAAGTCAACATGTCAAGCAGCATGCCCTCCTGGCACGATAAAGGTAGTTTGCGGGATTCATACATAAGTAATATTACTGCATTTTAACATTCTAAATCAAGGAACAATTGCCTCTTGCCTTGGTCATGTACAACTCATGGGCTTAGTCTGTTTTCAATAAAGGGGGTCCATACACTTCTCCCCCTTGTGCTAAACCCCCACCCACTGATCTAAAACACTCTCCGACCATGGCAACGCCATTGACAGAGCAGCTGTTCCTCTTGGGCAGTTCGATAGCATATCGATAGAAAATCTAGCCTTTTAGCGGAAAACAGCTATATGCCATGACAGTAGCTAGATCATCCATCATCTCTTATGAGGAAATACAGAAAGAATGAGGTCATTTAGATCATCCAGCGGATGACCTCTAGAATGTGCTATTGGAACAAGGATATAAGACGCATAATTCAAAAAAAGCATAATCCATAATCCAGAATCCATTCCCACACAATCACGGTGAACAAACAACTACTTCTTCCATACATAGCTAAAGTTTTACACTTCCAGCCTTCTTGTGACAATGCGATTTCTGAGATCTGTTGCTTACAGAATTTTCCAACCGGCAATTTCCAAAATTGTGCCAGAAGTCATGAATGCAGTTACCGACTTAAAATCGATTTTTTATAAAGGTAGTTCATCCTTTTACAGCATGTAAAGTCAATCGCTTCTAAAATTTAGTTTCATTTTCTAGATGCCTCGCAGGAATGGCGAACTATTGCGCAAAATTTTGACAAAATGTGGAACTTTAATTTTTGCCCCGGTGCGCTAGGTTTGTGCTATACAAATTTTCCAAAATTCCACTTTTTAACATTTTTCTTTTTTATCGTGTCTTTAGAGACTCTTTAGAGATATATGACAAGTGTAAACACTGCTTAAGCACTGCGTCGTCCTGATATGATGAGTTTTGTAATTTCGTCATAAGCAGCAATCGCATCTTCATCTAATCTTAAAATTTGCTTACATATCAAAGAGGTAAATCATTTGCTATATGTGCATAGTCCATACGTTCAAAATAATATTCATTAATAAAGCAAAGAAGAGTCCATAAAATAGGATTTAAAGTTTTCAGTTGGAATCTGTTGAGCAATTTAGTCTTGGACCACAGTAGTGACAGAATGCGTCAGGTGGACAGTGACTTAACCTGCATGTAAATTCAGTATAAGTATTTAGGATCGTGAGGAATGTAACAACCAACAATTTCTTCACATCTCACACCCAGGCAGTGAAATTGAAGTAGCGACAAATGACCATCGTCGGCACTATTCGTAAAAATTGAAAGGAGTTGCCAGGAGTTGAAGAACAAACCGATTACCATTCGCAGTTTGTTCTAACAACAGTCTGGACTCAAGATTGCTTTCCTACGTCACGAAGAGACGTCGCTTTGTAACATTGAACGTTGACTAGCAAAATGCTACAATAAACGAGAAAGGAATGTTAACTTCGTCTGTGCCGAAGTTTTAATTCACTTGAAAAAGCTCGCTCCAAAGGTTAGCGATTTCGACAAACTTCGCAGATCAGTTTGAAAACATTTAATTTTAATAATGACCGAGTTTAAGAACGCTAACATTGAAAACAAACAAGTTTTTCTCACAAAAACACATTTTTCGAACGATCGTCTCTATGGCAGCTACAAGAAGTAGTCATCCGATCCGGGCGGTTCCGACATATTAGCAGCATGCAGCTAAAAGAAGACACTGCAAAATTTCAGCTCGATAACTTCAAAACTGAGGGACTAGTTTGCGTAGAAACAGACAGAAGGACAGACAGACGGACGGACAAAGCTCAATAGACTCAGCTCGTCATGCTGATCGAGAATATATGGGGCACTCCGAGCAAAAAAAGTTAATTGGATGATATTTGGCCTAAAGGGAGCTTATTATCAGAAAAGCTTAACCCCAAAATTTGAGATTTTTTGGAGCTTTTTTGCGGAAGTTACACGCTTAAAACGGTAAAATTGTGAATTTTCAAAATTTTAAATAGCTCGAGAACGGCTTAAGATAGAGCTATGCATTTTTTCAAATGTTCAGGCTTAAAAAACCGTTTTGAAAACTATTTTGAAAAATTTTTTTTTCAAACATTTATTTGAAAAAAAGGATTTCTTCAAAAAACTTAGTCCAGCAAAAAAGACCAATCCTTAAAAATTTTTTTAAAAAAGCATATGTAAAAGCCGCATCTTTTCCAAACACTTTGAGTGGCTGAACATGTCGGTAGCTTGAAAATTGGGGAAGTTATTTTTGTCATGTAATCTCATAAATATCAGTATACAAAATTTGTCAAAAATTGCTAATAAATTTTATTATTGGTTCTAAATTTGCCCAATCAACTTTTTAGATCTATTGAATAAAATCTTAGGACCCAGAAAAGAACGCATTGGCTTTAAAGCTTTTAGAAAACATCCAACAAAGAGCTTTAATACGATTAAACGATTTCAAATTGAACTTTTTATACTGATATTTTTGAGATTACATGACAAAAATGGCTATAACTTCCTCAATTTTCAAGCTACCGACATCTATGTGGACTCAACACTTTGGGAGCAGCATAAATTTGGCCTGTGCAGAGCTCTTTATCGTCTTGCTCCAGCTTTTCCAAGTTGGCCAACTGACCGGAAATGAACTGATAATAGTAGGACAGCTCCACGGGATACGTAAACACCGGCTCCAAGTACTCTAGCCAAGGCGGCTCCAAATCGCTCAATTTCAAACGATCCATGGCCATCTCTATATCCTTGGTGGACGACAGTGGTTCTAGCAAAGAGAGCGGCTCCTCGTACTCCTTAGTGGATCCACAATGCATCGCAGTGACCAGTCAATCTAAAGCCGCTTGAACACAGTAATCGGAGCACTTCGTCAACGTTCGAACACCTATCTGTTACTGAAGCAGTCGCAAAAGGGTATTCAAACGCTGACGAAATGCCTCCGCTGGCCGGGCATACAGATCTGCTTCAGCCAGAAATCACCGGGGAAAATCGAAATTGAAGCACAACTCTGGTATGAGTATGTTTTGGGCCGAGGAGTTGCCAAACTGCTTCAAACTTGGAACTGTTCAAACTTCACTTCCCTCGATGACGAACTGCTGTTGATGGGCCACATCGCCAATTGTCCTGATGCTTGTCCTCCATCGTTGAGAGTAGTAGCGCACGTGGCTGAGGCAGACGCTGGAGTTCACCACCTGCGACTTGCCTTTCTCCTCTGCTAGGGACGCCACCGGATACTTGCTCAATAGATCACATTCTCATTAGATCTCGGAACAGCATTTCATGGAATTGCAGTTTTATTCTCCAAATTTTTCATATCAATTTGTTTTCAAAAGTTGTATGTCACGTTTATTGGAATAAACAGAATTTGGTTCTCATATTTGAAAATATTGAATCTTTTCGCATTTTGAAATACTTTTTAATTTTTATTCCCTGATTTGAGTACAGAATTTTGGATGCTTTTTCTGAGTACCCCCTAAACTGGGTGGACATATTACCGGAGCAGGATGGTACCTCAGAACCAGAGACATCGAGAAGAGCCTTGCTGTTCCTGTCACTGAACTCTTCAAAAGAGAAGGGACCTCATCCCACGACGTCTTTGCCAGCAGACTACCCACACCACCCTATCACTATATATATAATTTAAGCTTAACGAGAAGGTCAAGTTCCTACGCCTACTAGGAAAGTTGTAAAATTGACTCTTCGACCGATCGTTCCTATGGCAGCTACAAAAAGTGGTCATCCATGGTCAGCAGCTCCTCTTCAACGCATTCTTGACATGATTTGCTTTAAGCTGCTAAATTAAAAGTTGCTGTTTTTGAGCAACAGTTAGAATAAGCACTAATTGTTCTGCAAAACTCATTTTATCATTTGTAAATTCACTACGGCGACTGAAGATGTTAGATGTTGTCAGTGTAAATCGCTATTTTACATCTTCAAAAAATTCCATGCGTTCCGCTAAGATGTGCTCAGTGTGATTAGCCTATTAGGCAGAAAAACGGGCCACGCGGGACAATCGGGCCATCGGAGTAAACTGTTCGAATTCGTTGAATAGACATTTTAGTACCAAATTAATTATATAGAACTATTTTTTGTTAAATTTTTCACATAAAATAGGCGTCGAGTTTTCGCTCAAATTCAAAAACAGTCGACTTCATAAAATTTAGCTAGACTTTCTTTAGTTAGTGCTAACATCTCATACTGAACACACAAAACGTTTGAGAAAAAAAAAAAAATTCCTTTTTATTTATTTTTGTTTGAAATTTGGAATCTGGTGCAGAAGATGACTCCTAGCAAGGCTTGGGACATTTTGGCTTGCGTTTGGCACATTTCGGTTTCTTTGGGCGACACGAGGTCTTCTTTCGCTTGGGCTTACAGGTGCGTGGCTTTGGTTTGCATCCTTTAATCTCTGACTATAGTGGACCCAAACTTGTGGTCAAGGCGGCACGCCACTGGCACACTATACCCAAGGGCCAACGCTTGCAATGTTCACCGGTAAGTGAAATCATAGAGAGAATTCGAATATATAGTAAACAATGTTTTTACAGGAAGTGTTCCGGTGAACTTTTCTCAGGAAATGCCCAACTCCATTTCGCTGTCGCTGCTACAATCTAAGTTGGTGCTGGTGCTGGGATAGCAGCTAGGACCGGAAGAAGTGGAAGGTAGCTTGACTCGCTGCTACATCCCGAAGCATATTATGCTCTTTACATCTCCAACCGCTCACTCGATATGCCAACGCTTGCAATGTTCACCGGTAAGTGAAATTATGGAGAGGATTCGAATATATAGTAAACAATGTTTTTACAGGAAGTGTTCCGGTGGATTTTCTGTGTCGCAGCTACAATCTAAGTTGGTGCTGGTGCTGGGATAGCACCTGTAATATTATTTATTTTTATTTTTTTTATATATTCGAATTTTCTCTATAATTTCACTTACTGGTGAATATAGCAAGCGTTGGCTCTTGCGCATAGTGTCCCAGTGGCGTGCCGCCTTGACCACTAGTTCGTGTCCACTATAGTCGGGGATTAGAGGATGCAAACCCAAGCCACGCACCTGTAAGCCCAAGCGAAAGAAGACCTCGTGTCGTGTCGCCCCAAGAAACCGAAATGTGCCAAACGCAAGCCAAGATGTCCCAAGCCTTGCTAGGAGTCATCTTCTGCACCAGATTTCAAGCAGACGAGCAGCAAATTTGAAGAAGATCAACAGATTTCAAACAAATGATTTTAAACCCGCCAACTAGCAGCCAGTTCCAGACACCATCGTCAAATTGCCCAATAAAGTGTGTTCATCTGTAGTGTCACGTTGAAAATTTGCATAAGGATTGCCCATTGTGACTAAAAAAAAATAAAACAAATAAAAAAAAAAAGATTTTTTAGCGGAACGCATGGAATTTTTTGAAGATGTGAAATAGCGATTCACACTAACATCTAACATCTTCAGTCGCCGTAGTGAATTTACAAATGATAAAATGAGTTTTGAAGAAACAATTAGGGTTTATTCTCACTGTTGCTCAAAAACAGCAACTTTTAATTTGGCAGCTTAAAGCCAATCTTGTCAAGAATGCGTTGAAGAGGAGCTGCTGACCATGAGAGGCATGAATCTGCACATACCAAGAAGCGCTTAGATGTCTCTTAGTGGTAATAAAATGTGACTTTTATACGTGCAATTCATTCACAAGTAACTATTTTATATTTTAGAAGGAGAAGAGAGCTTGCGGATGGAGCAATCAACCTTCTTAATGCTTGTAAGCAGGCTCTTAGTGTTGTGAAAAATGGGACACAAATCTCCGCAACGCCATTTCACTGCTGTACATTGTAAAATATCCTTAATGTGCACAACAGTGCCAACAATGAAAATTGGAAACTTGCCTCAAATGAGCCCTGGTAGCAGCCAAACCAGTCTAATACTACTACCAGTCTGCTGATTACTCTTCTGGTGCTGAAGAAAAAAGATCTGCTATTGTTAGATTTGTTATTTCAAATGGAGAATAAAGCGTATTGCAAATGGTTTGACAGTGTTATTTATTCTTCCTCTTCGGCAACAATCCAATTAGATCGGAGTGGAAGGTAGCTTGACTAGCTGCTGCCTACCGAAGCATATTGCGCTGATCGCTTTGCATCTCCAACCGCTTGGATTTTTTGCTGGTGGCCTGCCATCGATTCCAGAAATGTTGGTGCCACAATCCGACACCTCTGGGCCGAGCTCTATAATATCATCCGATACGAAATCCGCAACATATACAATAGGGTCAAAACATGTACATCGTTAAATGTCTGTTCATATAATTCAGTTAATAATACTTACTATGAAAATCCAACGTCTGGTTCTTACATTTGTTGGTTCCGAACTTTCGACATTCTTTAATTAATTATGTATATTTTTCAAATCCCTTTCGTTGACATGGTTTATGTTTCGCAGTAAATTGTGAATGATAAATTTTTAGTGGTGGACCAAAAAAAATCTTAAAAATACTGATTGGAATGAAGTAAAACAGAAACATCCCCAGAAGATGTTGGAATGATGATCAAATTTTGGCACGGCAAATGCTTAGGGAACATCTACGATAGCGATGTTAGTTGTGCCTCAGTGTGAATAATCTGTAAGCCACTTAAGCTATAGCCTAACAATTTTTATCAAATTAATTAATTAAAAATTACACAAAAACTAAAAGTGGTGGAATCTTGATTATGGGCTGAAAGAACTATCTCTGACATTTAAAGATAATTTCATTCAAATGTTGACCGTGACTACGACGTAAAAGGTCCATTCGGATGGTCCAATTTTGGATCACCCATTCCAGAATTGCTACGGGTATCTCGCGAATCACGCGAGTCAACATTACTTCCAAGTCTTGAATCGTAGCTGGCTTATTGACGAAGACTTTTGACTTCACGTAACCCGACAGAAAAAAGTCCAGTGGTGTGATATCACATGATCTAGGCGGCCAGTTGACAGGTCCGAAATGCGAAACGAGCTGCTCACCGAAATGATTTCTCACTACCGTCTTAAATGTAAAATTTGCTATATACAGCTCCGAGCTTCTCTCAATCTCTTGGCGTGTGTGCTTAAAATTTTTCGCACAAGAGAACAGGACCTACAGTTTAAGGCCGAGTCCGAACGGCAAACTTTCTCATGGCTTCAACCTGCCGCCAATAGCTGGTGAAGGTGACCGGGTGTGTAAAAGCTATTTTTCTAAAAAAAGAAAAAACTTTTTATTCGAAGGTCCGAGGCGTGATAGAACCCACACCTAACGCAACAGCAGCCACACACACTACTGTTGCGCCACACCCGGCGACAACCACCGTCCACCATAGCACCGTCTTGCTGAAACCAAATGTCGCCTACATCAAGGGCTTCAATTTCAGATAACAAAAAGTAATTTACACGGTTATGTTCTGTCTGTCCTCATTTTTAAGGAAATACGGTTCGATGATTCTAGCAGCACATAAACCACACCAAACAGTGCATTTTTGAGGATTTAACGGTAGTTTGAGAGTCTCTTCGTGTTGCTCATTAGCCCAAATTCGAAAATATTTGACGTATCCATTTAGATAGAGCCCTGACTGAAATTCAAGCGCAAATTCAAGATAAATCAACTTTTTGGAAAATGCGAACATTTTGTAAATTTTTTTTGATTAAAAACAACAAAAGAAAACATGGAATCGATGAAAATTTTTTTATTACGAGGGTCGGAAAAAACACATGTTTTGGTTTATTTTTGTAAAACATATTGTTGGTTCTGTTTGCAAGTTTTACAGAATGATTTTTGAACCCTAGCAGAACGTTTAACCAAAGATTATTCAATGGATATTCTTTGATTTCACCCTCGTACACGCACATATTAAAAAAATTTCTGAGGTATGGTTTAGGTTAGTTTGCGATTGCTGAGAGTGACAAGTCCCACTCCCAATTAGGCCACATTGGGCCCATTGCGATGCCATATTTATTTCCTTTTAAAAACTGAGGGAGGTCCTCTTTACTGAACCATTGTGTGGGCAGAAAGAATTTGATTAGAGCTGGGATCTATCTATTTTCAAAACTGTGGGCGATAGGACGATTTTCCCAAATTGCGGTGGCGGGAGGGCTGATCTGCCTCCAAGTATAAGAAGTTTATGTCCCATACATATCAAAACTCTATCTCTTACCATCTCTGAGATCTGTGCGTTTATACCAGGGGCCCGCGAAGTACACATGCTCATTTTGGCGTTGCGTGTGGGTGTTTAGTCACGCGAGAGCGCGCTCACTTAGCACTTTATTGTTGTTGCAAAAGAGAGCAGTATAATCTCGTATACTGTCGGTGTGTAGACGTCGCTGCCGCAGAGCGCTGCTGTATACACTTCAGATAGGGAAGCGCCGGACTCTAGTTTATACAGACGCACTGACGGACATGGCTATATCGTCCTGGATGTTGATCAAGAATATATATGTATACTTTATAGGGTCGAAAATTATTCCTTCTCCCTGTTACATACTTTTTGAATTTGGGCAATTCAAACAATTGGCGCCTGTGATAACTGCGGGGAGAGAATTTCCCCCACTAACAACAGAAGGGCCGATTACGGGGCATGCACAAACACACGTTCGAAGCTACTGTGACTTGGCGTTTGCTACTTTTTGTCAGAATTTTTGCTACAAGTCTGACTTGGGATTCCCAAGCGGTCTAAGCAGTTCTGACATGAGGTAGCCTCTGCCAACTCATTGAAATTGGGCAAAAGATCGCTGATGATTGAACTGTTGGAAGTTTATGAAATAACTATACAATCAACCAGCCTCCTTTGTTGTGTTGTGCGTGTCTTGTTTTAGAAACGTTATGATGAAAATCATATCTTATTGACCTAGAGCCTGCTAAAAAGTTCTAAGATTAATAGTCCAAAGGTCACTAAAACCGTCACCTTTTGCACAAACTTAATAAACTCTGTCCCTGCAAACATTTTGTCGTGTTTCTTATCTCTCTCTTTAAAAAGAGATATTGGCGATAATTTACGGGGAGAGTTTGGTGATAGTTTGTCGATTTACACAAACAAAATACATAAGAAATCGCATTTTTAACATACAAGGGATAAATTAGCGATATATCCCTCAATAATCGCCCTGGAGACATGAATGCGATCATTATTAAAGGAGTCTCGCATTTTCATCATCCAAACTGTGCATTGGCGATTCGTAGCCAATAGGTAGGTATGTACCTAGATACATATTTTGTGTACCTTTTACCTTACCTCGGTATTTTCAAAATCGAATACCTTTTACCTTACCTAGGTCTTAATTTTCACTTATCTTGTCAATCGGTAAGGTACTAGGTACTTTTTATACGTTATTTTTTTCGCTCTGATTACACTATAGTCGAGATGTTGCCGCGCTCTGCTATATTGAAAAGAATAGTATCCGGGTCCTGTTTGTGGCTTTAACTGGACGTCCGGTAAATATTCCGTGCTCAAATCTATACGATTCATGCTAGAAAAGAGGAGGTGCTCCCATTTTCACTTTCGCAAAGCTTTGAGATTTTTAGACCAATTTTGTACTGGAAATAGGTTTTAAATCGCAATTTATTACGAAAGTGAAAGCGTGTGCGATTTTCCCACACACATGAAATAATTGCTACTATATAAGCTGAAGTTCATAGCAAATACCGGCGAATTTACAACATTGGAGTTCCTATGTCTTTATTCGACAATTGAAAGAAGCTTAAATACTAGCTAAATGTTTGTTTGAAGTGTGAACAGCAAAACAAGTCCGCTGATGAGAGAATTTAGTTATTCTCGAAACAGCGATCGTTGTACGGACATACCCAATTTCTATTCCAAAATGTTGTATTTAATATCTGTTGATTTGTGTTGTTTTTTAAAAATTATACTCAACCATAGACCTTGAGCTAGCCAGATGAAACTTTGACTTTGACTAAACCCCATATACAGATGTTAAACAGTTACTGAAAATGTATCCAACTTCTGAAATAAATGCTCTTACAGTTTTGAAGGAAACACTTGAAGCCTGAGTTTTTAGAAGAGTCTAATTTAAAGGTATTAGAGCGGCATAGTTCAGCTGATGCTGAAATTATTTTTCCAAGAATTTTATATTTTTTGCATGAATTGAATGTTACTAAAATTTTCGCTAAGGCTGTTGATCTTTAATTTAATTTATTTATTCGGCTCTAGACCAGTGCTACAAGATGATACTTATTTTTATCGAACTAGTCACAATTTTGTAGGGCAAATCCCGCTGTAATTTAGGATGTTTCCGAACTTCAATGCTTGAAAAATGTGAAATATTGTGATCAACTTAACGATGCTCTTATAAAAGGAGTTTTAACTTCAAGCGTGGCAAAGACCTTTGCTTTAAATTGAAGTGTATTCCAAATAAACCTGGAATTTTAAACCTAATATTTGGATTTAAGCCCGTACGTTTGGTGTGTGGTCGTTGTGTGTGGTCCGCAAAATGCAGGGCGGTCTTAATGAGCAACCACTCAAAACCGAGACCTTCGACCAGTCACTTGATGCAGCACACGCCATAGCGGAAGCGCGCAAGGTGTCACATGTGCGAAGAATGCCAATATCCACTTCGTGAAATACGATAAGTGCCATAAAAAAGTTTGCCCGGTCTTCGCTTCACTTTATGCGAAAAATCCGCGGCGCAAAAAATGTTTTTTCCCAATTAAATTCATTTAGCATTGTTTTTGAAATACAATAATTTTTAAAATCTGTGTCATATTTCAACTTCACTTTTGTCCCTGTTTCTAACTTTTACATTAATTCTTCCATGCATACTTATTTCTTGTACTACCTATACATAACAATAAACATAAAACATAAAAAAGAATATAATAAAACTTTTTTTTTGTTTCAAATTGACACAGCAGTGACTTGTGTAATTTTTTCTTGGGTGCAGATACGTCTTAACATTTTGTTAGCAGACAGCGCAAAAATACTGTTTTCGGAATTCCAAAAGGTGCGGCATTCTACAAAAAAGGGCCAACGACTTTAGCACTGCAGTCGGATCACCTTAGGCCCTGCTAAACTCCTTAAAGCCCCAGATTATTTCCCAGTTTTATAGAACAAATTTGATTGAACTGTGGAAGGCCGCAGATTGCTGTTGACGAATTTCAAGTAAGCTTCAATGTTTCGGGTGGTGTTTGTTCACATACAAGTGAATGTCAAGCCTAATTTTTGGAATCGATTTTCGAAGTAGACCCACGATTTTACATCTGCATGCCCGTTGCGTTTTATTGTTGTATTTGTCTGACAATTTTAATATGCTGTTGCACTTCCTTGGCGAATGACGCGACTAACTAAATCTTCTGAAAGCGATTGAATTTTGTTGTACTGCGCTACGCATCTTACTGTTTCCACCGAACCCGAGCTGGCCTCCAAGATTTTCAAATCTCAATCAAAAAAATTACAAATTAAATCTTCAAATTACACTTCTTGTTATCGAAATGACCACTGAAACGCCTTTCCACCTGTAAAATCCACACCAGGGTTTTTTTTTGTGTATACTCTTAATATTTCACAATTTATTTTTTGGACTTATGCTATATTTTTAATAAAAATGATTATAATTTTGAGATGGTGTTTTTTGTTTTTCTTTCTCTAGAATTCTGGATCGATCTTTGGCTAACAACTATCACACACTCCATAGAAATTAGCGGATGATTTGTGCCAAAAATCGACCTACGCCAGCTGAGTGCGTAAATGATGCAATTAAAATTTTAGTTGATTAAATCAAATGAAAAATGATTATCGTATAAATTATAAAAAATTCAGTAGATGTATAGATTCAAAAAAATAGTTGTACACATAAATTATAAATTATATTATTACAGTTACGACCACAAAAAATTTCTTAGTGTTGAAATGAGTTTTTGTTTTTTTTTTATCTTGTTTATTTTCTGGGGTGCAGGGGGAGGTGTAGTTGGTGTTTGCGTGTGTGTGTGTGTGTAAGAGAGAGCGCGTGTTGGCCGGGAGACGACGGAGATGCGTGAATATGCGACAAGTTTTGATTTATTGTTTATAATTTAAATACTTATATAAATTACGTTTGCTTTTATTATAATTATTGTTTTTCATCCGTACTTTTCATTTATTTTGTTTTTTATTTGTATGTAGTGGGCAACTGCGGCATTTGTAAACTTGTTTATAATTAAATGTTCGATTCCTTTTTGTTTTTGACTGTGTAAAAATATAGATTTTTGTTTTGTTTTCTATCTGATTCCTATTTTGTAATTGTATCTGCTTGCTGCATTTGCTGCACATTCTGAACTCGGCACGTGGGAGGAAGGGGTCGCTCCAACTGCAAATCCATCTCCATATGCTGTAAACTGACGACAAACATCTCCAATCTTCCGCTCGCTTCGCTAGGTTGGGCCTATATATCCATCTATATTATTGAAATGGTTCAACTGCCTGCTGGATCGGGGTTTTCTTTTTGTTCTTTCTGTGTGTATGTATGTGTGTGTGTGTTATATGTTGGTTTGTATATATATAAAACAATACAAAAAGTCTTGCGGTATTTCCGCAAGCTTGTCTTTGCAAGCGCGTAGTTCTAGTTGTATTCGTCGCATCGGTTCACGCTAGAGCTTTTTGGAAAGCTCTTTTCACGCGCTAACAAGTGTTTGATTTATTGTTGTTTGTTTTTAGTCGTTCGTGAGTTATAGCGTCGCAAACATGGAGCAAAATAAAGAGAAAATACGGCATATTTTACAGTACTACTACGATAAAGGCAAAAATGCATCTCATGCTGCCAATAAAATTTGTGCAGTTTATGGACCCGATACAGTTTCCATTTCCACCGCACAACGATGGTTTCAACGTTTTCGTTCTGGTGCAGAGGTGATCGAAGATGCGCCACGGTCCGGAAGGCCTGTCGTCGAAAATTGCGATAAAATCGCTGAATTGATCGAAAGAGACCGGCATAGTAGCAGCCGTAGCATCGGCCAAGAGCTTGGATTCAAAAAGAAGCTCGATGTATGGGTGCCACACGACTTGACGCAAAGAAACATTTTTGCCCGTATGGATGCACGCGAATCGCTTCTGAATCGCAACAAAATCGACCCGTTTTTGAAGCGGATGGTGACTGGCGATGAAAAGTGGGTCACTTACGACAACGTGAAGCGCAAACGGTCGTGGTCGAAAAGCGGTGAAGCTGCCCAGACGGTGGCCAAGCCTGGATTGACGGCCAGGAAGGTTCTTCTGTGTGTTTGGTGGGATTGGCAGGGAATCATCCACTATGAGCTGCTCCCCTATGGCCAAACGCTTAATTCGGACCTGTACTGCCTACAACTGGACCGCTTGAATGCAGCACTCATGCAGAAGAGGCCATCTTTGATCAACAGAGGCCGAATTGTCTTCCATCAGGACAACGCCAGGCCACACACATCTTTGGTGACGCGGCAGAATCTCCGGGAGCTCGGATGGGAGGTTCTTTTGCATCCACCGTATAGTCCGGATCTCGCACCAAGTGATTACCACCTATTTCTGTCCATGGCGAACGAGCTTGGTAGTCGGAAGTTGGCCACAAGAGTGTCCTGTGAAAATTGGCTCTCCGAGTTTTTTGCCAATAGGGAAGCGAGCTTCTATAAGAGGGGCATTATGAAGTTGGCATCTCGTTGGGAACTCGTCATCAAACAAAACGGCGCATATTTGACTTAAATCGCATTATTATAACCAATTTTATGAAGAATTGAAAATTCAATAAAAATACGACAAGACTTTTTTTTACAACCTCATATATATCATATATTATATGTATGTATAATTAGTTTGCTTAATAGTAAAATTTCTTGAATGTTGTTGTGGTAAAGTATAGGTAATGTTTGCACATGGTGAGTCGTTTCGCGACTCATTCGCTGCGCACTTTTTTTAAATCCGGCGACTTTTGATCACCGTCTCCGGTTGATGCCGAGGACATATCGCAATGCAGTGCCGTGCGCTTCTGTCCAATGGCGGGCGCTGAGAGTTCTGTATGCTGCTGTTTGCTGCTGCTGTCACGCAAAATTGTGCTGCTTATGTTGCTCTTATCAGCCTCTAGCCCATCCTGGTCATCGTCCTCATCCAGTTCGTCCTCGTCCTCTTCATCTTTATCCTCATCATCGTCTTCCTCATCCTTGTCATCGACATCATTGGAAAGAACTCCATTTCCATTGGCTGCCACTGACTTTGGAGGAGAAGCCGCTGCAGAAACTGCTGCTGCTGCTGCTGTTACCTGGCCATTGTTGGTGATCTGTTGCTGCTGCTTGTTATTGTTAAGAGGCTGGGACTGTGTCTGCGTCTGGGCCGATAAACGATTAGTCGGCGCCTCGAGATTGCTTTCCGAGTCAGAGGCCAACGGTGTACCACCAATGCCCATGCCAAGCGCCATAGGCTCACCATCCTCTGTAGATGTGGTGGCCGTTGTCTGTGTGGTGCCATCGTTGTCATCGATGATCGGCTCCTGTGAGGTGGAATCGTTCGACACAAAGTTTGAGTCGCCATCTTGTAGAGCGGCTCCCACGGCAGTCGATTCCGTGGCAGTGTTGCGTCCACCTAGAAAGTTGCAAAAGAGATAATTGTATTAATGTGAATGAAGTCACGGAGTCTTTAAAAGATCGTTTGGACAGGTACTTTGATTATGGTTCATTTTCCGATTAATTTGATTTTACAAGAAATCAGCCTTATCAACCTCCCTTATTGAAATGGCAGTTGAAATAACCCTATCGAAGCACTAAAGCAGCTAGAGTGGGAATTAAAAGTAACACAATGATCTAACAAAATAGAATTCGAAAGTTGAACTGAAAGAACGAACAAACTAAGGGAACTAGATTAGGCAGATAAACTGAAGCAAGTAAACTAACAAGGATTTGGCCTACACACCTTTTCATATGACCGCGCATGAAAACATGAAACATTTGGACCAGGAATTGTGAATGTGTGCGCAAGATGCCGTTTGTATATTGCATATACATAAATGTCCCAAATATATGAAGTCGGAAAAGATTTCACTTCGAAAACAGTGCATTATTCGATTTAATTGTCTGCCACCAGAGCATGAACGACAAATAAATATCGTACAGGAAAATATTCTCCTGGCTGAAGTTGGATTAAGGTGAAGAAACATGCCAGAATATTGAGAGTATCGTCCCAAAAAAAAAAGGGGTGATCACACAAATCGATAAGCAACTTTTAAGAAATGCAGTCTAATGACATTTGATTTGTAAAGAGTTCGGTAGGCATTTGCAGGAGATGTATTAAAATGTTTGACAAATCAACCCGGCATCGCTAATGAACAATTCGAAACATAATTTAACTGAAAGTCGGATTAATCGTATCTTAGGGAATCGTTTAATATTCCAAAAATTTGATGGCTTATTGTCTAAAAGAAAGCGTTTGCCTCACGAACCGTTTTTCTTTGTTCAGTTCAGCATTTTCGAAAGTACACCGGTTCGGTTTTTGGGGGTGTTCAGGGGGTTGGTTAGCAAAACGCTCGAAAAATCCATCGGTGGCACAGAACTTCAAGAGATTTCATTTTCGTATTTGAACATTTTATGTCTAATATATTGGTCCATCTCTAACTAGTTTCTAAAACTAGGTTGAATCTCGCCAAAAAAATGACCAATTTTCTATTAAAGCGTGGTACGGAGACGCTGACAATTTTTGCGGAGCCCATCTAATTACATAGCTCAGGAAATCCGCTCACGAAAATTCTCAGAGCGCATTGTCAGAGCGAGTACGGAGCAACCAACAATTCGCTATGACAATTTGCGTGGACCTGCCAACTCGTTTTTTTTTAAAACAGCTGATAAATTGTCGAAGGGGGTCTGCAAATTATGAAACTTGTTTGATAGTTGTCAGATTTCGTGACTCCTCTATTCCTATGGCAGCTACAAAAAGTGGTCATCCGATTCGGGCGGTTCCGACATATTAGCAGCGTTCAGCCAAAAGAAGACTCTGTGCAAAATTTCAGCTCGATAGCTTAAAAACTGAGGGACTAGTTTGCGTAGAAACAGGCAGACGGACGGACAAAGCTCAATCGTCATGCTGATCAAGAATTCATATTCTTTATGTGGTCGGAGATGATTCCTTCATACGTTGCATACTCCGGGGCAAAATTATAATACACTTTTCAAGTGTATAAAAATGCCATTAAGCCACGATCCAAGGCTTCGTTGGTACCACTGAAAACGCAGTTCTGTCTATTTTTAGGTCTGGTTTATGGCCTATATAAAATGGTTTGTGGGTGAGTCTAAAAATGGTACGCGGTTTTTTGGCTGTCGAGTACCATCTCTAAGGGACATGCAATAGTCCATCATAAATATCGATTTTATTAATAATCTACCGTGCGGTTTTAAAGATATTCAAGAATTAAGGTAACGCCTTCTGGAGGTACCTTAACCAATTGCACAACTGAACTAAATTTTATACATTGCGTTCCCAATGACTCTGTCCCACAAAACGGAAGTGGGTTTTGACTTGTTTTAGAAAATTTCAAAACTCTGCGATTTGGGCAAAGATTTTGGTATAAAAATTTTTTGATAGGATTTGAAATAACACAAATTTATTTTCCAAATAACCTAATTCAAAAATATTTTCTCAATTTTTTTTATTTGCATTAGTATTAGACTTGACGTTACCTGACTTTACGTAACTAAAATTTCCTCCTTTTATTTATGTTGTTTTTGTTATAATATAAAGCAGAAACTTACAGTTAATTGCAATCATATAGTTTCTTATGGTGTTTTCTGCATTATTTTTTATCTCTTTGTACCCTAAGAAATAGTTTAGAGACCAAAAATCAATGCAATCTAAAGGCATTTTTATTACAACAAAACGTGAAAAATGAGAAAAATGGCGCTTGCGCGACTTTCCATTCGAAAATCTCGACATGGGTTATGAATATATTTAAAATTGATCATCTAAGCGCTTCTTGGTATGTGCAGATTCATGTCTCTCATGGTCAGCAGCTCCTCTTCAACGCATTCTTGACATGATTTGCTTTAAGCTGCTAAATTAAAAGTTGCTGTTTTTGAGCAACAGTTAGAATAAACACTAATTGTTCTGCAAAACTCATTTTATCATTTGTAAATTCACTACGGCGACTGTAGATGTTAGATGTTGTCAGTGTGAATCGCTATTTTACATCTTCAAAAAATTCCATGCGTTCCGCTAAGATGTGCTCAGTGTGATTAGCCTATTAGGCAGAAAAACGGGCCACTCGGGCCATCGGAGTAAACTGTTCGAATTCGTTTAATAGACATTTTAGTACCAAATTAATTATATAGAACTATTTTTTGTTAAATTTTTCACATAAAATAGGCGTCGAGTTTTCGCTCAAATTCAAAAACAGTCGACTTCATAAAATTTAGCTAGACTTTCTTTAGTTAGTGCTAACATCTCATACTGAACACACAAAACGTTTGAGAAAAAAAAAAAAATTCCTTCTTATTTATTTTTGTTCGAAATTTGGAATCTGGTGCAGAAGATGACTCCTAGCAAGGCTTGGGACATTTTGGCTTGCGTTTGGCACATTTCGGTTTCTTTGGGCGACACGAGGTCTTCTTTCGCTTGGGCTTACAGGTGCGTGGCTTTGGTTTGCATCCTTTAATCTCTGACTATAGTGGACACAAACTTGTGGTCAAGGCGGCACGCCACTGGGACACTATACCCAAGAGCCAACGCTTGCAATGTTCACCGGTAAGTGAAATCATAGAGAGAATTCGAATATATAGTAAACAATGTTTTTACAGGAAGTGTTCCGGTGAACTTTTCTCAGGAAATGCCCAACTCCATTTCGCTGTCGCTGCTACAATCTAAGTTGGTGCTGGGATAGCAACTAGGACCGGAAGAAGTGGAAGGTAGCTTGACTCGCTGCTACATCCCGAAGCATATTATGCTCTTTACATCTCCAACCGCTCACTCGATATGCCAACGCTTGCAATGTTCACCGGTAAGTGAAATTATGGAGAGGATTCGAATATATAGTAAACAATGTTTTTACAGGAAGTGTTCCGGTGGATTTTCTGTGTCGCAGCTACAATCTAAGTTGGTGCTGGTGCTGGGATAGCAGCTAGGACCGCAAGATTTCCTGTAATATTATTTATTTTTATTTTTTTTATATATTCGATTTTTCTCTATAATTTCACTTACCGGTGAATATAGCAAGCGTTGGCTCTTGCGCATAGTGTCCCAGTGGCGTGCCGCCTTGACCACTAGTTCGTGTCCACTATAGTCGGGGATTAGAGGATGCAAACCCAAGCCACGCACCTGTAAGCCCAAGCGAAAGAAGACCTCGTGTCGCCCCAAGAAACCGAAATGTGCCAAACGCAAGCCAAGATGTCCCAAGCCTTGCTAGGAGTCATCTTCTGCACCAGATTTCAAGCAGACGAGCAGCAAATTTGAAGATCAACAGATTTCAAACAAATGATTTTAAAAGCGCCAACTAGCAGCCAGTTCCAGACACCATCGTCAAATTGCCCAATAAAGTGTGTTCATCTGTAGTGTCACGTTGAAAATTTGCATAAGGATTGCCCATTGTGACTAAAAAAAAAATATTTTTTTAGCGGAACGCATGGAATTTTTTGAAGATGTGAAATAGCGATTCACACTGACATCTAACATCTTCAGTCGCCGTAGTGAATTTACAAATGATAAAATGAGTTTAGAAGAAACAATTAGGGTTTATTCTCACTGTTGCTCAAAAACAGCAACTTTTAATTTGGCAGCTTAAAGCCAATCTTGTCAAGAATGCGTTGAAGAGGAGCTGCTGACCATGAGAGGCATGAATCTGCACATACCAAGAAGCGCTTAGATGTTTCTTAGTGGTAATAAAATGTGACAAGCAACGATTTTATATTTTAGGAGAAGAGAGCTTGCGGATGGAGCAATCAACCTTCTTAATGCTTGTAAGCAGGCTTTTAGTGTTGTGAAAAATGGGACACAAATCTCCGCAACGCCATTTCACTGCTGTACATTGTAAAATATCCTTAACGTGCACAACAGTGCCAACAATGAAAATTGGAAACTTGCCTCAAATGAGCCCTGGTAGCAGCCAAACTAGTCTAATACTTCTGCTAACTACTCTTCTGGTGCTGAAGAAATAAGATCTGCTATTGTTAGATTTGTTATTTCAAATGGAGAATAAAAGCGTATTGCAAGGTACAAATGGTTTGATAGTGTTATTTATTCTTCCTCTTCGGCAACAATCCAATTAGATTGGAGTGGAAGGTAGCTTGACTAGCTGTTGCCTACCGAAGCATAAAGCGCTGATCACTTTGCATCTCCAACCGCTTGGATTTTTTGCTGGTGGCTTGCCATCGATCCCAGAAATGCTGGTGCCACAATCCGACACCTCTGGGACGAGCTCTATAATATCATCCGATACGAAATCCGCAACATATACAATAGGGTCAAAACATGTACATCGTTAAATGTCTGTTCATATAATTCAGTTAATAATACTTACTATGAAAATCCAGCGTCTGGTTCTTACATTTGTTGGTTCAAAATTTTCGACATTTTTGAATTGATTATGTATATTTTTCAAATCCCGTTCGTTGACATGGTTTATGTTTCGCAGTAAATTGTGAATGATAAATTTTTAGTGGTGGACCAAAAAAAATCTTAAAAATACTGATTGGAATGAAGTAAAACAGAAACATCCCCAGAAGATGTTGGAATGATGATTAAATTTTGGCACGGCAAATGCTTAGGGAACATCTACGATAGCGATGTTAGTTGTGCCTCAGTGTGAATAGTCTGTAAGCCACTTAAGCTATAGCCTAACAATTCTTATATATTGGACACTTATCCATTCTCCTTGAAATAAAACAACAATGGCTATTGTAACATCCAAGATAATTTTTTAGTGAATTTTTAAATAATAGTAAAAAAATAGTATACATATACATACAAAATAAGTCGAAATTTGGTCATCCGCATAGCGCCAATTGAGATAACTTTAAAATATTTAACTTTTGGAGTAACGATATTTCAAATTCAAAATATTATTAAACAAAATATGTAATGTGTGGTCGAAGTAAGCTTCAATCTTTGATTTCTATTTCAAAGATAAAACTGTTCCTCTTTCCCATATTGAGCGATAAGGTTACTGTATACCTTCAGGTGTCGTATTTTAAAGGTTTACAAAAAATTACACAAAAACTAAAAGTGATGGAATCTTTATTGAGCTGAAAGAACTATCTCTGACATTTAAAGATAATTTCATTCAAATGTTGACCGTGACTACGACGTAAAAGGTCCATTCGGATGGTCCAATTTTGGATCACCCATTCCAGAATTGCTACGGGTATCTCGCGAATCACGCGAGTCAACATTACTTCCAAGTCTTGAATCGTAGCTGGCTTATTGACGAAGACTTTTGACTTCACGTAACCCCACAGTAAAGAGTCCAGTGGTGTGATATCACATGATCTAGGCGGCCAGTTGACAGGTCCGAAATCCGAAACGAGCTGCTCACCGATATGATTTCTCAATACCGTCTTAAATGTAAAATTGGCTATATACAGCTCCGAGCTTCTCTCAATCTCTTGGCGTGTGTGCTTAAAATTTTTCGCACAAGAGAACAGGACCTACAGTTTAAGGCCGAGTCCGAACGACAAGCTTTCTCATGGCTTCAACCTGCCGCCAATAGCTGGTGAAGGTGACCGTGTGTGTAAAAGCTATTTTTCTAAAAAAAGAAAAAAACTTTTTATTAGAAGGTCCGAGGCGTGATAGAACCCACACCTAACGCAACAGCAGCCACACACACTACTGTTGCGCCACACCCGGCGACAACCACCGTCCACCACCGTCCAGCACCGTCTTGCTGAAACCAAATGTCGCCTACATCAAGGGCTTCAATTTCAGATAACAAAAAGTAATTTACACGGTTATGTTCTGTCTGTCCTCATTTTTAAGGAAATACGGTTCGATGATTCTAGCAGCACATAAACCACACCAAACAGTGCATTTTTGAGGATGTAACGGTAGTTTGAGAGTCTCTTCGTGTTGCTCATTAGCCCAAATTCGAAAATTTTGTTTGTTTGGCATATCCATTTAGATAGAGCCCTGACTGAAATTCAAGCGCAAATTCAAGATAAATCAACTTTTTGGAAAATGCGAACATTTTGTAAATTTTTTTTGATTAAAAACAACAAAAGAAAACATGGAATCGATGAAAATTTTTTTTATTACGAGGGTCGGAAAAACACTTGTTTTGGTTTATTTTTGTAAAACATATTGTTGGTTCTGTTTGCAAGTTTTACAGAATGTTTTTTGAACCCTAACAGAACGTTTAACCAAAGATTATTTAATGGATATTCTTTGATTTTACTCTCGTACACGCACATATTAAAAAAATTTCTGAGGTATGGTTTAGGTTAGTTTGCGATTGCTGAGAGTCCCAAGGCGCTCTAACACTTAGGCCGCATTGGGCCCATTGCGATGCCATATTTATTTCCTTTTAAAAACTGAGGGAGGTCCTCTTTACTGAACCATTGTGTGGGCAGAAAGAATTTCATTAGAGCTGGGATCTATCTATTTTCAAAACAGTGGGCGATAGGACGATTTTCCCAAATTGCGGTGGCGGGAGGGCTGATCTGCCTCCAAGTATAAGAAGTTTATGTCCCATACATATCAAAACTCTATCTCTTACCATCTCTTAGATCTGTGCGTTTATACCAGGGGCCCGCGAAACACACATGGTCATTTTGGCGCGCTCACTTAGCACTTTATTGTTGTTGCAAAAGAGAGCAGTATAATCTCGTATACTGTCGGTGTGTAGACGTCGCTGCCGCAGAGCGCTGCTGTATACACTTCAGATAGGGAAGCGCCGGACTCTAGTTTATACAGACGGACTGACGGACATGGCTATATCGTCCTGGATGTTGATCAAGAATATATATGTATACTTTATAGGGTCGAAAATGATTCCTTCTCCCTGTTACATACTTTTTGAATTTGGGCAATTCAAACAATTGGCGCCTGTGATAACTGCGGGGAGAGAATTTCCCCCACTAACAACAGAAGGGCCGATTACGGGGCATGCACAAACACACGTACAAAGCTACTGTGACTTGGCGTTTGCTACTTTTTGTCAGAATTTTTGCTACAAGTCTGACTTGGGATTCCCAAGCGGTCTAAGCAGTTCTGACATGAGGTAGCCTCTGCCAACTCATTGAAATTGGGCAAAAGATCGCTGATGATTGAACTGTTGGAAGTTTATGAAATAGCTATACAATCAACCAGCCTCCTTTGTGGTGTTGTGCGTGTCTTGTTTTATTGACCTAGAGCCTGCTAAAAAGTTCTAAGATTAATAATCCAAAGGTCACTAAAACAGTCACCTTTTGCACAAACTTAATAAGCTCTGTCCCTGCAAACATTTTGTCGAGTTTCTTATCTCTCTCTTTAAAAAGAGATATTAGCGATAATTTACGGGGAGAATTTGGTGATAGTTTGGCGATTTACACAAACAAAATACATAAGAAATCGCATTTTTAACATACAAGGGATAAATTAGCGATATATCCCTCAATAATCGCCCTGAAGACATGAATGCGATCCTTATTAAAGGAGTCTCGCATTTTCATCATCCAAACTGTGCATTGGCGATTCGTAGCTTAAAAATCTCTAAGAAGATCCAGCAATTGGCACAAAACCTTATTAATCAAACAAAAACATGTCAAAGATAAAGAGTGTATATTTGAAGCTTGGACCCCACACATTAGATTTAGATACAAATCATTCAAAATCCACAGTAATAGCTAAATGGCAATCTTTTTCCGGTACCTTTTTCTGCCTCCGGAATCACTCTCTATATTCGCCATCCTAGTAGACTTCGGTTATAATTTATAGCCAGTGTTTGAAAGTACCTAGGTACATACCTAGATACATATTTTGTGTACCTTTTACCTTACCTCGGTATTTTGAAATTCGAGTACCTTTTACATTACCTAAGTCATAACTTTCATTTATCTTGTCAATCGGTAAGGTACTAGGTACTTTTTATACGTTATTTTTTTCGCTCTGATTACACTATAGTCGAGATGTTGCCGCGCTCTGCTATATTGAAAAGAATAGTATCCGGGTCCTGTTTGTGGCTTTAACTGGACGTCCGGTAAATATTCCGTGCTCCAATCTATCCGATTCATGCTAGAAAAGAGGAGGTGCTCCCATTTTCACTTTCGCAAAGTTTTGAGATTTTTAGACCAATTTTGTACTGGAAACCGGTTTTAAATCGCAATTTATTACGAAAGTGAAAGCGTGTGCGATTTTCCCACACACATGAAATAATTGCTACTATATAAGCTGAAGTTCATAGCAAATACCGGCGAATTTTCAACATTGGAATTCCTATGTCTTTATTCGACAATTGAAAGAAGCTTAAATACTAGCTAAATGTTTGTTTGAAGTGTGAACAGCAAAACAAGTCCGCTGATGAGAGAATTTAGTTATTCTCGAAACAGCGATCGTTGTACGGACATACCCAATTTCTATTCCAAAATGTTGTATTTAATATCTGTTGATTTGTGTTGTTTTTTAAAAATTATACTCAACCATAGACCTTGAGCTAGCCAGATGAAACTTTGACTTTGACTAAACCCCATATACAAATGTTAAACAGTTACAGAAAATGTATCCAACTTCTGAAATAAATGCTCTTACAGTTTTGAAGGAAACACTTGAAGCCTGAGTTTTTAGAAGAGTCTAATTTAAAGGTATTAGAGCGGCATAGTTCAGCTGATGCTGAAATTATTTTTCCAAGAATTTTATATTTTTTGCATGAATTGAATGTTACTAAAATTTTCGCTAAGGCTGTTGATCTTTAATTTAATTTATTTATTCGGCTCTAGACCAGTGCTACAAGATGATACTTATTTTTATCGAACTAGTCACAATTTTGCAGGGCAAATCCCGCTGTAATTTAGGATGTTTCCGAACTTCAATGCTTGAAAAATTTGAAATATTGTGATCAACTTAACGATGCTCTTATAAAAGGAGTTTTAACTTCAAGCGTGGCAAAGACCTTTGCTTTAAATTGAAGTGTATTCCAAATAAACCTGGAATTTTAAACCTAATATTTGGATTTAAGCCCGTACGTTTGGTGTGTGGTCGTTGTCTGTGGTCCGTAAAATGCAGGGCGGTCTTAATGAGCAACCACTCTAAACCGAGACCTTCGACCAGTCACTTGATGCAGCACACGCCATAGCGGAAGCGCGCAAGGTGTCACATGTGCGAAGAATGCCAATATCCACTTCGTGAAATACGATAAGTGCCATAAAAAAGTTTGCCCGGTCTTCGCTTCACTTTATGCGAAAAATCCGCGGCGCAAAAAATGTTTTTTCCAAATTAAATTCATTTAGCATTGTTTTTGAAATACAATAATTTTTAAAATCTGTGTCATATTTCAACTTCACTTTTGTCCCTGTTTCTAACTTTTACATTAATTCTTCCATGCATACTTATTTCTTGTACTACCTATACATAACAATAAACATAAAACATAAAAAAGAATATAATAAAACTTTTTTTTTGTTTCAAATTGACACAGCAGTGACTTGTGTAATTTTTTCTTGGGTGCAGATACGTCTTAACATTTTGTTAGCAGACAGCGCAAAAATACTGTTTTCGGAATTCCAAAAGGTGCGGCATTCTACAAAAAAGGGCCAACGACTTTAGCACTGCAGTCGGATCACCTTAGGCCCTGCTAAACTCCTTGAAGCCCCAGATTATTTCCCAGTTTTATAGAACAAATTTGATTGAACTGTGGAAGGCCGCAGATTGCTGTTGACGAATTTCAAGTAAGCTTCAATGTTTCGGGTGGTGTTTGTTCACATACAAGTGAATGTCAAGCCTAATTTTTGGAATCGATTTTCGAAGTGGACCCACGATTTTACATCTGCATGCCCGTTGCGTTTTATTGTTGTATTTGTCTGACAATTTTAATATGCTGTTGCACTTCCTTGGCGAATGACGCGACTAACTAAATCTTCGGAAAGCGATTGAATTTTGTTGTACTGCGCTACGCATCTTACTGTTTCCACCGAACCCGAGCTGGCCTCCAAGATCTTCAAATCTCAATCAAAAAAATTACAAATTAAATCTTCAAATTACACTTCTTGTTATCGAAATGACCACCGAAAAGCCTTTCCACCTGTAAAATCCACACCAGGGTTTTTTTTTTGTGTATACTCTTAATATTTCACAATTTATTTTTTGGACTTATGCTATATTTTTAATAAAAATGATTATAATTTTGAGATGGTGTTTTTTGTTTTTTGTTTTTCTTTCTCTAGAATTCTGGATCGATCTTTGGCTAACAACTATCACACACTCCATAGAAATTAGCGGATGATTTGTGCCAAAAATCGACCTACGCCAGCTGAGTGCGTAAATGATGCAATTAAAATTTTAGTTGTTTAAATCAAATGAAAAATGATTATCGTATAAATTATAAAAAATTCAGTAGATGTATAGATTAAAAAAAATAGTTGTACACATAAATTATAAATTATATTATTACAGTTACGACCACAAAAAATTTCTTAGTGTTGAAATGAGTTTTTGTTTTTTTTTTATCTTGTTTATTTTCTGGGGTGCAGGGGGAGGTGTAGTTGGTGTTTGCGTGTGTGTGTGTGTGTAAGAGAGAGCGCGTGTTGGCCGGGAGACGACGGAGATGCGTGAATATGCGACAAGTTTTGATTTATTGTTTATAATTTAAATACTTATATAAATTACGTTTGCTTTTATTATAATTATTGTTTTTCATCCGTATTTTTCATTTATTTTGTTTTTTATTTGTATGTAGTGGGCAACTGCGGCATTTGTAAACTTGTTTATAATTAAATGTTCGATTCCTTTTTGTTTTTGACTGTGTAAAAATATCGATTTTTGTTTTGTTTTCTATCTGATTCCTATTTTGTAATTGTATCTGCTTGCTGCATTTGCTGCACATTCTGAACTCGGCACGTGGGAGGAAGGGGTCGCTCCAACTGCAAATCCATCTCCATATGCTGTAAACTGACGACAAACATCTCCAATCTTCCGCTCGCTTCGCTAGGTTGGGCCTATATATCCATCTATATTATTGAAATGGTTCAACTGCCTGCTGGATCGGGGTTTTCTTTTTGTTCTTTCTGTGTGTATGTATGTGTGTGTGTGTTATATGTTGGTTTGTATATATATATATCATATATTATATGTATGTATAATTAGTTTGCTTAATAGTAAAATTTCTTGAATGTTGTTGTGGTAAAGTGTAGGTAATGTTTGCTCTATGTCTTCCATCGTCGACTCTCGACTGCACTACATACATATGTCTTTCCACCAGATACACATGGTGAGTCGTTGCGCGACTCATTCGCTGCGCAGTTTCTTTAAATCCGGCGACTTTTGATCACCGTCTCCGGTTGATGCCGAGGACATATCGCAATGCAGTGCCGTGCGCTTCTGTCCAATGGCGGGCGCTGAGAGTTCTGTATGCTGCTGTTTGCTGCTGCTGTCACGCAAAATTGTGCTGCTTATGTTGCTCTCATCAGCCTCTAGCCCATCCTGGTCATCGTCCTCATCCAGTTCGTCCTCGTCCTCTTCATCTTCATCCTCATCATCGTCTTCCTCATCCTCGTCATCGACATCATTGGAAAGAACTCCATTTCCATTGCCATTTCCATTGGCTGCCACTGACTTTGGAGGAGAAGCCGCTGCAGAAACTGCTGCTGCTGCTGCTGTTACCTGGCCATTGTTGGTGATCTGTTGCTGCTGCTTGTTATTGTTAAGAGGCTGGGACTGTGTCTGCGTCTGGGCCGATAAACGATTAGTCGGCGCCTCGAGATTGCTTTCCGAGTCAGAGGCCAACGGTGTACCACCAATGCCCATGCCAAGCGCCATAGGCTCACCATCCTCTGTAGATGTGGTGGCCGTTGTCTGTGTGGTGCCATCGTTGTCATCGATGATCGGCTCCTGTGAGGTGGAATCGTTCGACACAAAGTTTGAGTCGCCATCTTGTAGAGCGGCTCCCACGGCAGTTGAATTGTTGTTCTTGGTCACGCCACCGCCAACAGAAGTAAGCGGCGTCATTGCGGCCGGATTGGTGTTCTCGTTCTCTGTCTCCGATTCTGTGGCAGTGTTGCGTCCACCTAGAAAATTGCAAAAGAGATAATTGTATTAATGTGAATGAAGTCACGGAGTCTTTAAAAGATCGTTTGGACAGGTACTTTGATTATGGTTCATTTTCCGATTAATTTGATTTTACAAGAAATCAGCCTTATCAACCTCCCTTATTGAAATGGCAGTTGAAATAACCCTATCGAAGCACTAAAGCAGCTAGAGTGGGAATTAAAAGTAACACAATGATCTAACAAAATAGAATTCGAAAGTTGAACTGAAAGAACGAACAAACTAAGGGAACTAGATTAGGCAGATAAACTGAAGCAAGTAAACTAACAAGGATTTGGCCTACACACCTTTTCATATGATCGCGCATGAAAACATGAAACATTTGGACCAGGAATTGTGAATGTGTGCGCAAGATGCCGTTTGTATTTTGCATATACATAAATGCCCCAAATATATGAAGTCGGAAAGGATTTCACTTCGAAAACAGTGCATTATTCGATTTAATTGTCTGCCACCAGAGCATGAACGACAAATAAATATCGTACAGGAAAATATTCTCCTGGCTGAAGTTGGATTAAGGTGAAGAAACATGCCAGAATATTGAGAGTATCGTCCCAAAAAAAAAGGGGTGATCACACAAATCGATAAGCAACTTTTAAGAAATGCAGTCTAATGACAGATTTGTAAAGAGTTCGGTAGGCAATTGCAGGATATGTATTAAAATGTTTGACAAATCAACCCGGCATCGCTATTGAACAATTCGAAACATGATTTAACTGAAAGTCGGATTAATCGTATCTTAGGAAATCGTTTAATATTCCCAAAATTTTATGGCTTATTGTCTAAAAGAAAGCGTTTGCCTCACGAACCGTTTTTCTTTGTTCAGTTCAGCATTTTCAAAAGTACACCGGTTCGGTTTTTGGGGGTGTTCTACAAATCTCTCGAGATTTTGGCCTCGGTTGGTTAGCAAAACGCTCGAAAAATCCATCGGTGGCACAGAACTTAAAGAGATTTCATTTTCTTATTTGAACATTTTATGTCTAATATATTGGTCCGTCTCTAACTAGTCTCTAAAACTAGGTTGCATCTCTCGCCAAAAAAATGCCCCATTTTCTATTAATGAGTTAATTTGATGTTTAAGCTAGGTACTCAGACGCTCACAAATTTGTCGGAGCGGAAATTGTTTGATAATTTCCCGAGCCGCTCTGACAATGTAGTGTAACCAGGCAACACAAAAAAAGTCAGCTGTTGTATGTATAAAAAACATGCGGGCTAATTTTAATAAAATAAAAGAGTGCATTAAATTGAAAATGGAAGTCACTAGGGGAAATTCAACTGTCAATGCCAATGCCATGGACTCTTTCATGGAAGCATTTTGTGTGGGGAGGTAGAAGCCGTGCCCTTTACAGAACTTGGCCACTGAGACATACTGCTATAACGACAACCCAAATCTAATCGCGAGATTAAAATTGCTGGGCCGCACAATAAACCAGAGGTAATATTCATAGCCACAGCCAGCTCCATGGACAGGAGGCGGATCATACTCGCCGGCCGTATTAGAGGCGGAAAAACTAGGTGAATACGGATTTAAAGGTGGCTGGTAGGTGGCCACAACAGTAGCACCGGAAGCTACCACAGTAAACCGAAGGAGCCACTACTATAATGGGCTGTGAAGACTTTAAGGGCTTAGGGCTGCTTGGCCGTTGGCTGTAGGGCCGTTCCGTGGGCTGAGGAGATTGCAAAGGTTTAGACATACATTGGGCAAATGGAAATGTTGTTGCTCAGTACTCGCTCCGGCAATGCGCTCAGACAATTTTCAAGAGCGGATTTCCTAAGCTATGTAATTTAGATGGGCTCTGACAAATTTGTAAGCGTCTGAGTACCTAGCTTTAAATTAAATTTTTTGATTGTGTTATATGTTTTATGATTCATTTTTGAAATATAATTTAAATTTAAGTCATATTCTCCAATAATAAAATGCCAAATTTAAAAATATTTTCGCGTCGGTCATAAAATATAACTTGGCAACACTTAGCCCTTGTTGGTACACAGATGGCGAAACCATAGGTAGAGGGCGCTTTGGTTGGTTGGATTTAATTTTTTTATTGCGGACAATTATTTAAACGCAAATTTTAATATTAAATCAAATTAAATACATATTTAAATCATTTAATGCAACCTACCCAGAACAAAACTGTTGTTTGCATTTCCAAAATAAATCTTGCATTTCAAAATTGTTTGGGTGGTGAAATTTGCTAAATCCTCCAACAAAACAAGAAATTTTAAACTAACCAAAAAAAATTTTCGGGATACCGAGAATTGGTTTTGCATTGGAATTTGTTTGTAAGAGGTTTCCGTGACACCTCCGATTAATTCAGAAAATTTCATGCAGCAGTTGCATCAATAATGTCAATGCCCATATACCAAAACGCTCAAGATCTAAAACCGAAGACGGGTTAATTTAGCGAGATAGATACTGAAGTAGTAGAACTCGCAAAAGATGTACCAAAAGACGCAAAGAGTCTTTCTTCGGGAGAAGGACCATGTATAGCAGGTTTTAATCACGACCATTAGTTTCTTATAGCTGATATTGTTGACCAAATGCTAAATAAATTTCATGCCAATTTATATTTTCTTATAATATTTAGCATGAGAGCATTGACTGACAAATGTAAGATGTTTCGCTTCGTTTTCCCAAAATGCACTCATTATCCTAAGAGTATTGCTGTTTTATGTGATTCTTCTCGTGTTGAATAACGGCGATCATTGCCTTGAACACCCTACCCTTTCAAAATATAAGTAAAAATCCGATATGACTTTTATCCAACCTAAACAAATTTAGATCACACCGACAATGGTTGATTTGTACGCTGAAAACGATTTCCAAAGGAATTCGAAATATATCGGAGTAAAAACCAAAATAAGCGTAGTTTTTTATTTATACGAGATTTACTGTAGCATAGTTTCCTTCAGCAAACCATACCGGGTTGGTATGTCTTACTACGACTCGATACCAAGTATAATCCGCTTGTTAAAAAGTATTCGGCTAATAATTATTAAATGATGTGTGATGATTATATGAAGGCCAGGAAGAATAATAAAAAAACAAGTGGATACTTGTACCACCTAGTTCGAAGACACTGCCCTCGAAGAAATCGGCGAAATCTAAAGTCAAGCGCGTGTAAAATAAATCACAAAATTTTGGAAAAAAAATATGAAGCCCAATTATAAGGATCTGCCAGCAGCCAAAGTGCGTCAAATTAAGAAGAAAATACAAAGGAAATATAGTAAGAAAATAAAGTTGGGAGACTGTTGCTACCAAGGCTGCAAACCGGTCCCAAACCAAACCCCTAAGAACCGGTTCGGTTCGGGTTTTTTGGGTCCGACGAACCGGACCATGAACCGAACGCCTACTATTTTTGACTCCTCGAACCTGAACCCGAACCGGACCCCTTTTTCGAAAAAATGGGTTCGGTTCACAAAATTAAGTACCGACACACAAGGAAATATGGCAATTCCTTGTAATCTGAAAAAGTTCTCCAAACCTACGACATTTCTCTAGTTTAGATTTATACTATCACCGTCGATAATGGATCGAAGATGGTTCGATCAGGATAACTTTTAAATGACAACTGCAGAGCAGAAAAGGAATGCAACTATGAAGAATGTAATGTTGATGAAGGTTGCTCGTGTGAATCAAAAGCATTTTTTGATTTGGAGGAGGACTCTATAATTACAGTTCATTGTGCTAAATTTAATATTTAACGATTTTTTTAGGGAAGTTCAGTTTGTCATTACAAGAGTTCGCACACTTTATAAGAAACTCCGTACTCACACTATATAAAATCTATTACAATAGTGCTGCTTGCGGGCTCGAGGTCAAGAAGAAAACTCAATTTGTTGATTTGAAACAAATCAACAAATTGAGTTTTCTTCTTGACCTCGAGCCCGCAAGCAGCACTATTACAATTAGAAAGGTCGCTAACCAACAACTTCAACAACTTAAAATCTATTACATATAGAAAAATTAAAAAAAACAGTGCTAGACTGTTTGACGCGATGAATCTCATGAATCTTGGAAAGGTCAAAAAACGAGGACTAACAAGATATTTCCTTAACTGTACTTGCTGTTCCAGCAACTCAGGTATCAGATGAACGAGCCTTTTCAACACTTAAGTTTGATCTTTCTAATTTAAGAGCTAGTATAGATGAACAACTCTTGGAAGATATAAAGGTCATTAACTAAGCAGTTTGAATTCGATAATTAAAATTACGTTAATGATCAATTCATGCGGAATCGGAATTCTTAAAGGTTCCCGCTTCCAAAAACCGACTGTATTTTTCGGCTTTTAGATCAAAATTTCCATTTATCTTCATTCGAAACTATTGATAACAAAACGTTTCAACTGAATTCCTTCATCCTTTCTGGGAAATCACAACTCTTACTAATTCCGATCAATCGAATTCGGAAAAGAGAACAGGCCTGATTATTTTTAAAAATTAATTTCAGTCCCGTGTGTTCTACAAATCTTCTACACATGGAATGCATCGAAATGCATACTCTTTAATGTTCAAGCGAACCGAGGTTCGAACCAAAACCTTGGGTTCAGGGGTTCCAGGAACCGGTCCGCGGGTTCGAACCCCCGGACCGAACCTTCTGCAAAATTTTAGAGGTTTGCAGCATTGGTTGCTACCACAGAGGCTGGCTGCTCTCTGATAAACTGTGTAGTGTTTGGCACAGTGTATTTTTTTTGATGGACAGAATTGCTTCAAAGTACGGCCAACATGGTTTGGTTTAGATACAACAAATAGGCAAAGATAAATAAGTTCAATTGTATTCTATAGGCCTTTTTCCTGGTCGGTCAGTAGATCTATTAGTTAATTAAGCTCAGTGAGAAGGATTTGTCCAAGCGAGCCAAAAAGACCAAGAATCCGGCTCCGCCACCAGCCAAAATGCCCACCAAGGCACAACAGAAGACCATTGAAAGTGACGATGGGTTGCCACATTCCCACTAAAAGGTGTAGTGTCAAACAGGACAGCTTGACCAAATTTAATAATTTTAATTACTTGCCTACTTGTAGAAGTTACAGTTGTATTTGGATGTAGATGAGAAATCGGACCTTAGTCAGCAAAAAAAAAACCACATTAAAAAGCCTCGCGTGAAAGCTGGCATGAGCAACATATTGATGACATGCGACAAAATATACAAATATATATATATATACATGCCGATACGGGGCATGCTCAACACACATACAAAGCTTCTGTAACTTGGCGATTGCTACTGTTGTCGGATTTTTTGTTACAAGCCTGCCATGGGATTCCCAAGCGGTCATAGCAGTTCTGGCATGAGGTAGCCTCTGCCAGCTCATTGAAGTTGTGCAAAGATCGCTGACGATTGAATTGTGGAACTTCATGTAATAGCTATACGATC
>JBAMBO010000394.1:0-90085 GCA_037044535.1 Lordiphosa magnipectinata | reverse complement strand
CTATGAACTTCAGCTAATATAGGTATAGTAGCAATTATTTCATGTGTGTGGGAAAATCGCACACGCTTTCACTTTCGTAATAAATTGCGATTTAAAACCGGTTTCCAGTACAAAATTGGTCTAAAAATCTCAAAACTTTGCGAAAGTGAAAATGGGAGCACCTCCTCTTTTCTAGCATGAATCGTATAGATTGGAGCACGGAATATTTACCGGACGTCCAGTTAAAGCCACAAACAGGACCCGGATACTATTCTTTTCAATATAGCAGAGCGCGGCAGCATCTCGACTATAATGTAATCAGAGCGGAAAAAATCACGTACAAAGAGTACCTAGTACCTTACCTATTGACAAGATAAATGAAAGTTATGACTTAGGTAATGTAAAAGGTACTCGAATTTCAAAATACCGAGGTAAGGTAAAAGGTACACAAAATATGTATCTAGGTATGTACCTAGGTACTTTCAAACACTGGCTATAAATTATAACCGAAGTATACTAGGATGGCGAATATAGAGAGTGATTCCGGAGGCAGAAAAAGGTACCGGAAAAAGATTGCCATTTAGCTATTACTGTGGATTTTGAATGATTTGTATCTAAATCTAATGTGTGGGGTCCAAGCTTCAAATATACACTCTTTATCTTTGACATGTTTTTGTTTGATTAATAATGTTTTGTGCCAATTGCTGGATCTTCTTGGAGATTTTTAAGCTACGAATCGCCAATGCACAGTTTGGATGATGAAAATGCGAGACTCCTTTAATAAGGATCGCATTCATGTCTTCAGGGCGATTATTGAGGGATATATCGCTAATTTATCCCTTGTATGTTAAAAATGCGATTTCTTATGTATTTTGTTTGTGTAAATCGCCAAACTATCACCAAATTCTCCCCGTAAATTATCGCTAATATCTCTTTTTAAAGAGAGAGATAAGAAACTCGACAAAATGTTTGCAGGGACAGAGCTTATTAAGTTTGTGCAAAAGGTGACTGTTTTAGTGACCTTTGGATTATTAATCTTAGAACTTTTTAGCAGGCTCTAGGTCAATAAAACAAGACACGCACAACACCACAAAGGAGGCTGGTTGATTGTATAGCTATTTCATAAACTTCCAACAGTTCAATCATCAGCGATCTTTTGCCCAATTTCAATGAGTTGGCAGAGGCTACCTCATGTCAGAACTGCTTAGACCGCTTGGGAATCCCAAGTCAGACTTGTAGCAAAAATTCTGACAAAAAGTAGCAAACGCCAAGTCACATTAGCTTTGTATGTGTGTTTGTGCATGACCCGTAATCGGCCCTTCTGTTGATCCCAGCTCTAATCAAATTCTTTCTGTCCACACAATGGTTCAGAAAGAGGACCTCCCTCAGTTTTTAAAAGGAAATAAATATGGCATCGCAATGGGCCCAATGTGGCCTAAGTGTTAGAGCGCCTTGGGACTCTCAGCAATCGCAAACTAACCTAAACCATACCTCAGAAATTTTTTTAATATGTGCGTGTACGAGGGTAAAATCAAAGAATATCCATTTGGTTAAACGTTCTGTTAGGGTTCAAAAAACATTCTGTAAAACTTGCAAAAATAAACCAAAACAAGTGTTTTTCCGACCCTCGTAATAAAAAAACATTTTCATCGATTCCATGTTTTCTTTTGTTGTTTTTAATCAAAAAAAATTTACAAAATGTTCGCAATATCCAAAAAGTTGATTTATCTTGAATTTGCGCTTGAATTTCAGTCAGGGCTCTATCTAAATGGATACGTCAAATATTTTCGAATTTGAGCTAATGAGCAACACGAAGAGACTCTCAAACTACCGTTAAATCCTCAAAAATGCACTGTTTGGTGTGGTTTATGTGCTGCTAGAATCATCGAACCGTATTTCCTTAAAAATGAGGACAGACAGAACATAACCGTGTAAATTACTTTTTGTTATCTGAAATTGAAGCCCTTGATGTAGGCGACATTTGGTTTCAGCAAGACGGTGCTATGGTGGACGGTGGTTGTCGCCGGGTGTGGCGCAACAGTAGTGTGTGTGGCTGCTGTTGCGTTAGGTGTGGGTTCTATCACGCCTCGGACCTTCTAATAAAAAGTTTTTTCTTTTTTTAGAAAAATAGCTTTTACACACCCGGTCACCTTCACCAGCTATTGGCGGCAGGTTGAAGCCATGAGAAAGTTTGCCGTTCGGACTCGGCCATAAACTGTAGGTCCTGTTCTCTTGTGCGAAAAATTTTAAGCACAATGAGCGCTATGCGGATGACCAAATTACGGTTAATTTTGTTTATATGTATACTATTTTTTTACTATTATTTAAAAATTCACTAAAAAATTATCTTGAATGTTACAGTAGCCATTGTTGTTTTATTTCAAGGAGAATTGATAAGTGTCCAATATATAAAAATTGTTAGGTTATAGCTTAAGTGGCTTACATACTATTCACACTGAGGCACAACTAACATCGCTATCGTAGATGTTCCCTAAGCATTTGCCGTGCCAAAATTTGATCATCATTCCAACATCTTCTGGGAATGTTGCTGTTTTTCTTCATTCCAATCAGTATTTTTACGATTTTTTTTGGTCCACCACTAAAAATTTATCATTCATAATTTACTGCGAAACATAAACCATGTAAACGAAAGGGATTTGAAAAATATAAATAATTAATTCAAAAGTGTCGAAAATTTGGAACCAACAAATGTAAGAAACAGACGTTGGATTTTCATAGTAAGTATTATTAACTGAATTATATGAACAGACATTTAACGATGTACATGTTTTGACCCTATTGCATATGTTGCGGATTTCGTATCGGATGATACACCTCGTCCCAGAGGTGTCGGATTGTGGCACCAACATTTCTGGAATCGATGGCAGGCCACCAGCAAAAAATCCAAGCGGTTGGAGATGCAAAGTGATCAGCGCAATATGCTTCGGTAGGCAACAGCTAGTAAAGCTACCTTCCACTCCAATCTAATTGGATTGTTGCCGAAGAGGAAGAATAAATAACACTATCAAACCATTTGTACCTTGCAATACGCTTTTATTCTCCATTTGAAATAACAAATCTAACAATAGCAGATCTTATTTCTTCAGCACCAGAAGAGTAGTCAGCAGAAGTATTAGACTGGTTTGGCTGCTACCAGGGCTCATTTTAGGCAAGTTTCCAATTTTCATTGTTGGCACTGTTTTGCACATTAAGGATATTTTACAATGTACAGCAGTGAAATGGCGTTGCGGAGATTTGTGTCCCATTTTTCACAACACTAAAAGCCTGCTTACAAGCATTTAGAAGGTTGATTGCTCCATCCGCAAGCTCTCTTCTCCTAAAATATAAAATCGTTACTTGTCACATTTTATTACCACTAAGAAACATCTAAGCGCTTCTTGGTATGTGCAGATTCATGCCTCTCATGGTCAGCAGCTCCTCTTCAACGCATTCTTGACAAGATTTGCTTTAAGCTGCCAAATTAAAAGTTGCTGTTTTTGAGCAACAGTTAGAATAAACACTAATTGTTCTGCAAAACTCATTTTATCATTAGTAAATTCACTACGGCGACTGAAGATGTTAGATGTTGTCAGTGTGAATCGCTATTTCACATCTTCAAAAAATTCCATGCGTTCCGCTAGAAAAATTTTTTTTTATTTGTTTTATTTTTTTTTAGTCACAATGGGCAATCCTTATGCAAATTTTCAACGTGACACTACAGATGAACACACTTTATTGGGCAATTTGACGATGGTGTCTGGAACTGGCTGCTAGTTGGCGCTTTTAAAATCATTTGTTTGACATCTGTTGATCTACTTAAAATTTGCTGCTCGTCTGCCTGAAATCTGGTGCAGAAGATGACTCCTAGCAAGGCTTGGGACATCTTGGCTTGCGTTTGGCACATTTCGGTTTCTTGGGGCGACACGAGGTCTTCTTTCGCTTGGGCTTACAGGTGCGTGGCTTGGGTTTGCATCCTCTAATCCCCGACTATAGTGGACACGAACTAGTGGTCAAGGCGGCACGCCACTGGGACACTATGCGCAAGAGCCAACGCTTGCTATATTCACCGGTAAGTGAAATTATAGAGAAAAATCGAATATATAAAAAAAATAAAAATAAATAATATTACAGGAAATCTTGCGGTCCTAGCTGCTATCCCAGCACCAGCACCAACTTAGATTGTAGCTGCGACATAGAAAATCCACCGGAACACTTCCTGTAAAAACATTGTTTACTTTATATTCGAATCCTCTCCATAATTTCACTTACCGGTGAACATTACATGCGTTGGCATATCGAGTGAGCGGTTGGAGATGTAAAGATAGCGTAATATGCTCGGGATGTAGCAGCGAGTCAAGCTACCTTCCACTTCTTCCGGTCCTAGCTGCTATCCCAGCACCAGCAGCACCAACTTAGATTGTAGCAGCGACAGCGAAATGGATATTGGGCCACAGAAACGTCCACCGGAACACTTCCTGTAAAAACATTGTTTACTATATATTCGAATACTCTCTATAATTTCACTTACCGGTGAACATTGCAAGCGTTGGCTCTTGGGTATAGTGTGCCAGTGGCGTGCCGCCTTGACCACAAGTTGGTGTCCACTATAGTCAGAGATTAAAGGATGCAAACCAAAGCCACGCACCTGTAAGCCCAAGCGAAAGAAGACCTCGTGTCGCCCAAAGAAACCTAAATGTGCCAAACGCAAGCCAAGATGTCCCAAGCCTTGCTAGGAATCATCTTCTGCACCAGATTCCAAATTTCAAACAAAAATAAATAAAAAGGAAAATTTTTTTTTTTGTTCATGAACGTTTCGTGTGTTCAGTATGAGATGTTAGCACTAACTGAAGAAAGTCTAGCTAATTTTTATGAAGTCGACTGTTTTTGAATTTGAGCGAAAACTCGACGCCTATTTTATGTGAAAAATTTAACAAAAAATAGTTCTATATAATTAATTTGGTACTGAAATGTCTATTAAACGAATTCGAACAGTTTACTCCGATGGCCCGATTTTCCCGCGTGGCCCGTTTTTCTGCCTAATAGGCTAATCACACTGAGCACATCTTAGCGGAACGCATGGAATTTTTTGAAGATGTGAAATAGCGATTCACACTGACAGCTTCTAACATCTTCAGTCGCCGTAGTGAATTTACAAATTGCTAAAAGAAAGTGATAAAATGAATTTTTAGGAACAAAACTTGGTTATTTTATCTGTTGCTCAAAAACAGCAATCTTACATTTGGCAGTTTAAAGCAGATCTAGTCAAGAATGCGTTAGTTGCAGAGATCGACGGGGAGCTGCTGACCATGAGAGGCATGAATCTGCACATACCAAGAAGCGCTTAGACGTTTCTAAAGCAATTCAGCTTGAGCTTGCGGATGGAGCAATCAACCTTCTAAATGCTTGTAAACAGGCTTTAAGTGTTGAGAAAAGGGGACTCAAATTGCCGCAAAGCCATTCCACGCTGTATATTGCACAATATCCTTAATTAGTCCAGTCAAATTAGGGTTTCACCTCGGAATTTGAGATAATAAGCTGGCAACTTATGTACATAAAATCTCGTGTGCGCGTCGTTAGTTATTCAAGGTCAAAGGTCACAAAAATCATATACCTGGTATTATTCACTGAGATTCACGGTTGACCATGCATTACTGGGACTATGGATTACTACTGCGTTCTCTCTGCCCTCTATCTCAAAAACGGTTGGGCGTATGAAAAAAATGTGTAAACGAAATTTGTTGCAAATTTGCTGTTTTACAATTTTTGTAATAGGTGTTTACACCATTTAATTAATAGAAATAATTTAACTATAGAAACGGAGATAATCGCTGAAAACTGATTTTTGTGACCTTTGACCTTGAATGAATGACGCGCACTAGATTTTATGTGACTTTTGTTTTAGAACGCCAAAACAAAGGTGTACAAAAATTTCCAGCATATTATCTCAAATTCCGAGGTTGACCCCTTTTTTTGCCTAATTTGACTGGACTAAATGTCCACAACAGTGCTAAGTAGCAATGAAAATTGGGCTCTTGGGTCAAATGAGCCCTGGTAGCAGCCAAACCAATCTAATACTTCTGCGGACTTCTCTGCTGGTGCCAAAGAAATTAGATTTGCTATTGTTAGATTTGTTATATCGAATCTATAAAAGCGTATTGCAAGGCAGAAATGGTTTGATAGTGTTATTTATTCTTCCTTTCCCGTAACAATCCAATTAGGTCGAAGTGGAAGGTAGCTTGACTCGCTGCTACATCCCGAAGCATATTACGCTGATCTCTTTACATCTCCAACCGCTCACTCGATATGCCCATAAACTCCGCTTGGTGGTCAGGCTTGGAGTTTTTGCAGGTGGCCTGCCATCGCTTCCAGATATGTTGGTGTCACAATCCGACACCTGTGAGAGGAGCTCTATAATTTCATCCAATATGAATTCCGCAATATATGCAATAAGGTGAAAACATGAACATCATTTAATGTCTGCCCATATAATTCAGGTTATAATACATACTATGATAGTCCAACGTCTGTTTCTCGGAATTGTTGGTTCAAAGTTTTTAACATTATTCAATTAATTATGCATAGTTTGCAATTCCCTTTCGTTAGCATTGTTTATGTTTCGCAGTGAAAAATCTCAGAAAACTTTTGGCAACATTTGTCAATTAGTCCAAATTTTCCATTTCATTTGCCTTGGGCCATTTTGATCAATTCTGATCAATTCTTATCAGTTCTTATCAGTTCTGATCAATTCTGATCAATTCTGATCAATTCTTATCAATTCTGATCATCGGGCTTTCGCCCGAAGGCTTCTTCAACTTCAAAAATTTTAATCTCAACCAGGTTGAAATTCAATTAATTTCGAAATTTAATTCGTAATTTATTTCGAAATAGAACGAACAACAGGGTCCTAAAAATGCGGACAAATTTTTAGAGGTGGACCAAAAACTATACGTGAAAATACTGATTGAAACGAAGTAAAGTAGAAATATCCCCAGAAGATGTTGAAATGGTGATAAAATTTTGGCACGACAATTGCTTATGGAACGTCTTTGATAGTGATGTTAGATTTGCCTCAGTGTATATAGCCTATTACACAGACATAAACGCACACACACGCCATATTTGCCTGCGGTAGGTACAGAGAGGCTGCGCTGTTGACGATGATGTAGGTTGACGATGGGTTGGTTAAGCAGCTTTCCTTAATTGCATCAATATAAGCCAGGGTTCGACGTGTCGCTTTCTACTGTGCATAACAAGTGCTTAGAGACAGCGACAACAACACACTGACAGTATAAGCTCGTCGCTGTGCTGCATATGGGCATTTCCACAGAAAAGTCCACCGAGACCAAAAAATTAAAAGTACTTTAAAACACTATTTTTTTTCATGTTTTCATGGGGAAATAATCAAAATGAACTAATATGAGCCAATTTTAAATATATTCATAACCCATTTCGAGATTTTCGAATGGAAAGTCGCGCAAGCGCCATTTTTTCTCATTTTTCACGTTTTGTTGTAATAAAAATGCCTTTAGATTGCATTGATTTTTGGTCTCTAAACTATTTCTTAGGGTACAAAGAGTTAAAAAATAATGCAGAAGACACCATAAGAAACTATATGATTGCAATTAACTGTAAGTTTCTGCTTTATATTATAACAAAAACAACATAAATAAAAGGAGGAAATTTTAGTTACGTAAAGTCAGGTAACGTCAAGTCTAATACTTATGCAAATAAAAAAAAATTGAGAAAATATTTTTGAATAAGGTTATTTGGAAAATAAATTTGTGTTATTTCAAATCCTATCAAAAAATTTGTATACCAAAATCTTTGCCCAAATCGCAGAGTTTTGCAATTTTCTAAAACAAGTCAAAACCCACTTCCGTTTTGTGTAACGTCACGCCAGCACATATTTTTGCTTATATCTTTAACTCCTTATGATCGATGTATGTCATTGTTTTTGCTGATTGTAGTGCTATTTAATTGCTACCCAAAAATAAAACAATCTCTTTAAAAAACCAAGATTTTCATATTTTTTAAAAACATTTTATCGGGCAAACGTAACGTCACGTCAGTTTGGAAATGCCCATATGTCGGATGCTGTGGGGTGTGATACCAAAAATAAAAAGTCCCCAAAACGTCAAAATTCTCTTTTCTGCTCTCGACCGCCTTTTAAGGGAAAAGCACAAAAGCGGGGCAACAAGCAGAAAAAATCGGTTCGTAAGCCTGTTAATCACAAAATCTGGATACATCACAAATCACATACGCATACCTCTGATATGTTTTTAATTCAATAAAGCATCTTTTAACCACAACTTTCCAAAATAAGAAGTCTACTCTGGTCTAATTGCCAGCGGGAAATCAAACCAAATTTTATTTCGGTTCCGGTTTTAGTAGGAAACTTTTGTTTATAATTCATTTCGGTATTCGGTTTTGTATTGATATCTAGAATTTTGTTTTCAAAAATTTATAAAATTTAAGAAAGGAGCGTTCATTGTTTTTGCGTCCATCCGATTTTCTAGCTGATTTATCTCTGCTTCATTCCGGAAAAAGAAGGTTCTACGTTAACTTGGGTAGCTAGAAGAACTTTTGACAGTTCATATATATAATTCAGGAAACTTTGTGGAAATATTTAACCAATTATTCCAGCTTAGGAAAACCTTGATTAATGCCACTGAATTGTTTTGTGCAAACACTGAACTACGCATTTGTATTGTCTAGTATTTCTTTTCATACAAACACAACGTCTCTACTTTCTGATAAAATATTTGTGTCAAAGCTGCTTTCCTCACAGAAATGGATTAAATTCTTCAACATATATCTGCTAAAATAGTGACACCAGAACTTTTATATTGTTAGATGCTAGCATTAAATGAGGGTCTAGGAAAATTTCACATAGGAGTTCCTTATTTTCAAAGGGACTTGTCTTGCTTTTTTCTATTTCACTATGTAAAAGATTTGTAAGCCAGGATCTATTTTTTTAAGATTAAAATTTAACCAAATTGAGAGATCGAATTCGATCTCTAACTAAAGCATTATTGACAAAATTTGCTATAAGCTGCCGAATTAAAAGTTGCTGATTTTGAGTAACAACTAGAATAACCACTAATTCTTCTTCAAAATTCATTTTATCATTTTCTTTTCTGAAGATGTTAGATATTTTCCGTGTGAATCGCTAGTTAACATCTTTAAAACATTCCATGCTTTCCGCTAAGATGTGCTCAGTGTGATTAGCCTATTAAATCAACGGTGGGCACCAAAATTAGGGCAAGGGCTCTGCTGCTACATTTTTCTTTGCTTTCAATCAGCTCGTGGCTGTGACGTCTGCGAGGGACAGGCGGGCATTGCTGTTGCCCACCGCTGAATATGGAGAGGGGCGCTAATCTGATGACGCGCAGTGTAAGTACGTACGTAGATACGAGTAACTTGGGTTGGTTGGGAAACTATTCACATGCCCACAGGGTGCCTTTTGTAATGTGCGCTTACCTGAATAGCTGATGATAAATCGGTTGAGTTTTTTAATTTGTAACAATGGATGGCAAACATTCATCTTCTGTCAGATGCACCCTGTTTTCATGTTACCTTAAGACGTACATATGTATGCACGAACATACTAGAGCCTCGATTTGCGTCATCCCGATTTGCGTTGTTTAAATTTGCGCAGCAAAAAATTTGTGGGGGTTTTCGATTTGCGTTGATTGAATACACACGCATATTACCAAGTACAGAAAAATTACTTCAACAAAAATTACTACAGAAAATCTTTTTTTTTTACAAGGGGATGTCCAAATATCGGCAGGTGAATTTTGGCAAATGAGTAAGTTTAGTTGACTTTTGATCACGAGTGCGTGCACCACGTTCCAGTTTTGAGACATTTTTTTATAACCTTGCAAAGGTTGTTATAATTTTGCCCAGAAGTTTACAACGCATAGAAAAATTCATTTCCGACCCCATAAGCTATATATATTTTTGATCAGGGCGACGATCTGAGTCGATTGAGCTTTGTCCGTCTGTCTGTCTGTCCGTCTGTCTGTTTCTTCGCAAACTATTCTCTCAGTTTTAAAGCTATCGAGCTGAAATTTTGCACAGAGTCTCTTTTTACTGCACGCTGCTAATATGTCGGAACCGACCGGATCGGATGACTATATCTAACAGCTGTCATAGGAACCATCGGTCGGAAAATGTGTCTTAGTAAGAACAACTTTTTCACTTTGTTTTCAATGTTAGCGTCCTCAAACTCGTCCATTATTAATATTTAATGCTTTCAAAAAGATTTGCAAACTTTGGTCAAAATCGGATAACTATATCTTATAGCTGCCATAGGATTGATCGGTCGGAAAATGGGTCTTAGTGAAAAAAACTTTTTTGTTTTTAAGTAAATCGTTCTTAAGGTCGGTGATTCTTAATATTAAACGCTTTCAAACTAATTTGAAAATGTTGATCGACATCGGGTGACTATATCTTAAGGCTGCCATAGGACCGATCGGTCGAAAATGGTTCTTAGTAAGAAATTTTTTTTGTTTTTAATGTTAGCGTCCTTAAACTCACTGATTACTAATTCTATATGCTTTCAAATATATTCGAAAAATTTTGTCGAAATCGGATGACTATATCTTAAGGCTGCCATAGGACCGATCGGTTGGAAAATGAGTCTTAGTGAGAAAAACTTTTGTGTTTTAAATTTTATCTTTCTTAAACTCGGCGATTGTTAATTTGAAATGTTTTCAAAAAGAGCATTTGCAAGGGAATAAAACTTTGGCACAGACGAAGTTAGCTTGATCTTCTCGTTTTTTTTGTGAAACAATAAGCCAGAAGCGTAAACAAATCAGTTTTGAACTTAAATAAAATATATTAAAACGATGTGACTGTGTGACTGTTTTAGCGACCTAAAACGTTTTAGGTCGGGTGAAAAAGCTGTTGACATTGCTAGACATCTTAATGTAGCTTCTACTACAGTAAGGACAATTTGCCAACGAGATGCTGATCAAATAACAAAGTTTGCAGAAGCTGCTACCCCGGTACAATCACAACCAATCATGAAAAACAGAAGTCCGCTGTTTGTTAAAATGGAAGCTCTTCTCTCGGTTGGAATAGAAAATCAAAATCAAACAAAGGTTCCCCTGAGCTAGATGATAATTCAAAATAAGGTCATAAGCATTTTTAATGATTCGCAGAATGAAACTCCATCATACAGAAGTGGGAGTTCTAAAAAATTTGTATCAAGTCAGGGCTGGCTCGAACGCTTTAAAGCTCGGGCAAATTTGCATGGTATTGGTCTGGAATTAGAATCGGCTAGTGCACCGGGCACACACTTCCAGTATTTTGTGGCCAAAAAAAAAACTGTGTTATGATTTGTACGGTTTCTTATTAATTTCACTTCCCTAGCGTCGCGAATTACGGCCAAGTTGAACAAGTTGAAAAATTTCCACTTGAACTAAACGCAATCATCCAGGGAGAGGGATCCTCTTGCAAGCAGATTCTGAATGTCGACTGGCTTGAATTGGCAGCGGTTGCCTAAAGAATCCTACATTTCCAAGACCCAAAAATCTGCTCCTGAGTATAGAACCAGTAAAGACCGACTGACAAACGAGAAATTGTTAACTTTTGGCATTCAACATGCGTTAGCCGATGAAACAGATCCGATCGATATCCAAACAGAAACTAAAAAGCTAATGATTGCGAAAACTGCAAAGGTAATGGTACTGGGAGAAAAGGCGATGGAAATTTTATCGAACAATGATCCCGACGAAAGTCGCAGTGCTAAGGCAACTCAATCTCTTGCTGATGCTATAAAGGGTTGGCCATATTCGATGGACCCTTCGGGCAACATAGCGCAGGTTTGAAGCGTCAGTCCAAGTGGATTTTTACCATGGAACAGTATACGCCCCGCGAACGCTCTCAGATGGTTGAAATTTACATTCAACAAAACAAGTCAAGTGTGAAAACTCAACGTGAAAAATCATCATGACCGATGAAGCTCATTTCACGTTGATCGCAACGGTAAACAAACAAAATTGCCGTATTTATGCCACTGAAAATCCTCAAGAGATGCAAGAGGTACCTCTTCACGATGAAAAAGTCACTATTTGGTGCGGCGTTTGTGCTAAAATGGTTATTGGGCCGTTCTTTTTCGAAGATGAAAATGGCAAAACGGTTACCGTCAATCAGAAGCGTTATCTCGATATGATAACAAATTTTTTGATGCCAATTGTTCGTCGAAAGCGTATGGTGCATTACTGGTTTCAACAAAATGGCGCTCCACCACACACAAGCCGTGCTACATTCGATTATTTGAGGTCATTATTCCCTGGACGTTTGATATCCAAAAATTGTGATTTTTCCTGGCAGCCGCGTTCAGCAGGTTTGACGCCTCCAGACTTCTTTTTGTGGGGCTATTTGATATCGAAGGCTTACATGAAAAACAATATCCGCCAAGAAATAGCCGCCATTCCGGCCGAAATGTTGGCCCAAGCCATGGAAAATGCTGCAAAACGTGATCAATACGCCGTAGCCGCTCAAGGCGACCATTTACGAGATATCATATTCAAAAAGTGATGTAAACAAATCTACTTGAACCCAATTAAATGATTCTTATCACGAACAGATAAAAAATTATGTTTTTCTTTGATTTTAAAAAAATATGGATCCTTGCAAAATGCTTCAAAAATGTTTACTTGGAGAAAAACCAGTTTTTACACAAAAAACTTTGGAAGCGATTTTAAAACTCTACCATTCTCGAACACCAAGAGGGTATACCGTTAAATACAGACTACTATATACCACAAATGACGATTGAAAAATTATACGACGTCTATATGCCAAGCCGACATGAGTGTGAACACCTTCCCCACAGCAGAGCTAATGCCATTAACATCTATACTGATGGTTCTAAGCTCGACGAAAAAGTAGGAGGGGGAGTGTTCTCGCCCAACTTAGATTTAAACTTGTCGTTCCGCCTTCCTGACCACTGCAGTGTGTACCAAGCGGAAGTGGTAGCCATCCAGGAAGCTGCCACCTACCTTAACACACTCACGGTCAAAGAAGGAAGTGTATTTATATGCTCAGACAGTCAAGCCGTCATTAAAGCACTTGACTCACATACAAACAATGCTAAAAAACACTTACTAAATGTCGCTTATCTCTGAATGAGATCGCACGACATTTCAGTGTACACCTAATATGGGTGCCTGGATACCGCAACGTAGAAGGAAATGAGTCTGCGGACAAACTGGCCAGAATAGGTACCACCATCGAGCTCCTTTCAGAGAAGAGCACGATAGGGATGCCTATAGCGGCATATAAGCTTCACACAAAAGCTGCAACACTTTGCCTTGCTACGAATCGGTGGAAAAACATTTCCTCCTGTGCGGTAGCGAGGCTTACGTGGCCAACATTCGACCAAAAACGTATTAACACACTTTTCCGTCACAGAAGGGACCACATATCACTTCTGGTGGGTACCGTCACGGGTCACTGTCTTATTGGCAGGCACGCAGCACGCCTAGGCGTCACGTACCATGACTTCTGCAGAAGTTGCCGACACGAAACAGAGGAGGAAACGGTACAACACCTTCTCTGCCATTGCCCCGCTTTGAGTAGATGGAGACTTAGGACACTTGTTCAACCTCTCGGAGATATCCGGCCTAAGGACCCCAGCTCTAAAAAAAATGTATTCTGTCCGCACAATGGTTCAGTAACGAGGACCCCCCTCAGTTTTAAAAAGGGAAATAGGAAATAAAATGGCATCGCAATAGGCCCAAAGTGGCCTAAGTGGGAGAGCGACTTGTCGCTCTCAGCCATTGCAACCGAACCTAACCTTTAACAGAAATTGTCACTCAGCCAGCAGAAATGATCGATGACTAAAAACTTAATTTTGATTTTAATTTTATTGCTTTTTCAAATTTTTTTGTAAATTTGATATTTTACTATAGTTTCTGAATTTGTTTTTATTTAGCTTTGAAATTGCTTAAATAATCTGTTTTCATTTGATTAAGCAAAAAGGTTATCTCTAAGCACAAGTCTTCCTAAAAAATTGAATTTTTCAGCTCGTCATGCTGATCAAGAATATATATACTTTATGTGGTCGGAGATGATTCCTTCTATGCGTGTATAAAGTGCATAAGAAACAGAAAATTTGCATTAATAAAGCCCCAAATTTGGCCAACTTTTTCCAGCATTTCGACTGTCTGCCAGGGCTGCAATTGTGGCTGGATTGTCCCTGTGCACGTAGCCCCACACAAAATAGTTTAGTGGGGTCAAATCAAATCTTAGCGGCCAGAGGAGTGGTCCAAAAACGCTCACCAAACTCGCCTCTCAATTGGTCCATGGATTTGCGTGCCGTGTGACCTGTGGCAGTGTCTTGTTGAAACCACATGTCAACCAAGTCCAATTCTTCTATTTTGTGAAAAAAGTCGATAATCATTGCGCGGTATTTTGATTCATTGACTATAACGTTGCGATTTTTATTATTTTTGAAAATGTACCTTCCACTGATGCCGCAAACCGCACAAAACAGTGCATTTTTCAGGGTACATTGGCAGCTCTTGAACTGCCTGTGGCTGCTCTTCAGACCAAATTCGGCAATTCTGTTTGTTGATGGACCCATTGGGCCAAAAATGAGCTTCGTCGCTAAAGACAATTTTTCGATAAAAAAATGGATCGAATCTTGAAATTAAAATTCAATGATTTGCAAGCGCTGTTCGTTTGTTAGTCTGTGAAATGGCAATGAGCATATTTGGCGTTGCCACATGTTACGAATCACGCGTGAGGTGTCAAAAAACGTATACTGAAAACCAAATAGCATAAAAATCACGCCTTAGATCTTCTAACCGATCAGGAAATAAGCCTATAGAATGCAATTAAGGGCCGATCCCGATTCTAATATTAAACTAACATGATGGTGGGCTTAGTGGCTTTTTTATAGTTTCGACCGGCTCCAGGTCGAGTTTTTATAGTGTGTAAACCTTCTTAAACCTTCAAACCGGAGTTTTGGCTTTTCTTACATTTTCTAGTTTGTTTGCTTTACCCACTAAAAAACTGATCATCAGTAGGACTCTAGTATTCCAGTATCGTATATTAAATTGTCGCCTGGACTAGCATCAGACAATTTAAATTGTTTTGTGACTTGGCTGTATTTTTAATATTTTTTTTGAGAAAGACGCATCCAATTCACCCCAAGTTATTCTATACGTCAATCAGTAGTCAAATGGACCGTATTGCCATATTTTTTAGCGTCCTCTTCTACGGCTTCCAGAAGTGCCTGGTCTTTTAAATTAAAAAATAGATTCTACCTTCCATGTACAAAAAAATATACAATTTCACCACTCAACTTTTGATTATTTTTCATTTTTCAACTTTTTCAATTTCACTATAACAGGGTTTCCCTTGAAGAAAGGGAAGGAAAGGGCTGAAAATGTGTGAGTGTGTTGGTTGATTTACACTAAAAACTGTGAAGCTCATGGTGAATAAGATGGACAATCGTGAAGAAATCAGAGGGCTATGGCTGGGAAACTCTGCACTATAAGCTTATATTGAGTCAAGTCATTTGTTGGACCGAACCTTTCTTCAAACAGATGGTGTCTGCTGCGGAAGGTATTCAATTACGAATGTTCGGCTTAGTTCGGCCTTGATTAATAAAGCTTAATTTTATAATGCGGATAATTAGGCGTACGCCCTTTCCCTAGAGCAGCGGTGGGCACGAAGTTAGAGTTTGAGAGCAGTCAGGCTCAAGTCGAGCAGCGAATCACACAGGAGCACGATAGGTTTTAATCTTGGTACTCACCTCAACAAAACAACTGTGAACGTTGTAAATAAAAGTCACAATACTTTTGCGGACAAAACTTTTTAAAGCTCCATTTTTTTTGCACTATTTAACTTGAACCAATAGAATGATTCGTATTATCTATGTTTTTGTCAATACCTCACAACAAAAATGCTTTAGAAATATTTCTTTAGGCATGAAACATTGTCGATATGCAAATTTACGTTATCGGATACATTTCTAAACATTTTCTCCATCAATTAAACAATTTTTAAGAATGTTGCAAAAGGACTTTCAATTTATTTTTGAATGTCTGGATTAAATTTAAATAATTCTTTGGGATTCATAATCGTTTTCAACAGTGATTGGAAAGGTACTCATATTTCTTACCTAGGTAAGGAACAAGGTAAATGTCAAAAATATACCTAGGTAAGGTAAAAGGTATCCGGAATTTCCAGTACCTAGGTAAAGGTAAAGGTACAAAAAAGAGACGTGCCTTCCTCTTATCTAGCATGGATCGTATAGTTGTTCAACAGGGAGTGTTTACCGGACGTCCAGTTAATGCCACAAACAGGTCCCGGATACGTTTCTTTTAATGTAATCGGAGTACACCTAAAAAAGGTAAAAGGTACTCGAATTTGAAAACACCGAGGTAAGGTAAAAGGTACACAAAATATATACCTAGGTACCTAGGTAAATATATACCTAAATATTTGTACCTAGGTACTTCCAAACACTGGTTTTCAAATACCGAATGCGTTATTCGTCTTTTATCTTTAAATTAACATATTTGACTTTCTTGATAGGAAAACTTTTACTAATTTCGATGGGCCAAATTCGGCAGTGAAAGCAGGCCTACAAATTTGTTCTAAATAAAGTCAATTTTTCGCCAGATAAACATCTGATTTCGCCCAAATTTCGCGAATCTGTTTGAAAACATATCAAATTAACAATCGCCGAGTTTTAGAACGATAAAATTGAAAACAAAAAAGATTTCCTCACTAAAGACTCATTATCCGACCCATCGGTCCTATGGCAGCCTTAAGATATAGCCATCCGACTTCGACCAAATTTTGCGAATCTGTTTGAAAGCATATAAAATTTGTAATCAGCGAGTTTAAGGACGTTAACATTAAAAACAAAACAAAATTCTTACTAAGAACCATTTCAGACCGATCGGTCCTATGGCAGCTATAAGATATAGTCATCCGATTTGGACCAAAATTTGCAAATCTGTTTGAAAGCATATAATATTAATAATGGCCGAGTTTAAGGACGCTAACATTGAAAATAAAAAAGTTTTTCTCACTAAAACCCATTTTTCGACCGATGGTTCATATGGCAGCTATAAGATATAGTCATCTGATCCGGTCGGTTTAGCAGCGTGCAGTTAAAAGAAGACTCTGTGCAAAATTTCAGCTCGATAGCTTTAAAACTGAGAGACTAGTTTGCGTAGAAACAGACTCAATCAATTCAGCTGCTCGCCCTGATCAAGAATATACATAGCTTATGGGGTCGGAAATGCGTTGCAAACTTCTGGGCAAAATTTTAATATCCTTCGTTAAATTTTAGTGGTCTTGATAATTCAGAGAAAATTTCGTAGCGACAGCGCTGCCTTCGACTTGCACAAGCGAACACATGCTGCTGCTTCAACTTACTCCACTGAACAAAAACAGAATCAAAATCAAAAAATGTGAAGCCACGACTGCTGTTGCTGCTCGCTTTTACTCAATAATCTGTTTGTGCTGCTGCCTTCCACTGCGGCTTCTGTTTTTCTTTAAAGCAGAAGCAAGAGTTCATATTGATCAGTTGAAAAAAGTTGAAGCTGTGCAAAATAAAACCTGAAACACTCCGCCTTATGCGAAATTTATTGAAACCGTTCTTGCAAATCTGTTAATGGTGAACCAACAAGAGCGCACGTTTCGAAGATAATTTTTCTTATCTCCAGAAAGATATACTTTCTTATCTCGCAGAAGAGAGTATTTTTCCATCGCTAGGAAGAAACGCTTTTTTATATTTCGGCACGACTTTCTCTTATCCCTCAAAAGAGACCTTTTCTTATCTCAAAGATGACACGCTTTTTTATCTCCCAGAAGAAACACTTTTTGTACTTCCTACAAGTGTTGCACTGTGCCACACTTCTTCCTGAAAAAAACGAGAGTCCGATTGCCTTTGAAAAATTCACACTTTTTAATAATGTGCAGCCCTCGCTGGCCCTTACCTTGGGCCTGGGTCCAAATTCTATTACAAATTCGTTTGAAAAATTCCAAAATTGTTTAATTTATTTCGAAGAAGTTTTCTTGTCAGAGGGATTTCACATATGTACCCGTTTATATAGTCTGGGATCTCTAATACAGGCATGTTCTCAATTCCGCTAATTTTGAAAAGTGAATCGAACGCAATTCCGCTTAGGTCTTGGAACAGTTTTTTCTGGCACTGCCAAATTCTGGACAAATTAAACAAAAAAATTCTTTGTAACTCAATTAAAGACTTAAATTAGGGAAAATTCGCTTTATACACATCTAGCGATGTGTAATAATTAAAAGAAACAATACTTATTACTTAGTACTCGCAATTGTTTTGGTACACGGTTTTTTGGTCAACAAATGAAAACTAATAAATATTTTTTAAAACTTGTTTCGTCTTTTTATTCGGTCACTTAATGGCTACAAATCGTAGAGCAACTTATTCGAAATGACCGCCTTGTGCCTTCCAGCAACGCCGAATTCTCTGTGGCCACTCATCGATCGAAGTGCGCGAACAATGCCCACAGACGAATTCTGTTTACTGACGAGAAAATTTTCACAATAGAGAACGATAGAGTGTATGTTGTGTCATCAAAACAAGCGTCCGAACTCATTCCGAGAGTTCAGAAAGGTCAGCATCCGGCTTACGTGATGGTTTGAAGCGTGCCCTTGTCCGAGCAGTGGACCATATTTCAATGCATGAGATGCGCCCTGCGATCGATGAGTGGTCAGAGAGACTTCGGCGTTACTGGAAGGCACAAGGCGGCCATTTCGAATAAGTTGTTCTACGATTTGTAGCCATTGAGTGACCGAATAAAAAGAAGAAAAAAGTTTTGAAAAATATTCATTCGTTTTCATTTTATGACCAAACAAACCGTGTACCAAAACAATTGCAAGTACTAGGTAAAACGAAAAACTTTTTCGTTTTGGTGTTGAAAGAAAACAAATGAATTCCACTTTTGAATAGTTGGAAGTGCAATTGAGAACTTGCCTGTATACATACAAATTATGTATTTACTTATTTACATAGCTATGAAGAGGGATCTAACTAGCACTAGCAGATTTAATGGTCGTGGTGACTTAATTGACGCCGCAGTTCGCGCATGGTGATCTGTAAGAAACGTTTGGACAATGAATGAAAAAAAAAATCAAATTAATTAAGTTACTTCATTTCGGTTCGGCTTAATCGATTGTTGGGTTAGATACTCTTGAGATGATTTAAGTTATTTACCTTTCGAACTGTTGCAAATTGAGTTATTTACGCATCGATCATGTTTTGGGGGGGTTGATCTTTAAATAATTTCAAATTCAAAAGAATTATCGAAAGAGTCAAGGTCAACCAATTGGCCAATTGGTAGGTGGGGATGGGGTTAGATTAGCAAGCAGGAACTAGCATTACATGTTGTGTCTGAGTGTGTGTTATCACTAGGAAGAGTATGAAACTGTGAAATTAGCTACAAAGTTTGATTTAACTAGAGATTTGAGGACCATTCATAGTTGCTGGAGTCTAGGGGAATCGGGTTTGTTTGGTTAGACATAAATGCGTATGCGGACAGTAGTGGGTGGATATCAATTCATATCTATATCTTCCAATCGTACTGGCTGCGTGTACGGTATAACCGATTTCTTGTTCACATCCCGGGACATGGCCTTTCGCATATCTGTAACGGGAGTGGGTGAGACACTGGTTCATATTGACATGGACAAATCCAACATACCATACGCATCTTCGTCCTGATCGCCCGAATAATACTCCAGTATGGTACGATAAATAATATAGCCCAGATTCGTGTACATATTGATGGCCACCTTATTGCTTTTGCGCACAAACAGATCCACAAAGTACGCCCGCTTCTTCTCTGATATGTCCTCTAAGAAGTTCATTAGCAGCGCCGCCAGGCCCAGACGCCTGTAGTCAGGTGAGACGGTCAATGCGGTGACATGACCATGCCAGTTATCCAGATGACCCTCAACCTTGCCCATGACTAAGAAAAGAAGCAGATGCATGACTTCGAAATGGGAGTGAAAAATTATGTCTTACTGTAGCCCATAATTTGACCACTGGGCGATTCGGCTAGCTGGAAATACTCTGGCCATTTGGCCAAGTACTGCGTGTAGAAGGACAGTCCATATGTTTCCGTCAGAGGATCAAAATTTCTGTATGATAATTCGATTAGCAAACTGTCGCTGCGGCGATGCCACTAAAAATTCTCACTTACACATTGTTGAATTTGAAGAGATCATCACAGGTGAAGGGTCGCAGCGTAGTCATGATGGCGAAGTCCCAGGAAAATTGGAGCCCAGAGTCGGCTATATTCTAATTGCTTATTTTGGTTACCGGCAGAACAGTGTGACCCAATGCGGTCAATTGAGAAATGCCAAAGAGCGAACACGTGAAGTAGTTGAGTCACAGACTATCACATAGATGGTAAAACAGCTAAAACCACCACTGGCTTCTTCTAGAAAATGAGAACAAAATAAGCTAAATACTTAAGTAGTAAGTAAGGAACCAAGTGGTTCCTTCTCATATGAATTTCGATTAAAATTTTATTGGAAAATGTAACAAATTCAGACAATTTTCCATTATTGCTTAAAAATGTGATTAATAGTAGTAAGTCAGCTGTCAATTTGGATCTCCATGGCACAATATATTCATACTTTTTATCAGGGATGCAAGCCGGTTTTAAGGATAGGGGTCTACCCCTGGATATTTTTGTTCCAAAGTTGATTTTTAAAAAAATAATTTTACTTGGAAATTTTTGAAGACGTTTACCCAAATTACTCGGGAACCAAACAACCGAATTGAATGAAATTTTGTTTGTTATGGCTAAAGCTTGGTACGAAGATACTTGCGAAATGTGTGCGAAATCTCTGCTCTCTCTCTCTTTCGGCGATAGCAAGTGCGAAAAAGGCCCTCATCTCTAGTTGTTTTCTTTACAAATTCAACTTGGCGAGAACATTTAAATTATTTAACAGCGAATAGTTACAGTGGCCTCCAATGATGCAATAGTTGATACAATAGCTTTCTGTGATTTGTAAAAAGCGGTAGTGAAGGCACCTAGGAGTCGACAGAGTTTGGTTAATCCTTTTTTGCAGATAATTAAAAGGTTTTTAGGTCCATCGAGACCTTTATTTTAAATAGACAAATGGTTTTTTATGGACACAACAACGAATTGTTGTTGTTGTCGAACAAATTTGTCAAACAAGAACTCATTTGCCACTAACCAGGCGAACATTTCTCACGAACATCATTTGCTTGAAAATCTCAACGAGTAAACATGAAAATATGGCAACGAAAACTAACACAACAATAGCCTAGATGGCGCTACAAATTAGCTTAAAGCTTTATTTCATCACTTTGGGGGCATTTAAAAAATTTCAGCCACAATTCGTTGCTCATTTGGGCACGTGTTCACTCTACAAATATTTTTGACAAATGAAGTTCGTGCACTTGTTCCCATCCATTGACGAACATGTTCGCACGAACACACGCAAGATAGAAACGTTTCTATTCTCTGCGAACAAAAAGTCGAACAGAAAAATTTGTCACGAACACCTCCACTAACGACGAACATTTCGGCGAGCACAACAAATTCGTCGAATAAATTCGTGTGTGGATGCCCTGCTTAAGCTTGACTTCAAAATAAAAATAAAGCTGAAAAAGCCGAAATCATATTTAAAAAAGCCAGAATTCCCGCTGTTTCGAAAATTGGCTTCTTACAGCACTGCTTTCAATAATGTAAAATTTCGAACAAGCAGTGCTGTAAGAAGCCAATGCAAATGTTAAGACAATGTTAAAATTGATCCGGGAATGCCATAGGGTTGGACATGGAAAAGCAGGCGTCACATTCCCGGACCACAACAACTGCTCTGGGTAAGCCAAAAGATGCGGGTGCACTTACACGCGATGATTTTGATGGTGGACCCGTCAGCATTGATGAGATTGAGACGGGCCTGTTTCTGGGTAAGATTCATTTGGTTAAAACTTTTTGCTAATTTAGTTTTCATGTGTAAAACTCGTGCTTTTCAGGCAACCTGACAGCCGCAACCCATATGGAGACATTAAAGTCTTTTAAGATTTCGCATATTTTGACACTGGACTCTGTGCCACTGCCACAGCACATTTTAGAGGCGAGCTTCCTGACCACCAAATATGTGCAGAGTGAGTTCTCTCTATCTGTATCCCGTCCCGTTCCGTCCCAATCCTCAATACAAATTCAGGACAGCATTTCTGCTTAAGCTTTGTTACCCAAAAAAGAACCGGGATCTCATGATTTTTCTGGGAGGCCCGTCTCGAGTTAATTATCGTCTCTTCATTTTTTTCAGTTGCCGATATGCCGCGCGAGGATATTCTACAGCATCTGGACGCCTGTGTGGACTTTATTCACACAGCTTTGGAGCAGCAGGGCAATGTCCTGGTGCACTGGTAAGCAATGCTTGGATTGTAACTAAGCTCTTTTTATTCCCTGACACGCTTCATCTTTTTCTTAGCTACTTTGGAGTCAGTCGCAGCTCTTCGACTGTGATTGCCTACATGATGAAACGCCATAATCTGGACTTCCTGCCAGCCTACGAGCTCGTGCGGGCTAAGCGACGTTTCGTTCAGCCCAATGCAGGGTTTGTCACCCAACTGAAGCTGTACCGACGCATGGGCTGCAAAATTGATGCCAACTGCCAGCGCTACAAGATGCATCGCCTCCGACTGGCCGGCGAGCAGATGCGCAAGGCCAAGATACTGCCGCAGAACTTCCATAGTGTTGTGCGTGCCGATCCGGATATCACGCGCGAGAATCCCGATCCCAATGTGTTTCGTTGTCGTCGCTGCCGACGCGTTTTGGCCAATAAATCGCATGTGCTTGAGCATAAGCCGCGCGACAGGCCATCAGCGTTACAAGTGGAGGAGCAGCCACCACCGCCGCCACGCTTAATGGAGCAATTGTCCGAGCACCTGCGGCAGGTTTCGTTGGAGAGCGAGGCGTCTAGCACCAATTGTCGTAGCATCTTGTTTGTGGAGCCCATTGCCTGGATGCATCGCATCATGCTGAATACACAGGGCCGTCTACATTGTCCCAAATGCGAGCAGAAGCTGGGCAACTTTAGCTGGATCAACGCCTGCCAGTGTCCCTGTGGTGAGACAATGACGCCGGCCTTCTATTTGATACCTTCCAAGGTAGAGTTATCCAAGGCCGTGCAAAATGTGCAAACCACGGTTTAGAGAGGGACGGGGAATACTCCAAATTGAATAGTTAGCCAATGACCACCACATTGAACAAATTTGCATTTGCATCGCTTGTTGCATGTTACGTACCAAAAACCAAATACTTAGAAACTAATTCAAACTTTTTGGAAACATATTTGTATTTTACAAGAGAGAACTAAAACCAAACAAAAGATTTTCGGTGACAATATTTAAAATTACGCCATAAATGTTGCATGTTTAACGAAAACAAAAATATCAAATCAAAGTTGTCCGCCAAATGTAAAGGCCAGGACGAGGACTCGTCACATCAAATTTAGCTAAATTCACAATGTTGCAAATGTCATTTCTCCAATGATCAGCTTAAATATTAAACCTTAGAATTAATAAGTTATTAAGTTTTGGTTCTCCTAATTGTATTTTGAGGCTATTAATTTATGAGTGTTAATATTAACTAAGTTATTGCATTGAAATCCTGTTATACTTACAAATAATGGCTCAACTAGTTAGTGGTAGAGCGGTGGACCCCTCAGACCATGCTTTGCTTCCTTTGTTTTGGTGTGATTCTTCTTTATAAATAGGTCTTCATATATTGTGGCAGTGTTACATTCAGAAAATGGCTTAGTAACACACACTTCCTGTATTTTTTCATGGCAATTTCTGTCTAAGACCTGTTAAGAGATATGGTAAGAAATACCGTACTCAACTGGTTGACTTACAAATTTCCAATATACCACATAAGATGAATTCTTAACAGATTACTTGATCTCCAGGATGAATGTAGTTGCAAGGATCGTTTGAAGTAAAAGAATACTCTCTGACAGCATTCCTAGACAAACAGAGTGATGATGGAATTCAACACACAATTTGGGAATCGTATACTCAGCCGTAAAGCACTTGTAATACGATTCAATATACTAAAGATGGAAAAGTATACGGGTGGGTAATGCACGTTTTATACGAGGCAATGTATTACTGATAAAGAAGTATATGGGTTGGTAATGCACGTGCATTACAGCCTATATGAGTGGGTAATGATGTAGTAGTGCAGTGTTTTTTATTTTAGTTTATTTTAAATGATTTTATTTGTTATTACTCAATAGATAAAATGTATGCTCTTACAAAGCTTTAAATTGTCCAGACTACAAATGGGAAATACGTCGTCATCAGAAGGCATGCCCCTTTTAAGGATGGCCAATATCTCAGTCGAGTTTTGAGCCTCGATCACTTTTTCCAATTGAGTTTTTAACTTTGCGAGATTGTTTTCCCGACAGTTATAAGTATGTACACTAAAATTAACTAACAACTAAACCAAATTCAAGTGACTCCTCGCCACGTGTATATGGTTCAAGTTACTGGTACACTTACACATACACATTTACACAGCATAAAAATACAAATGAAGAAAATAGAAGCAATAGGCGTGTTCAGCAGATTAATTGATCCCTGAGCAGGTATCAGAAAAAATTATGCATCGAATAGTTTCCGCTGTTGGAGGGAGCAGTATCACTTTAAAGTAGCATACTATTTCTTTGATCCATGCTCCTGCATCATGATACCTCAAATTGGCTATTATAATGCCGCTTCACTCGAGTTCACTAGGAACATTTTTGCAAATTTATACTTGATCAGGGAGCAAGTTGTTCTGCTGAATACGGCCATTGTCAGAAATCGCTTATGGATGAGGGGGTTGTTTCGTTGTTTCCGTTTGTTTTCGATTATTATCTCTCTAACGAAAAGCAGCGATTGTAATGCATTACTTTTTCGTCAGGCGTAGTGCATACTTTCGAAGAAACACATTAAGCTCTGCACCGCTGGATAAATTCAACTGCTCACAGATGCGTCAATCGAGAAACTACACAAGGTGGTGCTCTCTCCCAGCATCTCTGGTTTGCGGCAGTCAACCAACTGCTGCGCCTCATGGAAGCGGGGGGGGGACATTTAAACTCGAAAATTCCTCACAAACCTTAAATATTGTTAAATAATTAAACATTTTGAATCGCAATTGCAAAGTTATAAATATGAGATATTTGCTACGATGCCAGGATCATTCTTTTTGAATGTGAATGCAGTTTTTCGAAATTCCCTGATTTAAAGCGAACCGATCCGGAACAGATCCTTTAAGAACCGGTTGAAATCGGGTGTTAAATTAAGGAAAAACGCTTGAAATTCGAAAAAATTTCGGTTCAAGAACATAATAATCTTTGTATTCAGCCGGTGCATCATCTACATATATATAGTTCTATAAGTTACCGTAACACAAAATAAACGAGAATGACAAGCCAACTTCGTCTGTGCCGATGTTTCAGTACACTAGAAAAGCTCGCTCCAACGGTTAGCGATTTCGACCAAACTTCGGAGATCAGTTTGAAAACATATAATTTTAATAAACAAGTTTTTCTCACTAAAATCCATTTTCCGACCGATCATTTCTATGGCAGCTACAAAAAGTAGTCATCTGATCCGGGCGTTTCCAACATATTAGCAACGTGTAGCTAAAGGAAGACTCTGTGCAAAATTTCAGCTCGATAGATTTACAACTGAGAGACTAGTTCGCGTAGAAACAGACAGACGGACGGACAAAGATCAATCGACTCAACTCGTCATGCTGATCAAGAATATATATACTTTATGGGGTCGAGATATAAATCTACCCTATTTTAAGTAAGAACGTTCAAAAAGTGCTTGAAATGAGCACAACTCAACTCCACAAGTTGCGCCTTAGAAGTGTCCGCTCATGCAGTGCTAAATCACTCCATTCCACTCGATTTTGTGCAATGCAAAAGGTGCTGTGTTCGACAAGGCTGGCAATAAAAATAGTTCTTTGTTTTTCAGAAAGACCTTAAATGAATCGCACATAGCAATGGCCCTGATCCTATGGAATATGACGGAGGAGCATATCAGTGCTTGTTAATATCCTTTCCAAATTCAAAGAGATGTATCTCTTCGAGCCCATGATACAATGAATACAATGTAGTGCAAACACTAGCTCCATTTCGCATGCGCTTAACTTTGTGAGTCATTTAACAGATTAGTCTTAGGTTGGGAATTTAAATTTTTTAGCTTTAACTTGATTTAGTTGAATTGTTTCAATTCAGTTTCATTTTGGTTACCTAAGCACACTTTTTAAAAAATGTTAACAAACACAAAATTGTAAGTCTGTGAAGTCACATTGGAATGTTTTGTTTGACAAGCGACGCATTGCACTACCTTCTACTTTTTATATCATGCTTCAAACCTCACAATGTAAAATCAGTTGATTGATGTTTTAATCAAACAATTTTTTCCCCAGTTGAGTATAAAATGTGCTTGGAAACGTAACAAAATTGACTCGATCGACAAAACATTCCTGGTTAGCCGCGATTTCCACTAGCCATGCAACCTAAGTGATCCCCATAACGCTTTTTTGCAGATTCTCAAGCTTAGCTAGTATATCTCTTGCTATGGCTCATCCGCCTTTTTTGTTTCATCAATCAGACACATCTGGTACAGTAGTAGCAACGCCTTGTTCCCCTCGCTTCGTCTGTTCTATCTTTGACCACTTTTTCCATAAGTTACATATATAAATTTAGGAAGGTTTTCATCCTTGAGTGGCACAGACAAAACTGAAAAAATGATTAAATAAGATCAGAACGCGAACCCATTACTGCACAGAAAAAAAGATTCCTTTGGGATGGATAGTTTTTTCATATGCTTTGAACGATTTCCAGATACATTGGATGAAAGTCGAAGATCAATCTAACATTTAATGGATATTATTAATATACTTTTTAATATGTTTTAACCAAGGCAGCAAACCTGTAACATTTTGCTGAAGGTACGGTCCGGAGGTTCGATCCCGTGGTAAAGTGTAAGGTTCGGTTCGCCAACCGGTTCCTGTACTAATCGAACCCAATGTTTTGGCTCGAGTCTCGGTTCATAGATTGTTAAATAGATGACCGATTTTTGCCTTAATATTCGGTCAAAATTCGTCGAGTTGATTGGAACACATTCGTTATTGTTATCATTCATCGATGTTTTAAAAAGTCTTTCAAACGTGTCTGGTCTTTGAATTTTGGAAGCATAACCTTCTACGTACATACCCAGACAGCATTTTACGAAATTTCTGATCACATTTGAGTCTTTTTTGAGTCCTCTGTCTGATTAAAATAGTCGCAAATGATACTTTTGTCGGGATAATATGGTGCACAAGCAGAGAATCTTCTTAAAGCGTCGTTTATAGCCAGTTTTTCTTATTAGTTTTGACTCAATTCGAGTCATATTTCCTATCATTTGAGAGTCTTTTCCTAGTCATCTTTCAATAAATCGCGTTTTGAGCATATCCATGAGTCATTTCCGAGTCTTCTTTAAATCAAAAGAGCTTAAAAAGGACTCATCAGGGCGATTCTTGTTATAATGATCTTCCAAATGCATTTGCTTTCCCCATTTTTCGACTAACTTATTTTTTTTTGCATCGTAAAATCGCAATATGGATTGGATTTCTTAAAAGCATTTTTAATTATCCACCAAATAGTTTTTTTCGGTCATAATATTGAGAAAACTAGAAAAGAGCTTAAGAAATTGACTTAAATGATTGTTTGAACTGAACCCTTTTTAGTTTTTTATAAAAATAATATCAATTTTCATTTAATATTTTCTTTATCCGAAAGGGTTGGGTGAGGTTCCAGTGGCTTGGAAGATTTCGTGATCGTGCCGGGCAGTGCATGGGTGTGAAACTTCAGGACACACTGAATATACTTATTACTTGCCCGGATTTTGGTCTAGTTCGATTCGTTTTGGCTAAAACTGAGACTGGGTTTCTATAGCTACAATTTATGATGAAGAAACATTAAAATTTGAGAGTTTAATAAGAAAATTAAGTAATAATGGTTTCGCCCTGAACGAGTCCCCACAACAAATACAATACATATATGTACATCTTACCCTTAACGATATCGATGTGCTTTGAACTTAATGTTTGCGAATTGTCTGTGTTGTATATTTATTATAAATATAAAATTATAAAAACAAACAAAAAATTATGATGCAGAGTATATCAAAATTTCTGGGTGCCGGTCGCTTAACCAAGGGAATTCTTCACTTAAGAGGATTTCGTAAATTGGTCGCCATTGACTTTGATCACACCATCATAGAACAGGACTCGGTAATAGCGGTTAGTGAGCTCTTGCCGGACAAGAACCGCACAAAACAATTAAGGTCGCTGATCCCGGAATGCGGTTGGGTACCGTTCACACGTCATGTGCTGCAACTGCTGCATGAGGAGCAGTGCCTGAGTGCTAAGGAAGTGGGCAACCATGTGAGACAGTTGACTCCAGTGCCGGGTATGCTACGTTTGATGCGTTGCTTGGCCAGGAATTGGCAACAGCAAGTGGATTTGGTCATTATCAGCGATGCCAATTGCTTTTTCATCAGCCAGTGGCTGGAATCGTACGGTATTGAGCATTTATTTGCCGGCATCTATTCTAATCCGGCTAGTGTTCAGGAGGATGGACAATTGCTGGTAACGCCCTATGAAGAGCAAAAACATTGTGACCAATGTCCAAGCAATTTATGCAAGGGCGGGGTCCTAAGGAAACTGGCCAGTGGGGGTCAATATCAGCGTATAGTGTACATGGGCGATGGCTGTAATGATCTGTGTGCCATAAGGCAGCTTCAAGAAACGGATATAGCCTGCATAAGACGTGGCCACGAGCTGTATGACAAACTGCCAGCTCATCGGGATGAGTTGCAATGTGAGATTCTAACGTGGCGCACAGGACATGAGCTGCACGAACAGTTAAAGGCCAGAAATTTAGGCTGAGAAATCATTCAAGTCTGTAACCAAAAAGCATTTGCTGTGGTGATTTCCGATATTTGTTTCTTTTAATTTACCAAACTTTGTTGTTCAGGAGTTTATAAACGGATTAATATCGAAAACGAACCGTTAATCGAAATAAACCATTTTAAATCACGTGCCGGAATCAAAACGCAATATTTTTTTGAGAACTGAAAACCGTTAACCGATTTTACTGGAACCAATAGAACCGGAACAAAACCAAAACGTTGATATCGGTACAGTGTTGTTTTTTATTTTACCTTCGCAGAGGTCATCATAATTTTGGTTAGATTTTTTTATAGCAAAAAATCAAACATAAGACGTCCTTTACACAATGAAAGAAATGATTTTCTACATATCATATGTTCGTTCATATGTATTGGTGTCTACTCCACCGTAAGCTGGCTCTGGGCACTTCTGAGATGTAATGTATGTAATAAAGAATGCCTCGACCCAAACAAGTCCTTATTTGATATACTATTCTGCTTGATATTCGAGCATGTCTGAAGACTTGTGTTACATATTAGCTCCGTGAAATAGTATTTTTCACTGCGAACCGAATCAAGCAAAACCTTCGCTCGGAAAGAAAGAGAGGAGAGCACGCATATGAATTTGTTGTTGCTTTATGAAGGCTTATGGCGCGCGTGGACCGTGTACGCGCCAGCTATTCCATTGCGCAAAACAACGAATGCGTGGCTTTCGGAATGGGCTTGGGCACCCCTGGCCTAGACCAGAGAACGGCTTCGTTCGATTGCAAAACGCTCACACATTATTCAACACCCGAATAAACAGGCTTCGCGCTCTATTCATCAAACTTGCATACTCAACATGTTCGCAGTAGAGTTTTATTCGAACCAATTGTTGGCACTATGATTATAATCATGTTCGACTTCATTCCAATCAGTTCGGCTGGCATGCCCAAAAGCAGCAAACGGCAGAGAACTCCCCAATACTCACAAAGAAAAGCACCAATACCAATATGAAATTGTTATTGGTCAGTTTGCTTGCGCGCGCAAACACCAATGAAAGAAGAGAACAAACCCGGTTTTTCTTCTGCGCGACGCATACACACGAAATCGTTTGATGTGTGTCGTTTTGTATGCCTCGCGCCCTGCATGTACACAATCATTGATTTCCTATCTTCGGTGCAATGACAAAAACAAAACGTACCCAAAGAGCATACGGCTGGGCATCGCTGGTTTAGAGTGAGCGAAAATCACCTCGTATGAATAAACTCTTGCAAAGACGCATAGGCGCTGCTGCATATATGGAAAGAGAGAGAGAGAGAGAGAGCAATGCTCTGGCATTGCTCACGATGCGCTGGCCAGTCACTTCTGAGTTTTGTTCGATCGAACACACAATGCGTTTGCCGGTATGCATCTGATTATATTCAAAACTGAGTTTTGTTCGATGAATAAATATGAACATACATACATACAGCCGCTCGATGCGATTGCGTTGTGAGTTAAATATATTAAGCTCTGAGTTTTGTTGATTGATTAAATGTGAGTAAGAATTTTTGTGTATGAGCCAATCTAGGAAAAAGTGATTTTTGCAGTTCTCTGGCCTAGACCATAAGAGATGGGAAGCTGAATTTTTACAGTAGTTTTATCTTATGCTTAAAGTGAGTACTAAGATCAGATTTTTGAAAATTCTGTCGTAAAATGAGAAAAACTCAAAATTTGTTGTTTATCGTTCGAACACATTCAAACTCATTTTCAAAGATCTATATAAAAATTCAACAATAACTGCATACCAATCTTCCGGATAATTCATACCCCTGGGAGGAAAATTAATGGTCAAGGTTGCATGGGCGACATTTTAATTCACAGCGATTAGCTCCAAGCTTATTTTCAAAGTTACACATAGTGACATATAAAAAACCCAGAGTTGGAAAATTACCGCAAAACTATTTTACTACTGTGGTACCAAAATACCGGGAAATTATTACTAAATCAAAAAATCTTTATTTATTCTTCTGAACTCATTTCATCCCAGATGCAATACACTTGTGCCAACTTTTTTTCCAATTTTCAAAACATGCTGCAAAGTCCTCTTCGGGTATTCAATTCCTTCTTCATTTCGGCTTCTATCGATTCAAAACGGTGTCCACAGAGCGGTACAGCAGTTTAGGGAGGTTGCAGATCGATATGGGTCGAGTTTTTGGCGAAATGATCACGAATTACGAGTGTAGAGTGAGAAAGTTTTTTAGCACCAATCAAGATTTAAATTTTCTGAGGTCCAAATGGTCACTCAAAATGGTTTTCACTGATCCTTCCGATATTCCAACAAGGTCAGTAAGATCTCGGACTGTCAATCGACGATTTTGGAGCACCAATTCTTTGATCTTGTTAACGTGTAGCTCATTAGTTGATGTTGATAGTCGTCCTGGTTGTGCCTCGTCTTTAACGTGTTCTCGACCCTCTTTGGACATTTTTTTACCACTCATAAACTCTTGTTTTCGATAGAGCTTGCTCACCTAAGACCTTCTGAAACACTTTCAACATAAAATTTAATGGAACTGTGTTGTTGAATAGTTTCAGACATAAAAAACGAAAAATTCACTTTAAGCTGTTTACAAAAGAACGCATATCTCAAGCACTAATGAATATTTGGACGCGTAATTTTGCACAGATGTCAGTGACAGTGTTGCCAACTTAAAAATAAAATCATTTGTGGCTATCGGATTTCGAAAAAAATTTAAATTCAAATTTCCCGATATTTTTTGTTTGCCCACAGTAGTATAAAACTATTTTACTATCCTATTTTCAAAGCTTCACATAACGAAATATTACCAACGTGATATATAAAATTATAGATTTACATAATCCAACAGTGTTTTTGGTACAGGCCTATTTGGATCTGACTATGCTAATATGGATTGCACTGAACAAAACTGCATCATTGGTTTTGTTCTATCAGCTCTTGTTTCCAAGATATAGCGGAAAAACGGATTTGTTGAATTTTAGACCCTCCAGGATTTATGGAGGCTACACTTGACATTAATATCTGGATTCATCAGCTATTTGCGACAGCATTGTTGAAAAATCAAAGGCGCTATATACATAAGTATAGCACAAAGTGTATAAACTGGACTCTTAAGTCAGACAATTCTAGTTTTTTCGCAAGTTTCTCCAAATTAATTATACCCTTTTAGCTAGTGTGGCTGTCGAATTTCTATTGGAACAACCTACGCATATAGACCAACAAATGCTCTATTAATGAGATTGTTTTTGCATTTATAACAGTTTGAAAGAAAAAAAATACATATTTGGGTTTATGGAAGGAAAACACATCTACATATCTCTATCAGTCACATAAACTAGCATATAGCAGAGTAAATTGTTATTTTTCTGACACATGGCAGCTATCTAGAAGAAGTGAAAACGGCCCTAGATCTGTAAAGGAACAGTAGTTGTCCCTCTAAATTAGGCTCCTGCCAAACCCACATGCTCATTTTGACGTTGCGAGTGTGTATTTAGCCACACTCATTTAGCACTTCGTTGTTTTTGCAAATGAGCGCAGTATAAGCTCGTATACTGTCGGTATGTCGATGTCGCTGCCGCAGAGCAGTGCTGTACACACAGAAGTAAGGGACGCGCCGGACTGCTCTAAATCTGTATAGGAACTGTAAAGAGGCTACTTGATTCAGCATATATGGTTATATGTTTACATGTAGATGATAAATTCTATGTTGAATCAAGTAGCCTTTTCACTGTTCCCATACAAATTTCCAGTTGGAATCTAGTTTTCCAAGTGAAACATGTATTTTCGTCTTGAGCAGGCTGTAACTTTGCCAAATAAACTGATTCAAATGCCATCTATAATTATAAATCTGTATGCCCGACTAACTTGTCAACCCACAGCCAATACCGCTTACCCTAGAGATCTAAGATTTGGCACAGACCTTCGTGGGACCTTTCGCAAAGTGGATGAAAATGAAAAAAAAAGTTTATATGGCATTACAGGCATGAGGGAGGAGTTGATTTCTGATTGTGGTACCAGGTGAACGCCGCTGATGATATGGTAGAGATACCATTGAAATAGCTGTACGGTCAACTAACCTCCTTTGTGGTGAGGTGTGTTCCTGTTTTAAAGCTATGTACAAACTTAACGAGACCTAGAGCCGGCAAAAACTTGAGGGTTTGTATGGGAGCGCCTTGAAAATTTGGTTGGGTCCCTTAGGACGGAATGGGATAAAATTTAACATGTTTAAAGGCCTCTTACATTTACTACGAAAAATTTTGATTTATTTGTACCAGCTGTGAACTTGAAACTACAAGATAAAATGAAGCCGCCAATCATATTAATATCCAACACAATTTCTTAAAATCTTGGAAGCGGACGAAGTCGCGGCGGGTTCAGCTAGTAAAATCATGTTTGGCTATATGTTCAAATAGCTAAAATATTAATCCAATAACCACGCTAGTTTAAACGGGATGATTTATTTTGACAAAAAAACTACATAAATCAAGAGTAGTCTGAATTTAGAAGCCATTTAGGACACTTTCTGCTGTACTTATATAGTGCTTTTGATTTTTAGATGCATTGGTATGTGCTCATGAATCAGGATATTTATGCCTGGTGTGACCTCCACAAATCCTAGAGTGTCAAACATTTTCGTTTTTCCGACATATCTTGGAATCAAGAGCTGATTGAGCTAAATCGAAAACAGTTTTGGAATCAGTGAATATAAGCTGATCATAATTTCAAATCCACAGTGCTGCACCTCAGAAAGTTAGTAATTTTGTTGGCCTGTGTTATTGTTCGATCGGATTCAACATAATACGAATTTTTTATCCTTTTTTATGAAGAAAAACAAAGAAAAATTGTACAATAAATTTCCGCATATTGGTGTTTGGATAGCACTGTAGTAGCACTATATTTAATGTAAAAGCTGAGAATTGCAGACAGTAAAATCCCAAGATACAGGCAGACAAAACGGCATACGCAACGTGACAGAATACGGAAGTGCGTTTTGTCTGCTTTCACAAAAAAGCAAAACTCTGCGGAATGGGTTCGAGTTTTTTAAGGGGGGGTTCTCCATGGGAAAATTTTTTTTTCGATTTTTTTTTATATTTTTTATAGCTTGGATATTTAGAATATCGCCCTAAAAGGATTTTTTTGAAATTCGAAATACTTTAAAAGATATAGCCTTTTTTGTGGAAAAATGTCTTTGCTAAAACGAGTCATTTTTGAGTAAATAAATTAAATAAAGTAAATAAAGCTGAGTAATAACAGCTGGTTCTTAAATTTAAATGGTAACATGTTGTCGCCTCAGATCGATATCGATACTATCAATATCTGTAAGTATACAATATCTGTAAAATTTTTGGTTGCACAAATGCAGTGCTTCCTTATTAAGTCAAAAACAGTCGGGTTTTAGAAAGAATCGGGGGTGCATCACAGCAATAACTAGTATAGTCGAGGATATTCGGAAACAGCTGGACGATAGCTGTGTAACTTTTCTGACGCTGCTTGACCACAGTAAAGCATTTGATGCTGTCAATCACGGGATTCTCTGCACGAAACTGATGAACTTATACAACTTTTCAAGAACTGCAGTTTCTCTGCTTAAGTCATATCTGAATAACAGAATGCAGGCCGTGGCATCAGGCTCCCGCATTTCCAACTATTGCTCAGTCCATCGTGGTGTCCCTCAGGGGTCTGTTTTGGGACCATTGTTGTTTTCTGTATACGTGAATGATCTTCCTAGTGTCCTGTCAGATTGTGATGTCCAAATGTATGCTGACGATGTCCAAATCTATGTTAGTAGGCCCCTTATAAATATTAATGAATGTGTATGTGTAACCAATAATGTGCTTGCTAAAATCGATACTTGGGCTAAAGAGAACGGATTAGGGCTTAACCCGGCTAAAACCAAGTGCATAGTCATATATAAGAAATCCCTCGACACAAGCCAGTTGCCAAAAGTTGTCAATAATGGCACTTCAATTAATTATGTAGAACATGCAGTCAATGTCGGCATAACATTTAGCAAAAACCTAACATGGACTAATCACATATCAAAAGCAACAGGTAAAACATACGGAATGCTACGGCAGCTCGCACTGACAAAGTCGGTATTACCCGTTCATCTTAAAATGACTATAGCAAAACAAATTCTCGTACCTACACTTTTTTATGGAGTAGAAGTTTTTGGCCACTGCGATTTTAGAGACTTTCAGAAGCTGAATGTGTCACTTAACTCAATAGCTAGATATGTATTTAATAGTAGACGATTCGACCACATATCACACCTAGCTCGGAAGATTTTTGATCTTGGCCTCAAATCGTGGATAATCTCAGAACTCTTACTTTCATTCATAAGATCTTTACAAGCAACGAACCATGTTATCTTCACAATATGCTAAGACCTGCAGCATCGCAGCGCACAAACAATTTTATATGCCCGAGATGGAAGCTATTCGGCTATGGAACGACCTCCCCTCATGGTATCAAAACAATTGGAAGCGTAAATCAATTCAAGATGAAGGTTAGGGAAATCATGCAAGATAGGGAATAAGAGTAATAATCAAATAACTATAATAGAATCATTTAAACGAATACTTTTAATATAATTAAGTTCTATGTCTGTTGGTGTTAAAATTGAAATTTAATAATTGTAATAATTTAAGTTAGGAAAATTGATGAATGTTAAGGATAAAAAAACTGTGACTAGCGCGTTAATTTATAAGTGCCAATGTACTTGTTGCGCTGGGAGTAACATAAATAAATAAATAAATAATTTTAAAAATAAATCATTTTTACTTTCAAAACAACTTTTTCGGACTGCCAAGCCACTTTTCTCCAGTTCTACTAAACCGATTTTGATGAAACAGAATGCAATCGACGCAGAATTGTCACCATTCTCGAACTGCATTTTTGATTATCATTTTTTTTTGCAAAAAAACTACTTCGAACTGCCGACCATGATGTCTCCAGTTACACTGAACCGATATTGATAAAACTAAGGGAAATCGACGCGAATTGTCACCATTCTGGTCTGAACCTCAATCATAATTTTAAAAAAATCATTGCTATTTTTTTTTACACTAAACTACAAAATAAAGGCCCAAAATCGAATTTTCATTTTTCAATGGCCGCCATTTTGTCAAAAAAAATCCCAAATTTTTTTCGAGGCTCAGACCAGAATGACATCTATACTGATTATAACGCCGTTTTTACTTTTCATTTCAGACAACCTGGAGACGAGAAATCATGGCCGCCAGCACTATACCTTTTTTTTGGACCCTCCACTTTGACGGCCGAGAACTTTTTGAACAGCCCTCGTATCGAAGCAGGGTATAAAAAACAGAATTGGAAAAACTGCGTTTTCAAATAAGATTTTTTTGAAAAAAGGTCCAAAAAACAGCCCCGACATGGAGAATCCCCCCTTAATGCAACTAACTATTATAAGCAAAGTTTCTGTTCTGTTAGTTTTGTTTTTATATAATTTTTATTATTTTTTCAAAAACATAGCAAAAAATCTCAATTTTTTTGGATCAACTGAATAGGTTTGACCACTAAAACTATTAAACAAAAGTATATGAAGCAAAATTTCAAGGCACTGGGTAAATTAAATTATAAAGGACACTGTTTTAGCATTATTTAGTATTTGGTATGCCCAACCCTTGATCTTAATTATTTCAAACATACGGCTTGGTAAGGAATCATAATATTTTTCAATTTCATTTAGTGAAATTGTTGACCAGGCTTTTTTAATTGCTTCAACTAGGGTACCAGAGTCACTAAATTGTCTTCCTTCTTCGTATACTCTCCTGGACAAAAGTCTCCAAATGTTCTCGATAATGTTAATGTCAGGGGAGTAAGGCGGCCACTCGAGCAATCCACTCTTTTACAATCCGAGCGGTATGGATGGGAGCGTTGTCATGTTGGTACGTCCATCGAATATGACCATAAATCTCCGAAAACTGGGGAAACGCCTTTTGAAGCACATTCTTGTACACATTTGCGTTCATCTTCGAGGTGACAAACTGGAGCTCGCATGTTCCATAAAACGATATGACTCCCCACACCATTACTTCACCTGCACAAGAGTGATGACGACTTAAAAACCATTCTTCCTTTCGCATATCGTGGAAATAGTAATTATAGCCATCCGGTCCATCGAGGTTGAGCTTCGTTTCGTCGGAGAAGACCACCGTCTTCCACTCCTTGTTCCACGTTATGTGTTCTCGGGCAAATCGAAGTCGTGCTTCCTTACGAGCATCATTGAGAGGTGGTTTTTTTTTATTATTTTCAATCTCTTCAAATGTTTGGCGCTTCGAATAATTCGTTTTACCTTGACCACACTAGCGTTTACGCCGCACTTTTTCCTAATTTTACCAGCAGAAAGGTGGGAATTTTAGGCAATTCGTAGGATAAGTCGCCTCTCTGTTGCTGTTGTTGCATATTTTTTTCCTCCACTCTTTTTTTTTTCCATAGTCTGCTTCATTACGGAGAAAATTACTCACAACGTTTTGATTTTACCGATTTTCTTGGCTATTTCATAGTGTTTTAAGCCAGATTCAATCTAGCCTTTTATTTGACCTTTTTCAAAATCGGATAATGGTTTTCCGCGGCCCATTTTACAAAAAACTGATAGCAGTTGCTTTAAATTTAGGAATACAAAAGAATTCAACTCTTTTCAATCACGCAGTCAATCAAAAAGTAAAGTCAAAAGTGTCAAACCTATTCAGTCAAGCCAAAAAAAATTTAGATTTTTTGTTATGTTTTTGAAAAAATAATAAAAATGATATTAAAACAAAACTAACCGAACAGCAACTGCTATTTCACAAATGACTGATTTCCTTATACAACAAAATTTATTTCGCTTAAATCGGAGTATTTGTTACAGAGATACATCGTTTCAAACCTAAACAAGTAAGAGCGCTGTACTCGAGTTTCCCGACTACAAAATACCCTGTTCAATTGAGACAATTGTTCAATAACTTTTGTGTTTTTGCTCGTAGTAGGATAGTATATATTAAGACACCAGGTTCTAACTTTAAAATTGTGGCTGTGACAGTTTTTTGCGGTTTAAGGGGGGAGGGGGGGATATTTTCAAAATCTGAAACAAACTTCATCTGGGTACGGTATACACCTATGTGCATGCCAAAATTTGTGTCTCTGTCTCTTATAGTCTCTGAGATCGACGCGTTCATACAGACAGACAGACGGACATGGCTATATCGACTCGGCTGTTGATGCTGATCAAGAATATATATACTTTGTAGGGTCGGAGAAGCTTCCTTCTGCCTGTTACATACATTTGAACAACTTAATGATCCCCTTTTCCCATTTTTAATGGGAACAGGGTATAAAAAAAAGTCAAACCTATTCAGTTGAGCGGCACTTTATATTTACACTTAATAAATGTTGCTTTTTCATATTTGACTCATTATGATACGCAACGTGACATACGCTTACTTCTGATGCTTTTCATAAATTTATATATTTGTATTCTTTTGCGTAATCATAAAAAACATAAAAATTTTGATTCAGGAACTTATATTGATATACATAAGTTAGCTGCATAAAATGAAAAGATGTTTTTTTCGGTTTTTCGTTGACCTTTCTGTGGAAATGCCCATATGCAATATTCACTTTTTGTTGGAAAATGCACCCACCTGCGTTTCGACTTACAATTTAGGAAAATCTACATACACAAATGCGAGCGAAGCCGCGGTTATAAGCTAGTAAGAAATAAATTTCTGAGACCTGGGACTCGGCGAGCATCTCCCCCCCCCAGAGTTTTCAACTGATATTGTCGCCTTCCTTACCCTTCGTGTGTTGCTGCCAACCGCAAACATTTATTTCGCGACGCACTGTATGCCGGAACCGAAATTCGTTACGGGATTAATAAACGCTTCAATGACAAAAAATCTATTAATGCTGCTGTTTTATTTGACTTAAGAATAAGTGTTTTTCGGTTTTTTGTATACATTTAATCATATCATATACATATATATATATTTTTTTTTTGTATATATGTGTAACTTATAAAGAGGACACTTAAACATAAAATTCCATGGAAAAGTAGATTTTTTTCTGGCGGCTGCTGCTGCTTCTGGTTAAGTAGACTTTTCTGACTTAAAGGCTACTACGAACTAACTAACTAACTAACACTCTTCACTCTGTATATATATATATTTAAATGTATGTATTTATGTATAGGTAAAATTAATTCAACGCTGCGGCGGTACAAGACAATTTCACACCTAGTTGCACTTACTTAGTATATATATATGTATATATATGTGTGTGTGTGTGTGTGTGTGTATTAGCATAAATTACATGTATAATACAAGGCTTAGATCTAGGAAAGAATTACGAAGTAACTTGCTGCTGCTGTGTTCTGTGTGGTAAAAAAAAAATGAAAAAAAAGAATACACCTATATATCTATATATATATAATATAGCAGAAGACACTACCTTTAGTTTAGGCTTAGATCTTAGACTAACTTACAATGACTAAAACTTGCTGAAAATATACATTTACAAATTTGAAAAAAATTCGGCCCATAGGATATTATTACAAGTCATATGTTGTGTACATGTGAGTGAGTGTGTGTGTGTGTATGTTAGTGTTGGCTTTAAATAATGTCGGTCAACTCACAACTTAAATGACTCAGTTTGCTCCTAAATTGTTTACCAAAAGGTTTAGAAAAATAAAGTCAACTTCATGATCTGATAAACGCTTGCATTTCACTACTAAGAAAACCTCATTAAGATTGCTTCATTGTCCACGTGGCACAACAATTACTCCTTTCCTTAAACTTAAGCAAATAACATATCAAATCTCAAATAAACCATTTTTAAAATACTGAAACAAAACGAAAACCGATGTAGTGGAAAGTCCACTTTGTTATTTGATGCCTCAGGGCACATTGATTTATTCATTTTTGTACATATTTAGGCCTAAAAAAGTTTTGGACCGGCGCACATGCACTACATTTCCCTTATCATTAAATTGTAAAACCGACTGGAAAGCCCCTATAAATTTAAATGTTTTAAATTTAGTTGAAAAGAGCAAATAGGCAAATTCAATCAGGTCAAAATCTACATTTACAAAACAAATTTATATAAAATCTCAATCGAATCAGAATCGAAGTTATTATTAATAAGAAGGTATTTTCTTTGAGTGGTTAAAATGTACGTTAAATTTTGTATTTTGAATCCAACGAGTTCCCGCTCGGGAATTCGGACTCGAGATTTTTTGATTTCAAAATAATTATAAATTTTTAAATAATTTCACTACGTACAATTCAAAGAAAATTGATGAAATTCGATCTACAACTTTCAAGGAAGCAATGCAGACTAGTGGAAGGTAAATTAATGGGACACAGCCGAAACACGGCAAAAGGACTAGCAGGATCGATTTGCTGTATATAAATTCAAAAATATATATTTTACAATTAACACGACAATGATATCGGGTTGTGTGTTTAGCAATTCAAAGGCCTTTTCACCAGTAGCCTATGAATTCTTCTTTCTCTTTGAAAAGTATCAACACTGATTTGAAAAGGTTGGTACTGACAGACTGATAGGTAGGGTATACTGAGTTTCATGGTTAGTACTGAATAAATACCAGACAAAGTAATGTTGGGTAAAAGTTGTTCATTTCACTAAACATGTCTTCTTTTTTAAGTGAGTCAACTTACTCAAATTGCTTACTTGTTCAGTTGATTAGCCGTTCTGTTGCTTACTTTGCTCGTCAACTAACCTCAAGGCCGGTTAACTATTAGCGATCAGTCAAAGTTGTTCTAATCTTTGGTTGCTGGTTGCACTGCGGCATTTTGACTATTTTTAAGACACCTCACTGAAATGGTTCTAAATATGGTTTTAGTCAACGATTGAAAAATAATATTAAAAAATAAACAGTTGATACCAGCATGTTGCCTTACATTGAGAACAAACAGAAACGCAAAGCCAATAACAGCTGAACAGTTACTGAACTAAACTGGGTGAACAAGGGACTGAGCAAGAGTGACTGAACAAAAGAGAACAATTGAAGAAGAACATTTTCACTTATGAACAACAAGCTAGTACAAAGCTGGAGGTACATTGGGGCTCAGTTCGCGGATCGCTTTACGAGCACGAATTAAGGGTAAGGTACGGTTGCGGTTTAAGCTAAATAAAGGTGTTTTGAATTAGGTACAATTGGTATGGGGTACATCTTATTTACAGCACAATACTTAGTATACATAAGAATACTGTGCAAACTCATTCAACTGTTTGAAAGTGTTTTCATCAAAGATGAGAAATCGGTCTTAAAAGATCTAATCAAAACAGTTAACGAGACAAATCATCTTTTAAGCCGAACCACCGAATAGAATCTAGTCCTAATCTTTGACTCTACATTGGGTTCGAAACTAGGGTATTTTGAAGTTTTGCAGCCTTCCACTGTATGATGCTTGTTATGGTCATTTTACAATCAAACCTTTGTTGGTATATTTGGGTTTCCACCCCATCCTACACAAGAACCGGACCTGCACTAATTGGAAAGAGGAGTCAAAGTTTTGATAGACCAAAAAAAAAAATTGTAAAGACCCGATGCATATTCTTCTGAAGTTAAAGTGTCGAAATAAAACAAAAATCAAGTTGTAAAATGGCCGAACAATAATGAATAAGGCCAATTTGACTAATATAAATAAAGACAAGCAACGATTTGGTAAAAAATGAAACAAGGTGTAAACCAAGTTACAATAACCAGACCACAAAATGCTACCCCCACCTACTTATTTCGCTGTGTATAAGTTTTTTTTTTAGTATGATAAAAGATTTCTTGTTCACATTTACAAATGAAAACTGAGTTTGTTCTATAAAATTATTAGATAGTTTTTTATAACTAATCCTGTTGGAATTGTTGTTCAGGCAACTTTGTTGAATTGATTCGAAAAAATAAGAAAAAAGTGGTGTGGCATCACTTTTCAATTCCCAAAATTTAGGTTCAAACATTACCAATGGATTGGAATTGCTTATTTAGAGTGCTTTGTGTGTGGTGTGCAGTAATTTTATTACCGAATATTAGTAAAAATCACTTCAAAATGGAAAGAAACCAACATTGTAGTGTGGAACAAAGACAATTAATTAAAAAATTGCTTAAGCTAAGTACACACAGGCAAAAAATTTGACAAATTTTGAAGAATTGACGAACTTCTCGGCCATATTTGATTAAATTATTAGTGAATGGAATCATAGTTTATGTTTTTAGTCCTGCAAAATCTGCAATCATGGCTTTTTAGCCAACTTTTTAGCAAAAATGTGTCAAATTATTTGCCTGTGTGAACTTAGCTTAAAGGTCGATTTCCAGAACGCACAAAAATTAATTTTTATGTCAAACTTCACATGAATAGAAACACTTTGGAACTGTTTTGCTATGCACAGCAGTGTATGAAGTATTGTGCTGAAATAAATTTGTATGTCATCTGGAATCCAGCCTTAAGGTTTAAATGACGCTTTCGATTTTTAGGGACAATTATCAGGCCTGTTCCGGTTTTCACTTTCGACAAAAATTGTCGAATTCGAATTTGTTAAATGTGCTATTGTATCAAATTGATTGGGTTAATTAGATTAAAACTTTTTAATTTAAATCCGTCGAGTAGAGAGTAAGTAGAAACTCAATGTTTGATACAAATTTCCTTGATTGTTTAATAGAAAAGAGAAAATGTAAAAAATTCGAATTCACTTTAGTGAAAACCGGAACATGTCAGATAAACTTAAGCAGCAATTCATTACGAAGCATGAATGTCTAAGACTGATGCTGTGGAATGGGGTTGGACCTCTAGCTTAGATTGGGGATATCATGGATGCCATCTACTATATTGGAAACTTATGCAGCGACTCCAGCAGTTGCTGTAGAGGACATGCTCTGAATTTTGCAGCAAGATAATGACCCGTAAAACATTTCAAAGAAAGCAAAGGTTTTGGTCCGATCCGATTAATAAATGTTAAGAAAGGAGTAAAGAGATGTTGACCCATAAAATTCTAAAGAGTTTTGATGAGAAGCATAAAATACTAGCGAGAATATTCCTTCTATGAAGTCCACATAACTTCGAATTGAAAATAATGGGTGAGGGCCTTAATGTATATTTTTTTGAACAGCCTATTTTCGACTTAATTCAAAAAAGTTGCCAGAACAACAATTCTTACATTTATAAAAACATTATTAGGTGTTGTGCTGTTAAAGTAATAAAAGGATAAATTATAAAAAAGTTATTCTAATAATTTTATGGGATAAATTCAATTTTCATTTGTGTTTGACTTATTATTTCGAACACGACTGTAAATTTTCTTAATCAAAACAGTAGAGAAAATGTTTGCTTTATGTTGTAAAGAATTTCTAGCTGGCTTAGAAAAATTAGACACAAACCTAAGCTGCTGGTTTTTCAGATTTGGGAAAATATGGAAACTGAGCAGAGAGTGCAAATGAATGAAGAAGTACCTATTGTTGTCCAACACTAACATGTGTGTGTGTATGTGTATGTTTACAAATGGGTTCGCTTTAATCTTTACTAATTCGATACAAAACAAAAACAATGAGAAAACCAACGACAAAAGACAAGCGACGACAACACACACAAAATTGCTATAGAAAAGTAGCACTAAACAAAATCGAAAAATAATGTTCAATTTTGGTTAAAATTAATTAAATTAATTAACTAAAATGCATATTCAATGAATTTTCTAATTAAACTTTTTGCATTACGACGATTACTCTCAACTTAGATACTAATTAGAAGCTGTCTAAACTTAATGTGTTGTTGTGGTTGTTGTTGTTGTTGTCATGTCTAAAATTTATGTAAGAATAATAAAAAAAAAAGTGTAATATTTTCATTCTCATTAATACTATGGGAAGCCGCGTCCGGCGCTTACTATAAATCCGTTAAAGTGCGCTTGGCACAATAACGTATAACCCCCACTCAGGCAACCACCGGTGGCGGTGCTATGCCCAAAGCTGAGGATGTTGAGGTTGAGGAGGAAGAGGTAGCAGCAGCTGCAGGTGTGGCTGTTATTGTTGCTGTTGCTGCAGCTGCTGCCGCTGCATCATCCTGTGCACTACGATTAAAATTAAAGCTGCTGCACTGCATCGTAGCCATGGTGGCTGTGGCTGTGGCTGGTCGCTTGTTGCTGCCAGCTGTTGTCAGTGGAGTGGTGGTTATGGTGCTGAGGATGCTGCTAGTGGCTGTGCCCGTCTCCACTACTGAACTGGCTGTCGCCATTTGTGGACTACCTGGCGGACTACTGCAGCTGGCTGGGTTGGCGGCCGCAGCATTAGCAGCATTAGCCACATTTGCCAAGGTGGAAATGGAGGGGCAGGCGGGAGAGACGGCAGCGACAGCTGTTGATTGTCGCTTAGCTGGTTTGGCTCGCGCACAGGGTACACACAACATGGAGCAGTGTTCACGCAGCTGGGTAATGTGATCAATGCGATATTCATTGATCCATTTCACCTTTTTGTGTTTGACCGGTTTGCCCTTGTCGCTGCCTTGAGGCGATGATGATGCAGCGCTGGTGGCCTGTGCCTGGGGTAGACCTTCGGGCCGGGTGGCACCGCACCGCATGCACATGCAACAGCGTTCACAACTCCAGCGCCCTGTGGAATCGAAATAAAGGCACAGATAGTGAAAAAAGTCATCAATACGAGGTTTAAGTGTGCTCCTTAAAAAGTTTAAAACACTCACCATCCGGCACCGTCTTAACGCCCAGGCAATAGATGTGATAACCACGATCACATTGCTCACAGTAAAGCATCTTTCCCGGCTGTTGTTGGTTGCGACACTTGATGCAGCATTTGCATTCGGCACACTGCCAATTGTAGTTCCTTACGCGTCCCACCATGCGCTGTGGCATCTCTATGCAGCTGGGGTGCACTGTAAATGAATTTGCATAAATGCAAGGAGTTCGATAAGGTTTAAGAGAGAAGACTTACCACTGCGACGGCAACTGTAGCAGCGTATAAACGCTTCGGGCATGTCGCGGGCATTGCGATGTTGACTGCGTAGACACACTCCACAGTTGGTCCTTAACCGGGAAGCTTGCTCATTCTCAGTGTCGCTGCTGGAAGAGGACCTGGAACTGCTGCTGCTGGAGTCGCTATCGCTGTCACTGTCGGTATCCTGTGTGAGAAGAAGCCGAAAGTGTTAATCACTGTCATTCAGAGACATCTCCTTTGGTTAAACCTACCGAATCGCTGCTGCTGCTGCTACTACTGTTTCCACTGCTGGAGGTGGAGGCTGTTGAGGAGGCGGATGAGGTGCTGGAACTGCTGGCTGTGCGCGTTTTGGCTGGCTGTTGACGTGCCGATCTTCGGCTGCGTCGTGTCGTTGCAGACTTGGGCTGGTGCCCTTTAACGGTGGCTGCGGGTTGTTCCTCCGAGCTGGCAGCTCCATTGATGCACTGCATAAGTTGTGCCTCCAGCTGGGTGGTGCTGGTCTGCGGCTTATCCAGCGCCGTGTCCAAGGGATAGGCTCTGGGGTTGGGACAAGAGGATTAAGGTCAACTTTTAACTCTCAAACCGGGGATAACTTACCTCAGTTCGCTTGGCGTCAGCGTGCGATAGGAAAATGAGTACTGATCCGGCACCACAGTGAGTGGATAGGCATAGTCCGAGTTCCGGAAGGCTGCATCAAGGTCGCAGGTTTCCAGCAGCTCCGGCGGGAGCTCCATATTTTCCGCCTCGGCTGCAGCACAAACTGCATCCGCAATGGAGCTGCGCAGTCGCCGGCATGTGGGCGCTGTTCTGTGCAACGGCTGGTTAATGGTGAACGTCTGCAGGTCCAGGCAGGCCAAGCGCTCCTCCTTGCGGCTAAAAGTTGAGAATTCTCTTTCAAATAAATCATCTCTTATACGGTTGCGTCCACTCACGTCTTATTGAAGTACACATTCCATTTGCTTGCCGAGAGCATAGCCCGATCTCTGGCCTGCAGCCCACGGCCATTACCTACGCTCAGACCCAGAGCCTTCTGTTTGGCCTCGATCTCACGCAAATGCTTCTGCCTGATGTACTCCTTGTACTCCTCATATTTGTCATAGAAATCAGCATACATGATGTCCAAGATGTCTGAGGCCCACACAGCCGTGATACCCAAATCGCACATTCTCTCACTGACCAGACCCTTCTCCTGCAACCAATTGCGTTCCTCCATGTCGACAGCGCGTCGGGGCAGGTCCGGATATTTGCGTTTAAAGCTCGTGATGCCCAAATAGAGGGCCACCTGCTCTTGGATCATAAATGTATCACGATTCTTGGACGGGCAACAACCTTTGGGCGGCGGCCAATCGTATTCGGCAATGCTGGAGGCATTGAAATCAGTGCTGAAAGATGAGATTGGTTATGGCAGGGCTAATATGGCGAATAGTTGAAGGAGATACTCACTCTTCGGACACACAAACCTCCATTTTCTTTTTCTTTGGACGTTTTAGCGCTGAGCCTAGAATGGCATCGACAGATTGACCCTGATTGGAGTCCACCATGCTTAAATTGCTCACCAGCGAAGATTGCGACTCCTCGTTGTTGAGAAAGTCGGGCCTGGACATGGATAAAGGAATTTGGGAATAAGAAAAGACAAGGCCAAGGTTAGTTTTATTCCTCCACTTACTTTTGCGGTGTCAGTGGTGGTTCCATTAGACTGCCCATCGATTGATTGCTGTTATTTAGATCTGCACTCATTCGCGTATCCTCCTCAAACACCTGCGGAGACTAAGACGAAAGAAACATAAATGAAATATGAATTTAGGGAATATAATAAAAAGGGAAAGCAGTCGCCTCTTATAGACGTCAAGGCCTCGTCTGCTACTGACATGCCTCAGCTTCATTTCCCCTAAAAATATGTTTCTGACGTAGCTGCAGACGCAAGTAATCATTACGTTTAAACATAAAACTTCAACCAATTGAGTACAAGTAATGTTCCCTCTCCTCCCACATGTAATCCTAATTTTAATTCTTAGTTAAAGCTCAATTCTCGACATTCCCTCTAGACATTAGCGTATAAAGTAGGGTAACAAGGGAGTAAAATCGCTAGTTCGGCAATAGTTCTGCCGAATCTCAGAGGGTGGTGGTGGTCTTCGTCATGGTCACAGAGCCATAAGTCATAAGGCTAATTAAGAAATCACCTTTTTCGGTGACATACATACAGCATGGGCAGATATTACTGGCCAGAAATGCAAAGACTATGCAATGCTACTGCTATTGATCGATTGATTTTCGAAATGGGCAAACCATGGCTCGGTTCGGCGTACCGAAAGTATTGGTCACGGACAATGAAGCGAAATCAACCAGTTAGGATGAGCCGGTTCTTTGGGGTTCGGTTCAGGACCGGTTTGCAGCCTTGATATTTGTGACTGAGTGTCTTGTGTGACCCTCGGTCAAAGTGATTGATTCTGCTTTACCCGACACTGCATATTGTTTTTATCTTTGAGTGAAGATCGTACGCTCAGAGCGCACACGCTACTAATACATTTGTACGTATAAGTTGTATTGCTGTCCCTCTCTTTGTTTTAGAAGCAGTTACGGAAAACGCCGTTAAATTGTATTTGTAATGTCAAGAAAGAGAGCGACAAACGAAAGTGTGACAACCCAGCAAGCAAAGTTTGGAGCGCTCCAAATTATGTGTCTTAAAAGCGCCGAGCTTTAGAGGATAAACACATAAATTTGAGACTTTTCAAAGACTGGCTGGCGAACCGCATGCCAACTGAAAGCCGATTGTATGTAGGAAGTGCTCTAGATATCGGATCATTAAGGGCATAGTTGGCCCTATGAGTCCCCACTCTAAATGGAACCATGGCACGTAAAGACCTGGGCGAAACATTAAATGGAATTTTGCCAAGCAGTGTAGAACAATTAATATTGCCGACTATATTGTCATTAAAAAATATTAAGGATGCAATTGTCCTTCTATCCTCATGGGTAGATATATGCATGAGGCGACATCTACTCAAATACGGTGGCAAAGGCTCCGAAAAATGTAAATTGACAAGTGCACATTTGAGGAATCGTTTCTGCAGACGCTCCAGCCTGTTCACTCGAACGTACTAAGGCAGAGTACAGGCTTAGCCATGTATAAGGATCATTGAACTGTTTAGAATTGCGCTTTACAAAGCCGAGCATTAAATAAGCTTTGGGGAGGATATAATAAGATGCCCAGAAAACTAAAATTTAGAGTCAAACACCACCCCTAAATACAAGGCTTCATATTGACGACTCAAAGCGTGATGAGCAATGGAATACGAGGTTAGAATCGGCATTTCGCGTTTTCCAAATGTTACATAAAAGCACTTTGAAAAGTTAAGAGGCAGTAAATTCCGGGCGTAATGAAGGGCTTCAGAATCTCTAAGGCTTTTAATAGATCTAAAAAATTTCAAATCATCAGCATACATTAGGAAATGCGAATTAATTAGGCATAATTTATTGTCTCTTTCTAAACCAGAGTTCCCCAGCCATAGCCCATGATGGCCGAACATACTCGCCAATTCACACCGAATGCTTGCCAAAGTCATGCATCACTGTGTGTTAGAGAGAGACACAGTCAGTTTTCGCGCTCTCTGCTTGGGGAACGCTGTTCTAAACATTGTCAAAAAATTACTTGCAGAGAGGCAAGAGGAAGCATGAGAGCGAACAGCTGACGACGCAGGCAGAAAAAACCGTTACAAAAAAGCCCGACTGTAATATACTCTGTACCTGCAAAAGTGTATGTTCTTTACCAAACCATTGGCAGATTACTCAATATGTCTAAAAGGTGCATAAATGTATGAGGAGCTCATGTCCCTTACATGTTGAAACCTCATCTCTTACCATCTCTGAGATATGTGCGTTCATACGGACAAGGCTATACCGACTCGACTGCTGATGTTGATCAAGAATATATATACTTTATATGGTCGATGATGCTTCCTTCTGGCTTTTATATACATTTGCAAAAACTTAATAGACTCTGTGTTTCTTTTTGAAGACAGGAGGGGGCAAGGAACAATTTCATTTGCTGACCAGGAAGTTGTACATACCAAATATGTTTGATCGAGGTTAACATTAACAAAAAAATATTTACTTATATAAAGCATTTTTGAGCTCAACTTGCGTCTTCAGAATTAACCGGTAAGCCATGCCCAACTCTACGCGCGAAATTTGTAACGCTTTATCCAAGTTTGAACAATCTTTCAGAGTTCAGCTAAACAAAATATGTTTATAATAAGTGATTTTCTTTTTTTGTTAACTTGATTTTCGGTCTATATACATATAATATATATATATTAAGTCAATTATTGGACATTACAAGCTAGTAAGCCAGCACAAGGTTGTACATTTGTATGTACTTTTGTGGATGCACTTCACATGCTGTTCGGTAGTTAGCAGAGCATTGCCAGCAGATACAAAAACATGCGGCAGCCTAAAAACTGACCAAAGAGCGAAAGAGAAACTTAACCGCACAAGCAGCGACGCCGGCAGCAGCAGCAGGTGTGGTGAAGGTGAACTAGTACACCCACACACACACACAAACAACTGCAAACAAACCCAAATACAAAAATGCAAGCAGACATACGTCAAACGTAGCAAATATAACGTAGAACGTAATGTTACGACGTAGCAGTGGTTTTTTTTGTTGGCCAATTTAATATGTATTTGTATTAGGCAGTTGGCAATGAATGCATCGTGCGCGCGCCTTTAATTTAGCACATGCACATGCATATATATGTGTGTATGTATGTGTTTGTGTGGGAAAAGTCACAACATTTACATAACAAAACATAAACACAAAGTGTAATTGAGCGAAGAAAAATACTAGGGGAATGAAACAAGGAAGAATATCCTTTATACGCATTACCAATTGGAAATAATATTTAAGGAAATGTTAAGCTTTAATTGGTGTACTAAATTTTTCGTACCCTTCCTTGCATTTCTACTGGGAGGAAAGTTTATCTAGAGAAACAGGTTGCTGCTGCAACGGCACTTTTTCATTTAAAGAGTAGTCAGCTGTTCGCTGTCGGTCTAGCTCTCTCTCTGTCTTTCTCAGTACGTTTTCGACAATCATTCTGGCTCTGCTCTAATCAAAAGTGACTTCTCCTATAGGAACAATTCACAAATTGGCTGCTATGAATGTACCAGATAAACTTTATGTGGCAGATGACCCTTTTAGTATTAAAAACGCTTGAAAAATTCTGAATTGTCTTAAATTAAAGACTTAAGACAGAGCTCCAATAAACCCTAGTTAATTTTGAGTGGAAAATTGAATAGAGTTGTTTTTCTTTACGTAACACGTAGAGTTCGTGTACACCTATGTAACAGAATGAATTTCCGATCCCATAGAAGAAAGTATAAATGAAGAGAGTACATAAAAAGTGAGAGAACCGGTGGCCGAAGTCACTCGCGCTTTTCACACAGACGCGAGCCGAAGTTATGAGCGTGAGAGTCGGTGAGCACAGAAAAGCAAGCAAATCGTCTGACTTCTTTTGTCCTCTCCATTCGGCCGGCGCTGATTTTACTTGGGTACAATTTTCCTTCACTTGTACCCATAAAGTATTTCACAATTTATATTTTGCGAATGTGAGAAAATTGGCTATCTATTGAAACAACAGTTTTCAGAATATTTGAACAATGGATTGAGCTTAAACTTTAAAAGCCTAAACCTGACATAAACTGTACAGCGTTGAAATCAACTACTTGTACTAACGGACAACATATCCCGACCATCAAGTTCCCCAAAGTGCTAGGGGAGTAACATTCGACCCACTCTTTACATTTGCCAGGCACTCTGAGGAGACCATAAAAAAGGTTAGAAGTCGAAACAAAGTCCTGAAGGCCATTTCAGGCAGCACTTGGGGGAAAGAAAGACACAATTACCACCACATTTAAGGCACTCGGGAGGTCAATGCTGAATTACGCGGCTCCATTTTGTTCCCCTGAAATAAGCGACACCCTGGGCGCAATCTGCAGTTAGCACAGAATGCGGCATTACGGTGTGCAACTGGGTGTCTCCTGACTACCTCCATCAGGAAACCGAGATCCTGCCTGTGAGGGATCACAACCAACTCCTAACCCAACAATACCTGTTAGGATGCCACCATGCCACACACCCAATTCATGCCTGCACCGAAACTAGCATGTATCAAAGGCCAGTTCCAGTACGGCGAGACTTACGCGAAACGAGAAACCATACTCAGCGTCAACCTGTAACGAGGCTAAGAAAGAAGCCCATACAAATATGGTAACAAAGGCACTAACATCCTATCAGGACAACATAGTCCTCGGTGGCAGGCCTCCACCAATAAACAAAGCAGAGGAAACACTCCCAAGGGCCACCAGGACCACTCTCGCCCAACTACGCTCTGGAAGAAGCAAGTTTTTAAACAGCTATATGGCCCGAATAAACCCAGAGATAAAAGACGAGTGCCCGAAATGTGGACTCAGTCCTCACACCACCCCACACACCTTTTCAGCTGTCCCTTAGACCACACTGACCTCACATCCATAGACCTGTGGACCCATCCAGCCGAGGTTGCTTCCTTCCTCGGCCTGGACATGGAATAATCATCAACATCCCCCTATAATTCTTACCCTATATCTTTCTCTTTCTTTTCATATATGCACGTACGTACGGATCAACGCAACCCAGCCGATACAACAACAACAACCACTTGTACTTGCTACTTTGGAGCCAATTTTAAGTGATATGCAGAATATTAACAAAGTTCTTCTATTTGCCATAAACGAGTAAAAGGGTAAAATTATACCTTCAAATTTTATATTGGGAAAGAAATTCAATTCAAAAGCACAGATTTTATCCGTAACATTAATTCAAGAGTTCAAACAGAGGTAGGTACTTTCCAATCAAATGTTTTCATGGTGATTTACACTCACAATTTATTTCAGATGACCTAACAACTCTGAGATACTGAAACAAATCGATACTTTTTTGGTGGATAATGTATTGCATACAAGTAAATGTTGCCATAACTATGAGGTGCCTGGAAAGTATCTTAAATACATATGTAGGTGCCAGTCATACAGCACTGAGAAGGAGTAAAATTTTGTTGATCTTGACCATTTTATGACATTGATTGATTAATAATAAAACAAAACTATGCTAGCTATTTATATAGCTTCTTTACAATAATTTCTACCGGTTTTTAAATGTTGCGACCCTGAAGAGTTTGCAACACTGCTTCGATATACACCAATACCTCGCTTAACGGCCTAAATAAGTTCCCAAAAAGAAACGAATCAAATATTTTCATAAAAATCCATACAACTTCAGTTAGATCGGTTATAATCAGGGAATCAAACCGAATCGTTTTTCGGTTCCGGTTCCGGTTCTGGTACGTACCGAAACTTATGTTTCAATAAAAGGTTCTGTTTTGGTTCTAACATTATTTCGGTATTCGGTTCCGTATTGGTACCTAGATTTTTATTTCGGTATACCGGTACGTACCGGTATGAACAGTTAAAATTTAAAGAAATTTTTAGCATAAGACCTGACAAAGTGGATAAGCAATATAGACACACACAAATACGGATGTATTCGATTTACATCAATTTTTAAAAATATTTTCAAGCTTGTATTTATTACATGATTAAAATTATATTGAGCTTATGCTCACTTTGATAGTTGGAACATCAATTCGATTTAAGCTCAGAAAACCTTGTTTAATGCCATTATACTGATTTGTGAAGATACTGAACTATTTGTATTGTCTTAATTCTTTTCATATAAATACATATCGTTCAGTTACTTTAAGACTGTCACGACTTTTGAGTTAATGATGCAGAAATATTCGCCATATTGTGTTCTATATGGTGTACAATTTTCATATTGATATAATTTATTCTCTGGAAATATCGTTCATCCGATCTTTATCATTTCTTCAGCAAATCGATAAATAATTTAGAGTACTAGATATCTCTAGAAAGTACGAACCTTCTATCATCAAAACTGTAGGAGATATGACGTTTTTTCCAAATTGCGGGGTCGCGAGTATAAGAAATATATGTCCCATACATGTCAAACCTCTATCTCTTACCATCTCTGAGATCTCTTCGTTCATACGGACGGACGGACAGACAGACGGACAGACGGACATGGCTGATCAAGAATATATATACTTTATAGGGTCGGAAATGATTCCTTCTCCCTGTTACATACTTTTGCACAAACTTAATATACTCTATGTACCTTCGGTACAGAGTATAAAAATAAGGATATGTACACATTAGATAGTTAAAACGAGAAAGCAAAACTAACTTCGCCTGTGCCGAAGTTTAAATACACGTGAAAAAGCTTGCTTCAAGGGTTAGCGATTTCGACCAAACTTCGCAGATCGGCTTATTAACCATGACCGAGTTTAAGAGCGCTAATATTGAAAATAAAAAAGTTTTCTCACTAAAACCCATTTTCCGACCGATCATTTCTATGGCAGCTACAAGAAGTAGTCATCCGATACGGTCGGACACGACATATTAGCAGCGCGCAGTCAAAAGAAGACTCTGTGCAAAATTTCAGCTTGATAGCTTTAAAACTGAGGGACTAGTTTGCGTAGAAACAGACAGACGGACGAACAAAGCTCAATCGACTCAGCTCGTCATGCTGATCAAGAATATATATACCTAATGTGGTCGGAGATGATTCCTTATAAGCGTTGCAAACTTCTGGGTAAAATTATAATATACTTTTCAAGTGTATAAAAATAATTTATGTAGCGATTGAAAAATATGGGTATGGAGCTTTCCAACGCCATTGGTTGGACTATCTAGGACCATTTACTTTCAAATTATTTATTTATGATATTCCACACACTTGGTACTACTTTCATATGCTAATGTATGCAGATGATCTTAAACTATGACTGTTGTACGACGACCCTGTGTCACCTTGTGCAACTACAAAGTAACTTAAACTGTCTAAATAAGTGGTGCTTCCTTAAAGGAGAAATGTAAAAACTTGTGTTTTCATACGATTGAGGATATTTCATTGGAGCGCATCAATTTTGTTGACAATTTGGGTATTCATTTTGTGCTTAAGTTATTATTTAGTAGCAGGGAGGCAATAGACTCCCTCAGCACCTCTAGAAAGGTGCAAATCTATTAGATTCCCAGCCACCGGGGCATTGATGGAAACGAAATGGCCGACAGTCTTGCAAAAGCCGGAACCGCACTAAGCCTAGAAGCAACTGTAAACATATCTATCTATGTACAGAAAGAAGAGGAAAAGTGGAACACAACCGGCTGCAGAATGTCAACAATTATGTGCAAGACAAGAGACAAAAAAACTCACGCACTATATGCTAGATCTCCAAAGAAGAGACTGTAGACTGCTTATAGGCATACTAAGTGATCACTGCCTAGCAGTTGCTTACGCTAAAAAGCTAAGCATTACGACAGCGGACACCTGCAGGAAACTTAAGGAACCTGGAGTCGTAGAAACTCTGGAATACCTCATCTGCAGCTGCCCAGCGATCGCTACGACAAGATTAAAACATCTACACTCCCCAAGTTTCACCTCTCTGGAAGAGGTGGCTAAGAGGTCCCCCAAAAGATAATCTATTAAACCTTAACAGTTCCAAGTGTAAGGTTATAACATTTTACAGAAGCTTGCCACAATTCTTCACTTATATGCTTGATAATGTTCCACTAGAGTGCCTAAATGATACAGCCAATGAGGTAAATGATGAAGGGGTAATTCTTGATCACCGACTTAAATTTGACTCTCATGTTACTGCTACTGTTTGTAAGGCCAGCAGTGTTCTTGGGTTTATTAAGCGCTGGTTGAAGGAATTTGATTATCCCTATACGACGAAGATTTTGTACACTTTTGTTGTCCGTCCGGTTCTCGAGTACGGATCATGTGTGTATCTCCGCAATATTCGACCCATCAAGATAGAATTGAATCTGAGCAAAAGCAGTTTTTATTGTTTGCTCTTCGTGGTTTGGGCTGAAAGCCTGAGGGCCGTTTACCATCTTACTCTAGTAGACTTCTTTTAATTAACCTTCCCTCCCTTATTAACCGTACAGTTCTGCTTGAAGTAATCTTGTTACATAGACTAATTAATGGTGAAATCAACTCATTTGAGTTGGTTGGCCAAATAAACCTCAACGTTCCTATAAGACCGACTCGTAATTTTATCCCCCTATCATTAAATCGTTGTAATACTAACTAGGCCTTGCATGAACCGTTTCGTGTCCTCTGTGCTGATTACAATAAACTCGACCGAATAATTAACTCGGAAGCTTCTCTTCCTGATATAAAAATTTATATTTTAACTTATTTAGCCCTTAGTGAACATTACTTTATGTTCTTCCTTTGCGATTTCGTGCCACACGTTAATGACTGCGCCTTTCGGTAGGTTGGGCGGGAGGTGGGCTGCTATTTTGCCTGGGGTTCGCGCATAACAAGCTTCGGCTTGGTTTCGCATGGGCCACTTGAACGTACGTAGCAAACAAATATTGTCATTTGACAATACGTCAAAGATCCTCTTGGATTTCTAATGGTACCCAAAAAAGCACCCGGCTTCACTAAGGACCGTAAGGTCTATGAGTGACCCCTACATGGGGCCAGCCAGAACTATTTACGATTTCATAATCATTTATCAATTGTTGCAAATAAAGCTGCTAGGGGTGTTCTTGGCTGCATCAAAAGATGGTCTAAAAAATTTGATGATCCTTACGTTACTAAACAGTTGTTTGTGTTCCTGTTTAGGCCAATTCTTGAAGGCATACAATTGTTCTACTCAAGTTAGTTTTACTAGACATTTCGTTCCGATATATCTACAGACAAGTCCTTAATATGTTTTTCCATTGTCCTTTCTTTCTCAATCATTGTAAAGTTTAACAGAACTATGCTGAACTATAAACTCAAAAACAAATTTATAAATAATTTATGGTCCAGAGGTTTAAACATGACTTTGATCTACGGACCAGTTTCTAGAGCCATTGCGGACAAGGTTTTGCTTCAAACTTTGGGTAAAACTATAATTATGTTTTTCGGCCTTGCTATTTTTGATCTTCTGACCACTATCTGGTTGCCCCCATTCGAATTGAATTTGAATCTACTTCAAAGATAGAAACCCATAGGAGATATCGTCTATATCTAGATCAGCGATGGTCACAAGAACCCCATTGGGGGTGAAGATATTTCGCTATTTACACGTATACGAGCCGAACGCCAGCCGAAGCTGAGGAGAAGAGAGCAAAAAGCCTTTCAGTCGCCGGCTAGCCTTTGATGCTGTCAGGTCGAAGCAAATTCACGGCGCTTTTCTCTCACACACTAATACACTCGCTCTCGTTGACCAACGCCGATCTAGATCTTTAGACGTCGATATACAACACATGTTCGTGTATGTCTGCTTCTATGCAAACTAGTTTTGAAGCTATCTGGCTACAACTTTAAAAATTCACTTTCCTTTTTGTGCTAGGATTCTATACAAATTGCATTTCGGGCTTCCAAAAATGGTCATAAAAATCATTTCATTTCAAATCTTAACCCTGGGCTTTCGAAATTAGAAAGCAAAATGTTGTACCTTCTCAGGGACTTATCATTTAACTTCACTTACCGGACTAAACAGACCCTTAAGCCTCTCCGGATCGGGCGTGTGCTTCAGTCCGCCCACACATCGTGGCCGGTTCATGGCAATTGCCTTGGCCACAGCACTGGCGCCTCGACTCATGCGCGGTGCACGCGGAGCTGTGCTGGTTGCACTATTCGAGCCACGGGCAGAGCATGAGGACCCGCTGTTGCTGCTACGCATACTGCCACCTCGTGAGCCGCGTCCACGTCCGCGACCACGTGTGGGCGTGGCGGTGGGTGCCATGGTGGCGGATTCATCTGAAATGACACACACACACACAACATAATGAACGCGTTTAAGATTTAGTTCCAATACTGATCGTACCTCCCGAATTGTCCAGCGCACTGTTGTAGTTATCCTCGTCATGGGAGTCCGGCTGGCTGCCGCCAGCGCTGCCTCCGCTCATGCTGGAGGGACGGGGTGAGCGCAACTGTTGTGTGGCCATGATCGAGGAGAAATCGTTGGGCTGGAAAATCACATCCGGCAATGGATCCGACGAAGACAGAATTGTGGTGGGCGGCAGCATGGAACAAGACATGGACGTGGAGTTGCTGCCACTGCCACCGCCAACCACTTGATTAGCGCCGCCGTTGCCTGCAGGAGCCGCGCCTGAGGAAGTGGAAGAGCTGGAGGAACAGGTCGTCAGATCTATTTGGGCAGCCAGGGCATAGGCCATGTTGTTGTTGTTGTTGTTGTTAGCCTCCGTCTCGCCGCTGCTGCCGAATTGCGCCAGAGCCGGCAGCAGCTGGGCAGTTGCGGTTGTTGCCTTGTTCTGGCGCTTCCTGTTGCTGTTCGACTTGGGCGTTGGCTGGGGAGTCTGGGTACGCCGTGTGGCACGCAGCTGGCGATGATCTCGTCGTGGTGTGGCCCCCAAACTGGTTGTATCCTCCACAATTCGCTGATTCTGTTCCGCCAGCGACGTGGTTGCCGTTTCGGGGAGCTCAGACTGATCGGAACTTATCATGTCGATGGCCAGCCGCTTGCGGAGCAACTGCACCCGTCGAGAATTCGTTACGCTGCTGCTTGCAGACGATTCCAGAGGAGTGCCTGGTGGGTCGGCAGCAGCAATGGTGGGTGGATTACGTTTGGGTCTACCGCGCCGTTTGCCCGTTGTGGCTGGAGTGGTAACCACCAGCACGGGAGGGACATAGGACGCCTGTTGCAGCTGCTGCTGCTGCTGCCGGTCTTCTTCCTCCTGCTCTAGCTGCTCTGGCTCCTCCTCTTCGATGAGCATGTTGCCATTTGTGCTGGCATGTTCAGGCTCTGGCACCTGCGGGAATAGGGTGTCCTCCAGTTCAGTGTTGAGAATTCTCTCGTGTTTCTGTTTGCGGGAACGATGTGTGGCTGTGGGAGCGATCACAATTGTGTCGGATTTCGGGACAGGATCATGACAATTCGGCTTGGCCTGATCACTCTCATCGTTGTCCAGGCGTCGCTGTTTGCTGGGCGGAATCTGCCAGGGGAGAAAGGAGAAAAATGAACGATAGTTAACTTGGTCTACAAATGAAACACTTACGCCACTGGGAGATTCGTTGGACTCGGTGTTGCGCTTCAAATGATGCTCATTATTGTTGTCCACCTGCGGCTGTTGCTCATTATCCTCCTTGACATGATTGTTAAGCTCCGGAGCCTCCTCTTCCATATAGTTGATACGAGGACTACCCTCGGGTGTGTCTAAAATCTCAATAGATTCTATAATGGCGGCCTGGGCGGGATGGGAAACTAAGGGAGGAGGTGAGGGAGCAGCGGCAGGAGCAACCGGCGGGTCAGTAGGAGCAGCCACTGTCTCACTCACGACTCCTCCGCCACTGCTCCCATTGGCCATTAGGTGTTCTGTGAGCTGGGGATACTTGCTCGAATTGCTGCTCGCAGAGGATGGTGCAAAACTCTTGGGCGGCGCCGTTAGCTGGCTGAGAAGTATGTGGGAGTTCGCTGAGCCACCGCCACCGCTGGCACTGACTTCGGCTGCCGCTTGCAGTCGCAAACGTTCCAGCAGCAGATTGTGCGGCTGTCGTTCGTTGAAATGGTTGGTAGCATGCGCAGGCGAGGATCCTGGGGAGGGGGATGAGGTTAGATCCACTACCAGATCTTCGGCGGTCACTTTATGCGACTTAATGGCCACTTCGTGGGCCAAACCATTGTGGAATATCTTCGGATCGTGCTCCTTGGACAGCGTTTCGTCAATGTCCATGTCATCCGAGTTGCGATCGGAGGAGAAGCCACAAAACTCTTGACTGCTGCTATTCGATTCGCCGCCATTTGTCAGGGGAGTGGGAGCGGGCGTGGCAGCCAGCTTGGAGGCCACCACCACCGTGGGCAGCGGCTTCTCCTCAAGCACCGCCCTTACCTTGTGTTTGGGGGAGCACAAATTCTTAATCGTCAGCTTGGGCAGCGGCTGCTGCTGCTGCTCCACTTTGGGGGCCTCCAGCTGATCGTCCAGGTCAATGGACTTGGTCTTAATGGTCAGCTTGGGTATGCTTTGGGCATTGTTCAGGTCATGCGTCATGATCATGTGACCAGCGCCACCCGTTTTGATGGTTAACTTTGGTATCTGCTGCTGCTGCTGCGGCTGCTCCTCGCTACTAATACAGCTGCTCCCGGCCAGCGTTGTCTTAATCATCAGCTTGGGCACCGTTTGGATTTCCACGGAGGACGACGACGAAGAGGCCGAGGAAGAGGCGGGCGACAGGCTGGATATCTTCACGGTGTTGATGGACGTGTTGGCGCCAGCTGAACTGCAGTTGATCTCCGAGTTGCACGACGAGTTTTCGGGCATTTTGATGGTCAGCTTGGGCACCACACTGCCCACACGTTCCTCATTGGCCGCCCGAATGGTCAGCTTTGGCACAATGTGCGGCGTTGTGCTCAGATTGGGAGTCGTGATCTCGTCCTCGGCACAAGAAGAGGAGCAGGACGAGGCGTCCGCATCGGAGGCATCTTGCGGTGTCTTGGGCACGGCAATGGGTCTGATGGTGATTTTGGGAGGAGCCACCACATCCCCTGGACCAACTCCCACACTGCTGGGCAGTTGTATGCGCAAAGGCTCCACTCGCCGCTCATCGGCCGCTGCTGTGCCTCCACCTCCTACAGCGATTGCTTGAGATTCATTTGGCGTGTGCTTGGAGAGCTTCAGAATAATCTTGTGACCTGTATTAGGAGTACTCTCGCCCCGTTCCTCGCCGCCATTCACATCGAGAGCTGTGGCAGCCATGGCTGCTGCTGCTGCTGATGACGATGAGGCTGCTGCTCCTCCACCACTGGTTAAAGGTAATGCGGCTACTCCCTCCTCTCTGTTAGCATCGTCGCGCACGGGTGGCGGCGATGCTGTGGTGCTGGTTATATGCCCCGGCAGCTGCTGCGTTTGTGGCTGCTCCCGTACCGCATTCAGTTGCTGCTGCTGTTGATCACGCTGTGCCGGCGATGAAGTCGAGCTCACGCGTTGTTCTTCCTCGCTAGAGGATGTGGCTGCCAACTTGCTGCTGGTCAGCCGGCTTGATGCTGCTGCTGCTGAACCTGACCCAGATGACGATGTCGCTGCTACCATCTGCTGCTGATGTAAATCATTCATTGCTGTCAAATAAAATAGAGAAGAGTAGGCGCTGGATTAGTTATTAGTTATTGTGTTTGGAATCAACTAGCTTCATTATCATTCCATTTAGACACACGGAACACTCAAACACACACACGGAAACGGACAAATTTTCCCAAGTGCTCACCAAACCGGAGCTAGGAAGTAAAAGAACCCAATTATGTTGCTTTTATCTACATTGTTTGCTCCACTCTGGTATCCCTTGCGTACGCAGCTGGGATTGTTACGTTCACTCTCATCTGGACTGCAGGTAAGCTTCATTTTTATAGTGACATTTTGACCCATCTTTTGATCTCAAACACAAAATTGTATCCAATTTATTAAACAATCAAAGTCTTGTGCATTTTGCGCCGTTGCATCCTGATCCGTTTTTCTTCAACGAAATGTGACTGCTTGGGATAAAAAAATGTTGTCTTTTTTGCTTGTTGCTGCGTTTTTCCATTAGATATTGGTGCCCATTGCAGGCCCATCCATACATATCCTCCCCGTTCAGTATCGTGCGCGTCTTTTACATAAAGTAGTATAAAACTCAAGTTCCATTCTACAACTGTCCTTAGATCAGACTTAGTCTAACAGAAGTGAAGCAAAACAAGTGAGAAAGTCGATCAAGCCCGACTGTAATATACTCTCTCTGTACCTGCATTAGCAGCTGAAAGCAGCGCTGCTGCGGCAGCGAACTTTCTTTTCGTCATAACTTGAGTATCGTTCATCCGATCAATCGATAAGTAATCTGTATTACCATCTCTAAAAGGTACGAATCATCTATTTACAAAAGTGTGGGAGATATGACGTTTTTTTTCCAAATTGTGGAGGGAGGGGGCGCGGAAAAAATTGAAAATAAATTTGATCTGCCTGCAAGTATAAGAAGTTTACGTCTCGTATTTGTCAAACATATAACTCTTACCATCTCTGAGATCTATTCGTTCAGACGGACAGACTTACATGGCTATATCGACTCGTTAGTTGATGCTGATCAAGAATATATATACTTTATACTCTGTGTACTTTTGGTATAAAGCAGGGATTAAAACCAAAACGAATTTCAGTTTCGTTTCAGTTTGGCCTAAAGCTAATTTTAACTGTATAGGAAACGGACAAGCAGCATATGTTGGTTTCCTAAGATATAACCGTAATTAAAATATATCTGCCGAGTTTGAGACTGCAACCGATACCGAAAATCGTTTTGGTTTTAATCGCTGGTATAAAGTATAAAAATACTGAGAAATTCTTTGAATGGTTTCTCCAACTGTTTCCTTCAATTTCAATTTTCCCTTTGTATTGATTTTGAGCTACAAAATAGATGTGATGTATATATTATGAAAATCTAATTAATTTCTAACATATCCTTACATATTAACAGGGAACACCTTATTAATAGTGTGCGTAATGTTGCAAAGAACATTGTTTGGGTGAACTTATTAAGACACTCAGACTGACTGACAAAAACTATAAGAATTTGTGTTCGCACAGAATGGGTTTGCGTCATTAAACCGGAAAATATGGCATTAAGTCCAAATATTGAGATATCGGATTCAAGTTTGGCACCAGTGTTGCCAGAGTATGAGGTCCAAAAGTAGCACAATTTGTAAAAAAAATTGCTATAATTAAATAAGAAATAGCTAAACAAATGGTAAGGGTCAAAACATACGAAAATAGGTTTTTTTTAATTTTAAACTTTTCACTTTTCAAAGAGTTGAGACTAAATAATACTTAAAATAGGAACTAATACACTCTCCGCAGTCAGAATCACCGCGTTTTTTGGGGAGTCCAAACCGAACCTGCATCAAAACAGAAAGAAACTGTAAATAGATCAATTCTAATCAAAAATTTGCTGATTTCAGTACTGAGCTAAGCTGAAGGGATAGTTGAGATTTCGTCCAAATCAGCAAATGCATCCTCAGCGTTTTTTGGGCTTATAAAATAAAGCTCAAATATTTAGCCTACAAGACTAAGTCTGCATTTCTTCGAAAGAATATTAAAAGAATAAAGCATGTCAGATTCTAAAAATTATATTCGAGTTATAGAAAAATTGGGTGATGAACGTTCGAGTTAAAGGAGTTCAACCGTATTTCTAATGATTATGCCTTGAACCAGCGTTGGGCAGCAAAAATAACGGAAAGGGTACAACATTGTTTTTTCGTCTTTTGCTTTCGATAAGCGCACTTTTGATGTAAAATCTATTGCGTTGTGGGTTTAGGTAAATAACACGCCGGGTTGCACCCGGGATGTTGTACTGAGAGAAAGTTCGATAGCAAAGAATGCTCAGACTTCAAACGGATCTATCATAATTTAAAAATTGCCAGATTTGTAGCTAAAAATTTTCAAAATTTAATAGCATTTCCACTTTTAAAATTGCTAGATCTAGCATCTAAATGACAACACCGTTTGGCACAGATAATGCTTAGACCTAATCCTAATTTCGATAAAAATTGTAAACCGATCCGAAAACGCCCATCCTATACTAACCAATTTTTAGTACTTATGCCTTTTCAGCTTAAGCTCTACAATATAAAGAATATATTTTATAGCTTCAAATAGCATGTAATCCCGTTTTTAAAGATTATTTTCAATATATATGTGTATATTTATGGATAAAATCGGTTCATTATGACTTTTTGAAAACAAGGTCTTGTATTTAAAGTTTTTCTATTACTTAATCGAACACAAAAAGTTATTATGAGCCAAACTCCCATTTTCGATTTCACAAAAAATTTTACGATTTGGTCGCTAAATCGCAAAAGTAGTTGCTTCGAAATTTTGAAGATTTAAAACAGGCGACGTAAGAGTCCGTGAAATGAAAAGTAAATGCGAAATTTCGTTAGAGATAAGAGCTAATTTTTTTAATATTCTTTGAATATTTTAGATTGTTTTTGTAGACTCTCAATTATACAATTTGGATAAAACTCTTGTTTAAAATTTGTTTTTCCTAACCCTCCCAAAATTGCATAAACAGCAAAATGCCTTTTGACAACAAATTCCGATTTGGCTGGGGCGATAACCGATTAGGTTGTCGATACAGCTGTTCCTGCCAAATGAAGTGTTGCAGATCGAATTTGGAATGAAACAGAATCGATAACAAAAAGTTGCAAATTTTGGAGCATTTTCGTACGAATTTGTTGAAATCGCAAAAGAAAGTTAAAGTCAGAGCACAGCTGTTTCAGTCATTTTCGATTTCGCAAAACTTTTGGGATTTTCAACCGGTTTTTGTATCAAATTTGAACTCAAAGCGAAAATGGCAAAAAATTGCAAAAAAAAACGAATGATCCTGCTGAAGGACTTATGACAATAACAAAATCGGCGCTCGAATCCAAAATATATTTGGCATACCTCTAAGAATATTTTCCATATTTCCAATACTTTTGCAATATTTGCCACCGATTTTCGATAAGTCAGAGGAGCACTCAATCAGTTGACTCTTGACTTTTACTGCCAGGCAAAATTTAACCAATGACCATAATATTTTTATAACCGTTAAGCCAAGGTGCCACAGGCAAATAATTTGCCCAAATTCTGATAAAAATCTATATTAATAGGACAAACTAAGGAACTTTTCGGCCTTAGTTGATCAAATTATTTGCATATGGAACCATAGTTTTAGTTTTAAGTCCTGAACAATTTGCAAACAAGCCAAATTTTCATCAAAATTTGAGCAAATTCTATGCCTGTGGGACCTTAGCTTTACTCGTAGAGTAAATAGGGTATACTAAAGTCGTGCAAAAGTACACATGTAAGAGGCAGAAGGCATCATTTCCGACCATATAAAGTATAGGAACATAGGAATGGTGTCAAACATTTCTTCCCATGAGTAACGGGTATATCGAAGTCGTTTTGAGTTATAAGACCATTCCAAATCGAACTTAATGTCAAATTATGTCAACAAGCCTTGCTCTATCAATTCTTCTTGAATTTTTACTGTTTATTCCTCATTCTTTTCTTATTCTAATTCTCCGTTTTATATTTAGGGTATTCACCAGCCCGCGTAAAAGCGTAATTGTGTAAATTAACGCGACGCAGCTATTGAGCACCCCTTCTGTTTACCCACTGCGTGCTTAACTCGTAGACGGTAAGACGTGTGTTCTAACCATGGAGCTGACTTTTAATTTTTTTATTTCCATTTATTATAGTTGGTGATTGACATCTTTTCTGACCTCGGCCATAGTTTTGGGCTTTTTTAATAAAAAAAAAAAAACTATTGACCCACCATCCTTTACCGGGACTCGAGCCGGAATATCAAAAAATACAAGGCGACAGTCCTATCCACTCAGCCAACGGCTACACATAAAAAAAGGTATCTAAATTTCTATATCAGATAAGTACGATAATAAGTACTTTTAGCCGATACTTTGAACACGTCAAGTTTTTCCACTTTTACGAGCGATTTTATAAACATACCCAAGGGCAACAAAAAGTTGGTAATTTTTTCCTATGTGTTTTGTTGTTGTAACGTAAACTTTTGGAGTTTACGCTTTTACGAGAGCTGGTGAATACCCTAATTGTTTCTTTAAACTTTTCTTATGACTGACTTCCGATCCAGAACACATTTGTTTGGACTGACTAAATACTTTTCTATAACAACTTTTTATATAGCTTTCGTACTTTATTTAGTTTTAAAATTTAAATTCGTAAAGGAAATAAAGTTATGAAAGTATACCATCCAATTTGAAAGACCAGGCACTTTTGGTGGAAGAGGTCGTTATGAAGAATAACTAAAAATTCAGGCCTATTCCGAATTCCGACCGTTTTTAAAAACTAAAAATTAATCGAAAGCGAACGTTTTACATTTTGCAGTTCCGAATTCCGAACGATTTGGTTGCGTTTTGACTTTTGAACTCAGCTTCGAAGCCAGTTTAATTAGCACGTGTTTGTGTACATCCACATACTCGCTAATTTGAATCCTTTAATGAAATAAATATATAAATTCGTCCTAAGCAACCCCTAGCAGCTATCGATTGAAGGTTGCAATCGACTAAACAAAGAAGTTCAATTCAGTACAGCTCGGTTTTTGTTTTCATGCAATATTTTATTGATATATAAATAAAAATTCTTTTAAAATATATTCCAATATCAAACAAATGAATAAAAGACGCAAATCGTTTCTAAGAATGTTGAGCATTATTATAATTATTAGTTTATAATATAAAACATTCATTTTAAAGTCTCAAATATCAATTACTTTTAATTCCTCCGGCTCTTCAGCATAACTATTGAAAACGACAAATTGTTGTTGATTTGCGGAATTCAGAACAGCAATCAGCTCGTTTTGCGACAATTCTACTAGTTTTTGGAATTGGGAACAGACCTGTATATGTTATTTTGGGCTTTTTAGGTTCTTTTCCGTTGCTTGCGTAGGGCAGAATTGGACGCTGAGGTGTAAATCCAATGCATTAGGGAGAGAAAGGGTCCCCAGGTACTGCCTAGAGCACGATTGTGGACCTTTACTCAGGTTCTTTCGACTTTTACCGATTTGACAATCATAGAAACTATAAACCAAGATTCGAACCAAACTTCCGTACCAAAAATTCTGCAGAATTGAATAAGGTTCGTTCTACTTCCTTCTTTCGTTCATAAGGCCTATACTCAGATAAGATAAAAATTTAGTTCGGCACGACAATTCACATGAATAGAAACAGTTTTGAAAAGCTTTGAAATTTCATTGCTGTTGAACAGCAATCTATACTTCTATGAAATATAGTGCCGTATAGTATAGTATAGGCCTCTAAGGCACTTATTTATCTTATTCCTATCATTTTTAAATCTTCCTTCTTTTTTTCTTCTACATTCCCATTTCGTTTCACCATCCTGTACCATTTCAAGAGATTCTTTTACTATCCCCTTGATTTCTCCGATATTTCTTCTAGCGTATAGCTTGTTTTTTTTCCTTCTGATTTTTCCTTTAGTCAGCCAGTTAATAATATTAAAATATATTATATTTCTAAAACGTTCTAGTTTTCTTGAGGCAGTTTGCTAGGACAATCAATTTGTCCCAATTGATGCCTATAAGTTAGATGTAGATCCGCTGTTCGTGTTTTGAATATCATAGATATTGCCTGAGAACTGAGTGTATCAGATAAATGGTTTTGAGCTACCATTTTTTTTTTATAGGAAGTTTCAATGTTTCTGGCCTGATCTGTAAATCTTATTCGTGCTGCTACTGTCAGGCCTTTCAGTCTCTGTCGGTGTTTGACATTCCATGAATGGTTAGGTTAGGTCATCGAAAAGGATTTGTAAGCCGGCTTTAAAAAAATTAAACTCTGTTTTGCAGAAGATGTGGTTCATGACTTTTCATGAAGTACAAAAAATACATAAAGCGGGGAGAGTAGCCAATAAGTTTCTAAGTAAATGGTACCATCTGAATATTCTTTTAAGAAAGGTGGGTAACAGTTTTTCAATGTCACCCAAGCTGCAAGTGCCTCCAAGCCCGGGTTGCGTAGCATTTGACTAATCAAATTTCACTTTTTTCTATCCATTTATAATGAATCAACATATATTTATCAGATTTTTGGGTGGTTCTAAATTATTTGCCTAGTAGAGTAAATAATAAAATATGGTATTTTTTCTTCGTGGATGGGTTCGCTTAGCACCGGCAGGCACGAAATTAATTTTGAAGTGCCTTGAATAAGGTTGAAAAACTAAAATAATGGAATATCAGCCATGCTCCCATAAGTATTGCGATTTGAATACAAAATTTAGTGCGAATCACAGTTTCAAATCGCAACATTCTGGCGATTTAAATGTTTCTAAACTGAACATCCAAATATGTAGATACTGGGAAGAGAAGCAGAAGCACACTCAATAGATTTTGGAAACACATCTTACACCCAGGAAAATCCTGACTTTCGTACAGGACTGCTGGGAGAATTGTAAACTCAGTAGCCACAATAGACTAGGATTGGTCGCGGTGCACTATTTCCCCAAAAACAAATATACAGCTGTTATAAATGATTGCTTGCCGCTTGCCAAAGCTGTGCTTTGTTTAAAGGATTTGCAGTTGCCACAATCCGTTTTACATCTCCCCGTAAGTTTTCTATGCCATTAAGATCTGGGGACATCGATCTTCTCGGATATAAACCAATATTTTGCCAGCTTGCTAATATGATTCGGATCGTTGTCCAGTTGAAATGTCCATTTTATAGACATTTCCCAACTGGCATATGTGAGCATTGTGTTTTTTTAGTACATATATCAACATGAACATGTTTGTCCATAATACCATACATTTATCATATGGATAGGACCAACTAGAAAACCCATATCATTATACTTAGGCCATCATGCTTAACTGTCTTCTTGGTGTACCTAGGATTATATTCTGTGTTTGGTGAACGTCGTACTTACTGCCTGATCCACCAATTAAAACAAATTTGCTTTCATCTTTCTGTTCGGCAGGCCAGACCAGACGAGTCTTCCTTCCACATGCATCCGAGTCAAAAGAGGTACCTTTCTAGGACTTCTGGCATTTAAATTTTGCTCAATTAGACGACGCCGCACTGTAACATCACTGACTGGACCGACAGATTTAAATCATTTTTGATAACTTGAGAGGATGCTGACGGCCGAATCTTGCGCACAATGCGTCCATCTTCGACAGCGGTTGATTTGCGTTTGCCACCACGATTTTCTTGCATTTTTTATAATTAATCGCGTCAAATATCATTGTAGGTGTGCAGCCAACAATATTTTCAATTTCCTTGCACGTTTTGCCTTTTGCTCTGGGGCTAACTATTAAATTTCTTTTCTCAGCCTTGCAATGCTTTCCTCTGCCCACTAGAATAAAAAAATAGTTACAAACGGAATGAATATCAATCATCAAAATATTCATTGCTTAATTACACATACTATTGACGTTTTTTTGTTGTACTAATCAATTATTATAATGGTTTTTCAACCACTCACAACGAGCACTACTATTTTAATGAACAGGCAAATTTTGCTGCATTACTCAAAAGTCATCAAAAACTTACCCAAACCAATGCAAAACTAACGGGATCTTATGGATATTCTTTGCATGCTATTCTTAGAGCCGTTTTCTCATGTTCATGTTTTTGCTCAAATCGAAATCCATCTAGATTTTGCAACTAGGTGGTTTTTGTGCAATTGGTTGTCTCATGTAGGTTGATTATAAATTCGGGCATTTGCGCCACGGTCACACCAGGAGGGCTGGAATGGTATAATACTAGGTTGGCAGCACCTCTGCACTCGCGTGATTATTGTTTTTTTAATTGCGCGCCAATTTTAAAAATTAAAGCAAGAATTTTACAGAGAAGGAGAAGGTTTTTCTTTTGGAACGACTTTGTTACTATGATGGGAGATTAAGCAGTAGGTCGAAAGCTTTGTTCACACAGTCAAATAATTTGGACAAATTAAAATTAATGAAAATTGGGCTATATAGGCCAAATTGTGGAGCTTTCTTGCCATATTTGATTAAATTATTTGCGTATGGAAGCATAGTTTAAGTTTTTAATCCTATAAAATCTTTAATAATGGCTCTTTTATTACTCTTAGCTTAATCAATGAACTAGGGGAATCAGAATGTGCATCTGTAGTTTCAGAAATGTCTGCAGGTGTTCTTGTATATTAAAGGCACATCCAATATTTTCTATTTTTGGTTTACTTAATAATAATTCAGACTTTACTGTTTTTAGCAGCAGTTGTTTTTTGTTTTCAAATATTTTTCAGTGTGACCATTTGCGCGGATACATAAAAATACTTAATTTGCTTTAGCATTTACATGGTTTTGAAATCAATGAGGATGAAGTAGATTGCTACGAAATTCATCTAGATGGTTAGCATTGAACATGAGCAAAGCAAATGCAGCAAATCCACCTAGATTTGCAAAAACACCAGCATGAGAAAACGGCCCTTAGAAAAATATGAACACGTGTTCAATTTGCAATTTCCAGTATGACGAATCATGTAAATTTAATGTTGTGAGGTGCTGCCTCATGCATTCTCGACCAAAAAATCGATTTTTTTGAAATATTTCGAGTCATTGTATTCAAACTTCTAAGCCGATGTGAAAACAATGATCTACGCTATTATTGACAATTTAATTACCTTTTGATTCATGTCTTGCTTGATACCATCTGACGATTATGAATTGAGATATGGCATAAAATGTAAGTGCACCTACCGAAAAAATAAAAATATTCATATTTAAAAATTTTTGAAATTGATTTTTGAGATCACCAATCCAAACTACACTTAAAAATAGTTTCAGTAGAAATGGGTCATTTAATTTTTTTTTTTTTGTAAACTAATGTTATCGATTATGATCGATTAAATATCATAGTCAAACGCTAGTTCCTAAGCACTTTGGCGAATACGACACGAATCTTTATTTGAAGCTCGTTTGTTTGTTCGCTAAAGTCCCATTTTTTTTAGAACGTTTGTGAATATTTAACGATGATTTTATTGAAGCTCGAATATTTGGGCCGAACCAAGGTTTGAACCAAAACCTTTGGCCAAAAAACTCGCACCTCAAACATACGAACACATCAGCAAAGTTTGTTTCGAAACGTCAAACTAGATCTTTTAAAAAATGTTTTGGGCTTGCAGCACATAAAATTAGCACAAATAGATTAGCCAAAAATACTTGTATGTACTATATCTTCTCTCAGGAAACTGTGCAGAAAATTCATTCAATTCTATTGAGGGGGGATAGTGTCAAAAAATCTCCAAAAACTCGTCCCAGCTACTTCTGCAGAAGTCTTTGAAATGCCAGGCGGAGTGAGTGCCAATAAAGCAGAGACTAAGTTGTACAATCTCACAAAATGAAACTGAATACCATTATTGGGGTGTATTTTCTGTCTTGATTGCCAACATCCTGCCTGGAAAAGCTCTTAGTGTTTATGGAGTTTGAATACAGACGTTTGAAAAATTATACGACTCGATTGGCACAATCTTCCCCACAGCAGAACTAACGCCATTCACATACACACGGAGGGTGCTAAGCTCGACGACAAAGTTGTTATCATTCATAGGTCTTCCAAAAAGTCTTTCAAAACTGCTTGGTTTTTGAATGGCCAAGCCTAACCTTCTACCCACATACCCATCCAGCATTTAATGAAATTTCTGATAATATTCGAGTCTTTTTTGAGTTCTCTGTCTGATTAAAATAGTCATAAATGATACTTGAATATGGTACCATAGCCGAGAGTTGATTTCACTGTGCCACATTTTTGAACTCAAAAAAGTTGATAGCGTCGAGACCAAAAAATTCTGAAAGGGTGTGATGGTAGTATAAAAACCCTGTCTGGGTGTGGTCTGATTATCTGCCGTTTTCTTTTTATTACACTTTGAACTTTTCAGCTTCAGAGTAGGACTAACGATTCCAAATCTCGTAAACTATTTTGAATTTGGCTTTTAAGTCTTTAACAAAGTTTTTGCTCTTGGCTTGGCCTACAAAACATTTCTTAGTAGCAAATCAAAAAAATCATATCTTTATACTCAAAATTACAAAAGTTGCCCAAAAAAGTGAAGTTTTGACCACTTTTCTACAGTTTTTCAACTTCATCTTGAAACCCGTTTCAAATTTGGATAAGTAACACAGCACAAAGTTGTAGCGTAGACCAAAATAAACAAGCCGTTAGAACTACTTCATTTAGTTACTCTTTTATATAGTTATAGGCCCACAAGCACGTACAAGTGTCATAAAAACTCGAAAAATCAAACATTTTCAGTAAAAAAGGAAAAATAATTAAATTGTTTTGATTACAGTTTTTAAGTTATGTTTTTTTTATGATTTTCTTGATTTAATACAAAACAATCGAAGTTTTTGACTGTGTCGGCCAATTGGTACCAAAAATTGTAATTTTTCGAATTTTGGTTCCAATTTTACATGCTTAAGGGCCCGTTACTATACGAAGGACCAATCAAATGAAGTTGGTATGTTCCAATCGTTTGTTTATTTAAGTCCAAGCTACGTTTTTGTCCTGCATTGCTTACTCAAATTCGTTACAGTTTTCAAGACAAAGCTGAAAAATAGTACAAAATGAGGGGAAAGCATGATGTGATATTAAGAAATTTTTGTAATTTCGTGTATAAAGATGTGACTTTTTTGACTTGCTACTTAAGAATGTTTTGAAAGCCAAGGGCAACGACTTCTTCTAAGACGTCAAAGCGAAATTCCAAATAGTTTACGAGATATGGAGTTACGAATTCCAATCAAAAGCTGAAAACTTCAAAGTGCAGTAAAAAGAAAATTGCAGCTAACCAGACCAAACCCAGCGAAGGTTTTTGTACTACCATCATACTCTTTCAAATTTTTTTGGTGCCGACTCGATCAACTTTTTAGTGTTGCAGTGTTATAGCCCGCTTTTCTGATCAATTTTGACTCGTATTTCAAATCATTCGTCAAAGTCTTTCGAGTCGTATTTCAAATAAACCACATTTTTAGCATTTTCTAGTCTTCTTTAAATCGGACATAAAATGAATCTCTTTAATCTTCAAAAGGGCTCAAAAAAGACTCATCACGGCGATTCTTGTTAAAATGATCTTCCATATGCTAGGTTGGATTGCTTTCCCCTTCTCCAACTTGACTTACGTTTTTCTTTCTTCTAGAAATCGCAATATAGATTGAATTTCTTGATAATCAATTTAAGCGATTCTGTACTATAAAATAGTTTTTTGCAGTCATAATATTGAGAAAGCTTTTAACGATCTTAAGAAATTGACTTAAATGATTGTTTGAACCGAATCCTTTCTTTGTATACGGGGTATTTCGGTCCGGGTTTAGGTTCGGGAGCTTAAATATTTAAAAGGTTCGGTTCATGGTGACCAGAAAAACATTAACCACACCGGTTCTTTGGGGTTCGGTTCAGGACCGGTTTGCAGCTTCGGCTAAAACGCTTCCTAATTTTCGTTTATCTTTGAATGAGATCGCACGAAACTTCAGTATACACCTTAAGTGGGTGCCTGAACATTGCAACATAGAAGGAAATGAGTCTGCGGACAAACTGGACAGAATAGGTACCACCATCGAGCTGCCTTTAGTAAAGAGCACGATGGGGCCTATGTCAACATATAAGTTTTGTAGAAAAGCTGAAGCACTTCATCTGGCTAAGGATCAGTGGAAAGAAAAACTTTTTCTGCTGTGCAGTAGCGACATCATTCAACCAAAAACGAACTGTCACGCCTTTAAATCACAGAAGGGAGCACATATCACTTCTGGTGAGAACCCTGAAGCGTCAGTCTTATTGGCAGACACGCAGAACGCCTAAGCGTGACTTCTGCAGAAATTGCAGGTACTAAGAGGAGGAGGAAACGGTACTCTACGTCTTGTTCAATCTCTCCTACTCAACCTCTTGGAGTCATCCGTGCTAGACCCCTTCCAGTTCAACTTAAATTCATTCCCCCCTCAGTATTAAAAGGGCTAACAGGGAACACATTGCAATGGGCCCAATGAGGCCTAAGTGCAAGAGGGACTAACCTAACCTAAGCTACGGAGTTTGAAGGAAAAGTCGACTCCCACTTGGTTTTGAGAGTTTTAAGCCATTAGTGCAGATATTTATAGTTTGGTTCTTGGCTGCGCTCTAATCTAGAGGAAATGAAGCGCTAAAGTGTGTACTGGAATGGCATCAATTATGCTCCCGATTTCTTTCTTTTCATAAACCTTTCTATGCAGAATACATTTAAAAGAAAAGAACAGAATCTTTTCTGGAATTTCAGCGTTTTGAATTATAAAAAAACATCTTATTTCTTAGAACTCAACCATTTTCCTTATCCTTCCTTATGTTTAAAACTCATTTAGGTGGCCGGAACCAATATTGTTCTATTCCCTGCCACTGGTGGCTCACGTTTTGGCAATCTGGAGAAATTTATTTTGGTTTTGACGGGATCTTGGCTGCTTATACGCATTTGCTACTGTGATCTGATTGACGAGGAGCAGAAGTATGGGGAGCGGTACATACTGGAGGAGGAGCCTGAACAGCAGGAGGCGGAGGCGGAAAGTTCCACAGATTCGGATATCTGCTGTAGTAGCGATGATGAGGGACAGGTCTTTTATTTTCGACGTCACCCAGGTGGACTACGACCAGTAATCAGATTTACATCACAAGAGCTGGACACTTTGTTGAATTTGAGAGAAATGTCTGGGACGATTACAGTTGGGGACCAAATGCCTGCGCCAGACGATGATGTGGAATATGAAGAAGCGGAAGATAATGATTATAGCGAGGAGAACAATCCTACGTCGGAGTCTAATTTTTGAGGCTTCTCATCGGAATTGTATTATTGTCCTGGCCAAAACGTACATATATATTAAACAGAGTGTATGTTTGTGTATGGAAGAAGCAGCAGCAAACCCAACAAAAGGAGAACGACCTCAAACATACATACACCTACACACAAGCACACACACCTTAACAAATTCTATGTAAATGTTTGCAGCTTTTTATTTTGAATATATATTTACGTCCGAATTTTTGGATTTTTTTTTTTGTCAAAAATCTTTCCCTTTACCGGTCTAATAATTTACTAGTAAAAAAATGCCGCGCAAACTCTAGCTACAACAACAACAACATTTAATAAATAAGCGTTGGAAACATGCGCGCACAGCTGTCGTTGAGTAGAGGGAGGGTGAGAGAGAGGGAAGACACACATTTTTGGTGAGTGTTGGCAACACTGTGCAACGAAACTCAACACACTGGACGACTACAAGAAAAAAAATTCACCACGTCGTCGTTTATTCGTTGCTGTTGTTGTTTCTGCTGCTGCTGCTGCCGCCGCTGCATGGAGAAAATACATACACACATACAAGCCCAAACACATATGTATACACTGCAGCTCATATTAAAAAAAAACAAGAAACATGCCTTACAAAAAGTCTTCAGACCCCAGCACACCTTCCTCCCCCCCCCATCAGCCCGCACCATAACAAAATTGTGCAGGCCAATGCAAAAAAGACGCCGAAAACCTAACCCAACAACAACAATAATAGCAACAACAGCAACAGCCAAAACTCACCATGCGGCAAATCGTCTCGGGTCAGACAAAAGAAGATGGAGTAGTGGGAAATTGAGCGCTTAAATTATGGTGTGTGGAACATGTTCATGTCGGTCGTTCGCTTGCCATTGTGCGGCCAAACATTTGAAGTTTGTTTAACTTGATTCGTTTCTCGTGTACTTGCGATTTATTTCAAATATATTAGAGCAGAAAAAAAACACACATTTTTTTTTGTTGAAACGAACGACTGTAGCTGTCACACACACACAGGCACACTCACACACGCACACACACGCCACTCTCGTTTGTCCCACTTTCGGTGTATTGGTTTCGTCGTACACTTTTCCACGCACTTTTTAAACGATTTCGATTTGAAATTGTTGTTTAAAAAAAATCGTACTAGTTATTTACTGTTTCAATCGCACGTATACATACGCAGGATTGTACTCGGCGCGCATCGAACGTTTTTCGTTTTAAGAATTCATTTTATTAAAAATGCTCTCTGCCTGTCTGCTGAGTGTCTGAGTGTTGAAAATTGAAAACAGCACTCGTGAGACGTAGCAAAACGTGAAACGTAGTGTGAGACGTAGCAAAACGTGAAACGTAGTGTGATACGTAGCAGAACGTGAAACGTAGTGTGAGACGTAGTATGAGATTGGTTCGTTCTAACGGTTTGTTTATTTTGGTCTAAGCTACAACTTTGTCAAAATTTGTAACGGGTTTCAAGATAAGGTTGAAAAATTAAAAAAGTTGTCAAAACTTGTATTTTTTGGCTAACTTTTGTAGTATTGAGTATGAATATGTAATTTTTATGATTTGTGTGTAATTGCTTGTTTGCTATTTGGTGCGTTTTGGAAGGGCCTTCGCACAATTACATACAGTAGTTAGTTCAAAATAGACATTTTTCTTCTTAAAATAGTCGAACGGCATTAAAACCAAAAATAGTCGAGCGCGGTCGCACTAATACCAAAAAAACGTCGAACGTGGTCGCCCTAATACCCAAAATGGTCAAACGTGGTCGCACTAATGCGTTACATTAATGACGTTACGCATTTGCGCCTTTTGGCAACAGATGGCGCCACTGCTAGCAACGACGGAATAGCAACCCCGTTAGTTTGGTTTGGTACCAAAAAAATGTAAATGTAAAAATGTAAGTTAACAGAGCTATCGATAACAAACTTATTGATATGCACCTCAGGCGATCAAATTCAATTCAAAAATTTGATTTATTTTTAAGTACTTTTCAATGTGAACACAAGTACTGGCAAGTGGCACGTTTGTGACCACAATTAATTGAACAGCTGATCCAATGAGTTAGCTCAAAATTAGCTCATTTGAACTATTTTGACTGTGCCAAGCAGATCGGCCATGCTCGTTTTCCTGTCACATTGCGATAACTTTGTTTTGTTATTTTCGACTTTCGAAAATTTTGATAAAGGTAAATATGCGTAATTTTTAGTGCTTTCGTGTATTTTTTTTAATTGTAATTAAATTACATTTTTTAGCTGCAAGAAATGAATGCGCGAAAGGCAACAGAGCTAGTGGCGTGTGCTGTTATTGCGTTGTGGGTGCTGGACGAAGATGAACCCAAGCCAAAGCGCTTTGCTGGGTCGCCAAAATTAATTTGACTCCAGGGAAAGAAAGAAGTATTCCGCACAAAATTATAAATTATGTGCGCTTGGATGCAGCCACTTTCGATCAGCTCTTTTGTTGGAAGAAAGTAGACGGCGACTTTTCGTGAGCCCATTTCACCTGGCGATAGACAAAGCAGTGATACTGCGCTATTGGGCTTCAGGATTAGAATGTTCAAGTTTAGAATGTCATAGGCAACAATATGTTGAATAATTCCGGAAACAGCATCGCATGCATTTAAAAAGTATTGGAGACGAGTAATTAAATATGTTTTTTTATTTGATATGTGTATATTGAAGTAGGAGTGTTAGCACTTAATGCCAAAGTAAGTATCTTTTAGCTACTACAGAACCTCATACCTTAAAAAAAATTCTCCTCTCCTTCAATTTGGTCAAATTCATCAATTGACTTGAATGTGCGGCTTGAGTAGCATCGGTTGGCCGTGTAGCTTGAGTTGCCTCAGTTATGCCGAAGCCTCATATTACCAAGTAGGACCTTCTCCTGCATGTTTGTTAACACCCTGTTAACACCTATTAGGAACTCCAAAGTCAAGTCCGGATGCTCATCTTCGAATTGGTCTTATCCAAGCGCCCCAAGTCTGCAAAAATATCAATAAAAATTGCAAACTCACACGAAATGTGTTTCGCAAACTGTTCCACTTGTCGACAGCGTCTTTCTTGGTGACGCCAAGCTGATCGGCAACGCTGCTCCAGCTAGACTCCTTGGCATCACGATTTTTATAATTGACGCTGGTCATGTTCCAGACGCATTCCGACTCCTCGACGGCTTCAATAAGCTTAGGGATCATATCGGCATTCCACTGCATAGCCACACGGCGGTCGCGAATATTAATTTTTGGCTTATTCATTCTTTTCGATCTATTTTTTTTAATTGTTGTTGATATGGTATTGTGGATCTGGCTCAGTGCTCATGAACTCAATCAATGCTCACTTTTGTGCGCAATGCACGGTTGTTGTTGTTGTTGTAACGGCTGGGAAGTTTCGTATGTATGTGGAAGAAAGGAAGATAAAGAGAAAGAAGAGGGTAAAAGATTAGTTGGATGTAGAGAAGCTATTCCCTGTCCAGTTCGAGGAAGGTGGGTACCTCTACCGGTTGGGACCATAAATCTAGGGGAGTGAGAACAGTTGGGTTCAGGGGACACTCGAAGAGGGCTGAGGCCACACTTACGGCGGTCATCGATCACCTCTGGGTTGATGCGGGCGAGGTAGTTGTTTAGGTGCCTGCTTTTCCCTGATCGGAGGTGGACAAGAGTCGACCTGGCGCGCCTGGTGAGGGTCCTCTCCGCGGGATCAATGGGTGGCGGCCTGCCTCCCAGGACAACATTGTCTTGGTAGGCTTCTATGGTGCAGGCGACCATGTTGGTGTGTGCCTTCTTTTTGGCCTCAGCGGATGTTGTTGCTGTTACCATGCCATTTCCTAGGAGTTGTCGGACTGTTGTAATCCGCAATGCACGGTTGTTGTTGTTGTAACGGCTGGTTCGACAAGTATGTACGTTAGTATGAAAAGAAAGAAGAGAGAGAGAGTGAAATTAAAGTAGATGTTTACAGAGTACCCGTATCCAAATCAAGGAAGGTGGCTGCCTCGATGGGGTTGGTCCAGAGTGTGGTGGGGTTTTGAGCACAGTTGAAAAGGTGCTTGGTGTCATGCGGCCCTTGGCCACATTTTGGGCATGTGTCAGCAACTTAGGGATTAACGCGGGCTAGATAGCTGTTAAGTTGCCTGCTCTTCCCCGAGCGTAGTTGTGCGAGCGTGGTCCTGGTTGATCTGGGCAATTTTACCTCACTCGGATCAATAGGCGGAGGTCTGCCACCGAGCACCACGTTGTCGTGCAAGGCCATGATGGTGTTTTTGACCATGTTGGTATGTTCCAAGTTCCTCGCTTCGATGCACTCAATGTGGGTCATGGGCTCAGGAGCGAGAAAGCGCTCGATGGAGGGATATGCCGTTCTAAGGTCATATCTGACTGGCCTGTCTCTTCTACACATTGCTACACTAGTGCTGTCATGATTGGGGTGTGCTGGTTTTTGGCAGTTGACGAGGAACTGCTGAGTCAGGAGCTCGTTATGTTGCCTAACAGGGAGGATTTCAGTTTCCTGGTGCAGGTGGTCAGGGTGTGTCATCATATGACAGCCTGTGGCCACACGGAAGGTGACCAAATAGGGGCAGCATAGCTAATGAGCGATCTGCCGATCGACTTGTAGGTGATCGCGATCGTCTCTTTCTCCTTGCCCCAACTGTTCCCGGCTATTGCTTTGAGCACCTTATTTCTGCTTCTGGCATTTCTGGCCACGGTCTCTGCGTGTTTGGCGAATACGTAGAGAGAGTCAAACGTGACCCCAACAATCTTAGGGTTGGAATGCTCTGTCCGTTGATTCGTATGTCAAGCATTTGTTTGACCTCCTTAGTCCATGTGGTAAGCAGCGTAGCAGATGATTTGCTGGCAGAAAGTGAAAGGTTTCTCGGCGAAAAAGTCTGCAAGAACCGGCAGGTAGCTGTTCAATCGCGTCTCCAGAGCTTTAACGTCTTTCCCCGATGTTATGATGGTGCAGTCGTCAGCATACGACACCATTTTAACATCAGGGGGCGGAGAGGTAAGGTTGGAGATGTAAAGATTGAAGAGCAGGGGAGAGAGGACTCCACCTTGTTTTACTCCCTGCTTGAGCTTCCTGTTTCCTGACGATGCTCCTCTGAACTCCACGTGGGACTGCCTGCCTGAGAGGTAGTTTAGCAACCATCTCTTGGTGTTGTTTGGGAGGGAGCTGTGGAGCAGATCTTGGAGCAAGATCGTATGGTTGACCATATCAAATGCCTTAGAGAGGTCGAGAGCGACGATTATCGACCTTTCATGCGGCCGCTTGCTGATAAGGCCTGCCGTGATGGTGGTCGCAAGTTCGCAGAGTGCTGTGGCCCTCCCTGAAGCCATGTTGGTGTTTGGCCGGGGGTAGGTGTTCTTTGAGGACTGGTAGAAGGAGTGATTCGAGGACCTTTATTACTGGTGACAGTAAGGTTATGGGCCTGTAGGACGCTCCTTGGTCTGCTGGCTTACCAGGTTTGAGTATGGGTATGATTTTTCCCGTCTTCCATATGTCTGGTATTACCAGTGTCTGCACGCGTAGGTTGAAAGTCTGCGTGAGGTATACCAATCCTTTTGGGCCCAGGTGCTTTAGCATGATAGTGGCCAAGCCATCTGGTCCTATTGCCTTTGAAGGTTTGGAGTTCTTAATTGCCAGACTCACCTCAGCGGTGTCGAAGGGAATGTGTTCTTCTTCCTTCTTAAGTTTGTGCAGCTGTCTGTGCATTTTGCGTTTCCCTTTATCGGATGTAGCTGGGTGTTCCACAAATTGACGATTGAACTCGGTCGCACATTTTGTGGAACTGGATGGGGTTTTAGTCCCGAAGGATACCATTATCTGGTCACTTCTGCGAGGAGCTGTAAGTTGTTTAATGGTGCTCCATAAACGTTTGGAACCCTTATCCATTTCCTCCAGCTGTAGTAGCCACTTGTCCTTCCGATATTTGGAAACGAGTTTGGTTATCTCTTCTCCCATGCGAGCAATCTCAGGGTTTGCCGTGACTTCTCTGCGGAGATTGTCTCGCGTGTCCGCCAGTTTAGCAGCGTCTGGTGGAAAGCCTGGTCGCAGCTTACAGATGCGTCCTGCGGGGATGCACCTCTTGCCAGCTTTGACGAGGATTTTCCTGAATAGCTTTTCGCCTTCATTAACGCTGGTAGGGGGTTGGAGGTTGTCAAACTTGCTTTCCGTGCAAGATTCGAACATATCCCAATTAGTCTTGCCAAAGTTAATAAAGGTGCGTCTTTCAGAGGTGATGAAATCTGCATCTTTGCAAGCAATGCACGGTTGCCACCCTTGGTGTTTTTGCACCAAAAATGGTGTTTTTTTTTCCTGTTGGTGGACTGGCGCTTTTTTATTGGAATTGGCTCGTTTGCATGGAGCCCGAAAAGAGTCTCAAAAATTCTGCAAAGTAAGACCACACATAGTTTTGGGAATAGCTATGACAAGATGGTTGCGCGAGCTTGCTTGAGCAGTGGAATGTTTCCAAAATATTTCCCTTGGTTCAGACTCTAGAAGTCTACAATTTAAGCCAAAAGAAATAGTCAATTTAATGAATAGCCCAGAAATCAAAAGCTATTTAAATTGTATTCTTGAAATTATTAAAGATTTGAATGCCCGAATTTCAATCAGATCGAGACTAGAATCTACTTTAAAATCAACACAAGACACCAAAATAGGACTTTATTCAGAAAATTTAATGGTTGGTAGTGATTCTAGATTATTTACATCTGCTAAAATGGTCCATCACGTCGAGATTTTTATTAACTTTAGCTTAAGGCGTGTTAGCTGTTTAGGCGCTTTTAGTTTGATATTTTATTTTGACTTCCTATGATATTATCGGAAAGTAGAACTCTTCAACTTTAAAAAAAAATATCTCAAACAATTCTACGATTTTTTTAAGCGAAGATATACCATTTTGAATACATGTCTGTCTAACAAGCTACAGAGTAAATTCAGTGTTTATCTGGCAAATAGCAGCTACACACCTGATCATATTAATAGGTACACACATCAACTCTGACTTTAAGGTAACAGAAAACAGTTTTATTCATTGTTTCAAACTTAAAATTTGTTCTCATTGGTTCTTAAAGTATTTGTTTTTAATAAAATAAACTTAATTGTAACATAGAATAATAATATAACATAAAAGAGATCATTTTGTGTTTCAGATACGTTTTCAGTGTGATCATAATAATAGGTACACTTCATGTGTTGGTAAGAAAAAAAATTTTAATATCCATTTTGTGTTCTTTTTTTTAGGTAAATTGGTATTTCCTAACTTAGTATCCAGTGTATCCACCTCTATTTTTGGCCACTACTGCTATTCTTTTTGGCATACTTTTAATACGAGCCTGGCAGGTCTCTACTGGTGTCTCATATCACAGTTTTTGGACACCTTCCCATAATTTTTGTTTATTTGAAAATGAATGCTTTGCCAATTTCTTTTTTAAGTCTCCCCACAAGTTTTCAATGGGGTTAAGGTCGGGAGATTGGCTTGGCCACTTCAGAACGTCAACTTTTTAGTCCTCGAAAAATTTAGATAACAGCCTTGATGTGTGTTTAGGATCATTATCTTGCTGAAATACCCAACGTAATGGCATATTTTCCTCAGCATACGGTACCATAACTGTTTCCAATATGGATTTGTACTCTTCAGCATTCATTTGGTTCGTAGTCTGATAAATTGGACCTACGCCGTACCAGGAGAAGCAACCCCATACCATTATATTGCCACCTCCATGTTTGACTGTTTTTTTTGTAAACCGTGGATGGAATTCCTTTCCATAATATGTTTCTCCATTTTTTCTCCCCGGTGCATCCTACCCAGTCTTTGTGGTCTCTTGCAAAAGTTTGCCTCATGGTGACTTTTCTGGCAATTCTTCCTGGTAGGTTGGCATCTTGTAGACGTCTTCGGATAGTTGGAGCACTAACTGAATTCCCAATTTCGGCTGCAATAGCCTTTGATGACTTAAATGGGTCCTTTTTGCTCAAAGTTACTATGTAGTGGTCAAGGGTTTCTGTTGTTTTTTGTGGCCTTCCACGGGTTTCCTGTCTTGGTTTTCTTTCTAATGCATTTTTAACAAAATTATGAGACCTGTTCATTAATTTGGCGATGGCTCGTAAAGATTTGCCTTCTTTTCTCAGACTAAGAACCAATCGAGCTTCTTCTTTAGTACAATGAGAATTTCGACCCATTTTTTCTGAAAAAAATAATTATTTAATTCTCTGTATTGACAGGAGCTATACCTTTACCTTAGTTACCGGTAATTTACCTTTAGTTACCAAAAGATCACTGATTACAAAATTATTCACTTGATACTTATGAGAAACGGAGACTGTACCTATTATTATGATCAGGCGAAATGTGTGGTGGACTCGCAATTTATAGAAAAGCTTTGATATACGGGGCAGCCCCTCTTTCAACTCTTTGTCACAGTGTGGCCAGACATTGACAACAACAAAAAACCAAAAATTAAAAAGTTGTCAACACTAAAAGTACGAAAAAACCATCTATAATTAAAAAATTCCGGTGTGTACCTATTAATATGAGCAGGTGTGTATATAGGAGTTGAGAAATCGAAAAAAAGTATTTGGTCGTAAAGTGGAAAATTATTACAGAATGGAAGCGTTATTTCTTTATGTATACTCGTACAAGTGTTTTTGATAAGATCAAACTGTTATTTCAGTATTTTGACTTACAAAACAATTTTTAATTAGACTTCTTAAGACTTACGTTGTTTTGTTTTACCGTATTTTGTTTGTAACCACACATCCGATTGTTTTGATTTGAACACAATATAGAATTAAATCCGAGGAAGCCATTGGTATTAAAGTCTCAATTTTAACATTTTATTGCCACAGTAACTAATTGATACATGAAATATTTTTTTGTGTTTTTTTGTACGTTTAATAATACTCAAGAAATGAAATGAATGTATAATTTAACGATTTTGGGAAAGAGATAAATTTATTAAATAAAAATTTTTTTTACTCTTTTTTAATGAAAATGGCTCTTTGTGGAAATTTTTTTGGTGTAATTTAATTTTTTCAAGTGGCAACCGTGGCGCAATGTGACCTCTGTGACGACAACAAAAAGCGTTCACATCAAAAGTACTCATTTGGCTGTCCCAACGCTGTGACATGCAATTTCTGTGCCGCCAATGTGAACACTTTTGACTTCTGAGTAATTTGGACACAATACCGCCCCTGGAGTAGTAGCGACGCCACCAATCGACAACATAGAGATAGACCCACCGGACCATCACGAAGTCTGTGTAGCCATAAAAAGGCTTAAGAACAACAAACCTGCCAGCTGAACTGTTTAAGGCTGGAGGCGAGGAGTTGGTAAGGTACATGCACCAACTCATCAGCAGAATATGGTCCGACGAGAGCATGCCTGAAGATTGGAGTCTAAGTCTAATTTGCCCACTTTTTAAAAAAGGAGACCCTGCAGTTTGCGCCAACTACCGCGGGATCAGTCTCCTTCCCATCGCATATAAGATTCTGTCGTGCATTATTTGTGAACGTCTAAGGCCGCTTATTAGCACACTGATCGGACCTTATCAGTGTGGCTTCAGACCTGGTAAATCCACCACAGACCAGATATTCACATTACGACAAACCCTGGAGAAGACCTTTGAGAGAAATATCAAAACCAACCACCTTTTTGTTGATTATAAATCAGCCTTTGACACACCGATAAGGTCAAGGTTCTTTGACGCCCTGTCTACCTTTGGTATACCAGCAAAGTACGTTCGACTTTGCATGATGACGTTGAGAAGCACTCGAAGCTCCGTCAAAATAGGAAAGAACCTCTCCGAACCATTTGATACCAAGAGAGGTTTTAGGTAGGGTGACACCCTATCGTGTGACTTCTTTAATCTACTGATGGAGTATATACTGCGCCAGTGCCCAAATGCTAACAGATCGGGCTTATTTCTTTATAAAGATCTAATGCTACTCTCATACGCCGATGATATTGACATTATCGGCAAAAACGAACGGGCGGTAAGCAGGGCGTTTTCAGAGATTGAGAAGCAGTCTAAACTGATGGGCTTAGCGGTAAACGAGGACAAGACGAAGTACCTAGTATCCACGGACAAGAAGTCTACGCGTCTTGGACAATTTGTTACTATGGGGGAGTACAACTTTGAGGTTGTAGAGGAATTTGTCTACCTCGGGACGATGATTACCGGCGACAACAACATCAGCCTGGAGATCTGAAGAAGAATTACTCTTGGAAACCGATGCTACTACGGGCTCAGTAGGGAGTTCAAGGGCAGAGCCTTTTCTCGAAGAACAAAAATAGCGCTATACAAGTCGCTCATCATCCCAGTCCTGCAATACGGCGCAGAAGCATGGACAATGACAGCAGCGGATGAGGAGGCGATTGGCGTATTCGAGCGAAAAATCCTTCGGAGGATATATGGACCTTTAAAAGTTGGCGATGGATACCGCATTCGAATGAATCACGAACTGTATGAGCTCTATAAGGACATCAGTCTAGTCAAGCGTATAAAGCAAAAGCGGCTGCGCTGGTTAGGACATGTAATCCGGATGGATGAAGAAGCTCCAGTAAAAAAGACGTACAAAGCGAAGGCGTCTGATTTTGGAGGACAAGGCAGGAGGGGTCGCCCACCACTAAGATGGGATGATCAAGTGCGGAAAGACATTTCCAACCTTGGTGTGAACAACTGGTGCCAGCTCGCACAATGCAGAAGCGAGTGGAGGGCATTTATTGCAGAGGCCAAGACCGTCAAGCGGTTGTGATGCAACATCGGGCCAAAAAAAATTTTGAAAAGTGGTGATTTTGGATCTATAGCCCAAACAGATCACACAAATTCGGATATTGTGCTTTCTTCAGCATGAGCAATATCATGCTCAGCAGACGCTTTGCGTTTGCGTTTCTGTGCTTGAGGTGAATTCGATGCAATCGAAGTTGATGATGACAATAATTTCGCCAACGGAGTAGGACTTCCGCTTGAAGTTACACAAATCTCTGAAGCCAACATAGAATCCGCTTTCAATCAGTTCTTGATCTTCCTCATTGACAGGAAACGCTGCCTCGCAAACATCATCAGTCAAATCGTCCTCCAATTCTACTTCTCCGTCCGTATCAATGTCAAAATCAATCGAATTCAAAAATTTGTCAATCACTACATTGGAAAGAGCTGATAGCTTATGCATTTGTCGTCGTTTCATGTCTACTGAAGCAATTGCTTGGACTTAAATATGTCTTGAGTTGTTCCACTTTCAAACTTACCTTATAATTTTTGTTCCCGAATTGTCCCAAGACCGCCTCTAGACGGGATACCTAATAAAAGCAATAAAAAGCTAACGAAAACTTTATTTAGTGTGGGTTTTGCGTCCCTTAGACTATCAGCAACACGGCAATAATTTTGTTTCCAGCGGCGAACTTTTTATACCATTTTAAAAAATTGTTTTAGTTCGCCTTTTTAACAAAACAATTTTTGCTTCCGAACTGTACAAATTTTCAAATTCAAACAACTGCAGCAGCTGACGCAAGCTCTGGCATGTATTGCAAACGCAACGAACTTAATTTTTGGACTTCCCCGAATTAGAAAATCGCAAAACGAAGACAAAAAGGAATGAGGAAAGCGAATAACGGTGTTTTTAACTTTGCCCGTCTAGAGGCGGTCTTGGGCACTAGAGGTTTAAAATTGTCTAGATGTTTGTCTATGCGCATAGAAGGAAGCATCTCCGACCACATAAAGTATATGGGTGATTCCATGAAAAATCGCCCACTCAACTTATTTTCGTATTCTTTGTTGTACGTACGTACTTTCAAAATTTTGCCGATTTGAAAATTTAGCTATTTAAAAAATTTAATTATTTTCAATTGCTTTCTATCCAAAGCCATTGGTAAAAAAAAATATTTAAAAAATCTGTAAATTTACATCCCAAAATTTCATATTACTTACACTTAAAAATTGTTTAAGTTTTTTTGGTTACCAAATCACGGAAACGAGTAAACAAAAATAAATTGCCGAAAAGGTCAAAATATGGTCTTGTATCCAGGAGTTTACTGTATTAAGCTCCAAATGGGAAACTGAATAGTTCCAGAGTTATATTATTTTTTCTCCATTATTTACTGCACGAGTGCACTCTAAACAACAAATTATTCTCTCTCGTTCAAATGAATCCTGTGTTACAGACAACAGTATCAATGCTCACACTGTCAAAGCTATCATTTTAATAAACCATCTAGTGTCTGATTGGGAGCTGATGATCTACTTCGATTCGTTAACAAAACACGTGTGAATGCTAGCATTAGCAAGGGAACTGACTGTGACTGTTTAACTGTTAACACTATCAACATTATTAACACTAGCAACCAGGGTGATCAATTCATAAGCGCAGTACTACCAGATCTCCATGGCAACAAAACCGCTAAGTGTTTAAGAAACTACATAACCATGATTATGACAATATTGAACCGCGATAAATACCATGGCTAATCAAGAGCATAAAGATTGGTTCAAACTACTTTCCGTGACTGACAAATCATTAAATCGCGGAAAATTACCAAAGAGTATAAAAAATAGTTATAGTGCCAAACACTTTACTTCTAAGTAAAAGTAAAATTGGCTCAAACAGCACCTCCAGGAGGGCCAGGGCCAAGCTTCTCTCAATCTATTGGCGTGTGTGCTTTTAATTTTTCCGTGGCTGACCTATCAGTAAATCCCGAAAAACTACCAAGGCATATAAAAAATAGTTTTAATGCAAAACAAACTTTACTCAGCAAATATCGTTTGCAATTATTATTAAATAAAGCCCATGGATTATATCTAGCAGGCTCTTGTCCTTATTTACAGGAGAAAATGCTGGAATTGATGTCAGTTTCGTTGCAGTTTTACTAAGTTTGGATTTTATTTGGTATATTTTCGCCATTTAATGATTAGTCAGTCACTGAAAGTGGTTTGAAACATTCGTTATGATCTCGACTATATTCTTTACCATTGGTCATCCATGGGATTAATCGCGGTTCAGTATTGTCAAAATTATGTTTTTGTAGTTATGTGTCGTCGTTTGTAATCTGGAAAACAGTTTCTTAAGTATTTAGCGGTTTTATTACCATGGAGATCCCTGAGCTGTGAACTGCGCTTGTGCTTAGACCTCTACTAATATTTGTTATTATTTCACCCATTGTTCCAGATGGTGCCCGCGTCTATGAAATATATTTATTATTTTCGCGTACATTAATAAATTTATTACATACATCATAAAAATTGTCCATTATTTTTCAGAAATAAGAAAATTAAGCATAGGAGAATTACAACAAAATCAACACTGTTATCCAGGGTTGCAAACTGGTTATGATCCGAACCGGTTTGAACCCGGAATTCCAACTTTTTATTTAACTGTGAACCGAACCTTAAACCAAAGTTCAGAAATTTGCTAAACCTGTACCGCTTCCGAACCTAAATTTTCGGTTCGGTACAAAAAATTAAAGACATTCTGAACTCTTGTCAATTTGTTGTTATCAATGTTGTGCTACAAAGACTAGAAATCATTACGAAAGTATAAAGGATTTTCAATATAATTTCTAGAAATAAGTAATAATAGAAATAAGAGTCTTTGATGGCACAATTAGAGAACCGATTAGGTCAAACCTTTTAAAGATTTTGACAGCTTGTTAATGTAAACAACTTAATGCTATTGCGCTAACTGTCTTATCAGTACCACGATGTCTCAATTGATCAGGTCATAAAATTTGTTTTGTCTTATCAAAAGTACAGAAATTCTGAATTCTACGGTCGAACTTCTCTATTTCGAGATTCCGTACAACGAAGTTCTCTATATAAAATTCGTTTCCTGAACACTGCAGTTTCGTATTTGTTTCTCTATATTAAGATTTTTTCTTTATAGCGAAGTTTTTATTGGTGCCGTTGAGACTCGCTATATGAAAGGTAGAATTTATTTTGAATATTAATCACATAAATTGGATTTCTATTAAATTTTGCGTAAAACTTGGGCCGAACCAAGATTCGAACCAAAACTCGAACCAAAACCTTCGCACTAAAACCTCGGAACCTTAATTGTCCGAACCATAACCATTGGCAAATTTCGGTTCGAACCCGCGAATCGGAGCTCAGAACAAAATTATTGGGTTGGCAGCCCTGCTGTTAACACGAACTGAAACATAAATACTTAAATAACAGTCTGAGAGTGGGACACAAGAGATAACAACACACGGCTGCTTAGCTTTGACTCAATGAATCTTTGAATTAAATGATATAAAATAATTCAATAAGAGTTGATTCGTTTCGACATATGAGTTGTTTCAATAGTGCACAGTGTGATTGCCTACTGTTAACACGATTTAGTGTGAACTCGTGCAGGGCTCTACATCATATCCATTTTATACACTACACATATACATTATCACTACGGGTTGTCTCTGTCCATAAATATACACTAGACACTTGTACGGGCTACATGGACTTGGCAGTTGACGCTGATCAAGAATTTGTTGTATACATTCTGGAATTGTAAGCTGCGTCTTAAACCATTTTTGTTTTCAAATCCGTTTCCACCATAACCTTTTTGATTTAAAGAAAAAATCTTTGGTACCTTTTCCGTTTGGTATTGGTTTATCTGGTAGCAATTTATTTATTTTTCTTCATCGTGATGACTTTTTACAACCCAAACGGCATTTAATCGGTCAAATGTTTTCTATGTACTAGAAAGTACATTCCACAATCGAATCCGAGGACAGATCGATGACAAGTTCATGATAGACGGCAGGGGGCACAACCGTGCCCACTATTTTCTTGTCCGCTTTGGTTTTCACTCTGATGATCTGTATCTTGTGGTTTCTTTTTCCTAAATTAAACTCAATGCGATCCCAAATGGGCAACATTAGACCGGAGAGGACGTGATAGGTGCGCACACGTAGACCTACCTCACAGCCGGTTTGAAAGGGACAATGTTTGCTACAATATAAATGCGAGCAATTATTCAGACACGTATCGTACTGCTGACGCCAGAAGAGTTGGGCTGCATCGGGAGAAACCTTCATATAGCGTTTGCAAATCGAGCCGTACGTTTCAGTGCGAACTTGAGGTCCGGTATTGGGGCGATATACCTGCAATTTGATCTTATTGGCAGCCTCAAAGTCCGGAGGATTGGTTGAGGCGGGTAGGCAGAGGATGGCCGAGTTCTTGTTGTGTCTAGGCTGCTGGAGTATATAAAAACCTTCATGTTCGAAACGAGCTTCCTTGCGGAACCTGAGGAAAAATTTGAGAATTAGAATGCAGGAATTTTGGTTTTAAGTTATTGTGCCTTACTTGTTTAGAGCCATTTCAAATGCCATTTCCCTCTCCACCTTGACGGTATGTAGTTCGGTGTTTCTTTTTTGTTTTCTTTTAAACCTGATCAGTTTTATGGCATTTACGCTTGCTCCATGGGCATCCAGATCTAGTCTGCCCATATCAAAACGTCCTATGCGCTTCATTTGCAAAATTAGATGCGACATCGTGTCCATAAAGAATTTGAATAGCGCATTCTGTACCTCCACGCGACAGCCCAAAATGCGATTAAGGAATTTTGATATATTGTTACTATCCTTCTCAGTGGTAAACACTTTCGTGTTGGCTTCTTCGCTAATGCTCAAGATGCCCACATCCGCCAGGGCCCGACCACAATCGACAAAAAAGTTACCCCTGTAATCTTGCGGCACATGGTCAAGATCATGTGGCTTCTCGCCAGTGATCTGTAGCATTACACTCTCCAAAGCACTGCGTCCAATGCTACTGTCTATATTGAATTGCGACAGATCACAGGCATCCGTGGCCCTAAGATCGCCTTGAGTCAGGGCACCCAAACTCTCCAAGCGCTTAGCAAACCGTCGTTCACCAGCTAGATCGGTGATCACGAATACATATTCCAGTGAGTTGACCTGACTGGAGCGATGGGTTCTGCCAAATTGTTGTATCGCACGATCAGCGCTCCAGGGTAGTTCTAGGGTTATAAGTAAACGTCTACGCTGATTGGAGACCCGTTTATCGCTCTGCAATGATATGCCGCTGGAGGCCGCTTCCGATATGATGGCCACATATTTACTGCCGTCCATGAAACGTTGCTTTTCACGATAGTTGACCAAATCCATGGTTGCATCACTTTCACAACGGGGCTCATAAGAATAGAAATTGGTTTCGGAGAGTATAACACGTCCACGACGACCAGTCATTTCGGATACCAGATTAACGCCACCCAGTTCCCAAATGAGTGAGTCCAGAGTGTTGGGAGGCAAACAATGGCCCAAAATTTCGATTTTTTCAAGCAAACGTTCACGTGCATTAATGCAACGTTCGACATCGAGTTCGGTGATGTTGGCCTTTTGCGGTGTGGAATTATCGAAGGTATTCAAGGGATCACCATCATTGTCCAGGGCACGCATATTGGTGCTTAAATGCTGCAAGATACGCTCCTGCATGGTTATCTTTTCCACTGTGAAATATAATAATTCAAAACAATTAGAAACCAGAAGCAATCAATCATTTGTTGCCACTCTTAAAATTTAAGAAACTTTTGAGATCTAAGATAAACTTGATCTTGGTATGGTAAGAGATTACCCAACCTTCACAATCTTGTGGCTCTAATCATTATAATCCTTAGATCGATGCGTTCATACAGATGACCCATTTTTCTTTTCCTAAATATCTTTTTCTTAGTTTTGGATCGCCCAGATTTTGAAATCGGACGTAAAATGGAAATCAGAGATTGTTTCATGGAAAATTTTCTTAAAAACGAGAAGG
>JBAMBO010000393.1:0-14724 GCA_037044535.1 Lordiphosa magnipectinata | reverse complement strand
TACAAAAATTTTAGATTTTTATGTACTCTGACATTTCAAAAACAGCATTTGCAACGAAGTTAGCTTGGCCTTCTCGTTTTTAAGAAAATTTTCCAAGAAACAATCTCTGATTTCTATTTTACGTCCGTTTTTAAAATCTGGGCGATCCAAAACTAAGAAAAAGATATTTAGGAAAAGAAAAATGGGTCATCTTTATGAACGCATCGATCTAAGGACTATAATGATTAGAGCCACAAGATTTTGAAGGTTGGGGTAGTCTCTTACCATACCAAGATCAAGTTTATCTTAGATCTCAAAAGTTTCTTAATTTTTAAGAGTGGCAACAAATGATTGATTGCTTCTGGTTTCTAATTATTTTGAATTATTATATTTCACAGTGGAAAAGATAACCATTCAGGAGCGTATCTTGCAGCATTTAAGCACCAATATGCGTGCCCTGGACAATAATGGTGATCCCTTGGATACCTTCGATAATTCCACATCGCAAAAGGCCAACATCACTGAACTCGATGTCGAACGTTGCATTAATGCACGTGAAAGTTTGCTTGAAAAAATCGAAATTCTGGGCCATCGTTTGCCTCCCAACACTCTGGACTCACTCATTTGGGAACTGGGTGGCGTTAATCTGGTGGCCGAAATGACTGGTCGTCGTGGACGTGTTATACTCTCCGAAACCAATGGCTATTCTTATGAGCCCCGTTGTGAAAGTGATGCAACCATGGATTTGGTCACCTATCGTGAGAAGCAACGTTTTATGGACGGCAGTAAATATGTGGCCATCATATCGGAAGCGGCCTTCAGCGGCATATCATTGCGGAGCGATAAACGGGTCTTCAATCAGCGTAGACGTCTACATATAACCCTAGAACTACCCTGGAGCGCTGATCGTGCCATTCAACAATTTGGCAGAACCCATCGCTCCAGTCAGGTCAACTCACCGGAATATGTATTCGTGATCACCGATCTAGCTGGTGAACGACGGTTTGCTAAGCGCTTGGAGAGTTTGGGTGCCCTGACTCAAGGCGATCGTAGGGCCACGGATGCCCGTGATCTGTCGCAATTCAATATAGACAGTAGCATTGGACGCAGTGCTTTGGAGAGTGTAGTGCTACAGATCACTGGCGAGAAGCCACATGATCTTGACCGTGTGCCGCAAGATTACAGGGGAAACTTTTTTGTCGATTGTGGTCGGGCCCTGGCGGTTGTGGGCATCTTGAGCAAAGAAGCCAAAAAGAAAGTGTTTTCCACTGAGAAGGATGGTAACATTATATCCAAATTCCTTAATCGCATTTTGGGCTGTCGCGTGGAGGTACAGAATGCGCTATTCAAATTCTTCATGGACACGATGTCGCATCTAATTTTGCAAATGAAGCGTTCTGGACGTTTTGATATGGGCATACTAGATCTGGATGCCAATGGAGCAAGCGCAAGTGCCATAAAACTGATCAGGTTTAAAAGAAAACATTCCACTGGCACGGTGGCCACCGAACTACTTACCGTCAAGGTGGAGAGGGGAAAGGCATTTGAAATGGCTCTAAACTAGTAACTCACAATGACTTAAAACCAAAATTTCTGCTTTCTAATTCTCAAATTTTTCTTCAGGTTCCGCAAGGAAGCTCGTTACGAACATGAAGGCTTTTGTATACTCCAGCAGTCTAGACACAACAAGAACTCGGCCATCCTCTGCTTACACGCCTCAATCAATCCTCCGGACTTCGAGGCTGCCAATAAGATCAACTTGCAGGTATATCGCCCCAATACCGGAAATCAAGTTCGCACTGAAACGTACGGCTTGATTTGCAAACGCTATATGAAGGTTTCTCCCGATGCAGCCCAACTCTTCTGGCGTCAGCAGTACGATACGTGTCTAAATAAGTGCTCGCATTTTTATTGGAGCAAACATTGTCCCTATCAAACCGGCTGTGCGGTGGGTCTACGTGTGCGCACCTATCACATCCTCTCCGGTCTAATGTTGCCCATTTGGGATCGCATCATCATCATCATCAGAGTGAAAACCAAAGCGGAAAAGAAAATAGTGGGCACGGTTGTGCCCCATGCCGTCTATGATGAACTTGTCATCGATCTGTCCTTGGATTCGATTGTGAAGAGTTTCTAGAAAGTACATAGAAAACATTTGACCGATTAAATGCCGTTTGGGTTGTAAAAAGTCATCACGATGAAGAAAAATAAATAAATTGCTACCAGATAAACCAATACCAAACGGAAAAGGTACCAAAGATTTTTTCTTTAAGTCAAAAAGGTTATGGTGGAATCGGATTTGAAAACAAAAATGGTTTAAGACGCAGCTTACAATTCCAGAATGTATACAACAAATTCTTGATCAGCGTCAACTGCCAAGTCCATGTAGCCCGTACAAGTGTCTAGTGTATATTTATGGACGTAGTGATAATGTATATGTGTAATGTATATAATGGATATAATGTAGAGTCCTGCACGAGTTCACACTAAATCGTGTTAACAGTAGGCAATCACACTGTGCACTATCGAAACAACTCATGTGGAAACGAATCAACTCTTATTGAATTATTTTATATCATTTAATTCAAAGATTCATTGAGTCAAAGCTAAGCAGCCGTGTGTTGTTATCTCATGTGTCCCACTTTCAGACTGTTATTTAATTATTTTTGTTTCAGTTCGTGTTAACAGCAGGGCTGCCAACCCAATAATTTTGTTCTGAGCTCCGATTCGCAGGTTTCGAAGGTTTTGGTTCGAGTCTTGGTTCGGCCCAAGTTTTACGCAAAATTTAATAGAAATCCAATTTATGTGATTAATATTCAAAATACATTCTACCTTCCATATAGCGAATCTCAACGGCACCAATAAAAACTTCGCTATAAAGAAAAAATCGTAATATAGAGAAACAAATACGAAATTGCAGTGTTAAGGAAACGAATTCGTTATATAGAGAACTTCGTTGTACGGAAGCTCGTAATAGAGAAGTTCGACTGTAGAATTCAGAATTTCTGTACTTTTGATAAGACAAAACAAATTTTATGACCTGATCAATTGAGACATCGTGGTACTGATAAGACAGTTAGCGCAATAGCATTAAGTTGTTTACATTAACAAGCTGTCAAAATCTTTAAAAGGTTTGACCTAATCGGTTCTCTAATTGTGCCATCAAAGACTCTTATTTCTATTATTACTTATTTCTAGAAATTATATTGAAAATCCTTTATACTTTCGTAATGATTTCTAGTCTTTGTAGCACAACATTGATAACAACAAATTGACAAGAGTTCAGAATGTCTTTAATTTTTTGTGCCGAACCGAAAATTTAGGTTCGGAAGCGGTACAGGTTTAGCAAATTTCTGAACTTTGGTTTAAGGTTCGGTTCACAGTTAAATAAAAAGTTGGAATTTCGGGTTCAAACCGGTTCGGATCATAACCAGTTTGCAACCCTGGATAACAGTGTTGATTTTGTTGTAATTCTCCTATGCTTAATTTTCTTATTTCTGGAAAATAATGGACAATTTTTATTATGTATGTAATAAATTTATTAATGTACGCGAAAATAATAAATATATTTCATAGACGCGGGCACCATCTGGAACAATGGGTGAAATAATAACAAATATTAGTAGAGGTCTAAGCACAAGCGCAGTTCACAGCTCAGGGATCTCCATGGTAATAAAACCGCTAAATACTTAAGAAACTGTTTTCCAGATTACAAACGACGACACATAACTACAAAAACATAATTTTGACAATACTAAACCGCGATAAATCCCATGGATGACCAATGGTAAAGAATATAGTCGAGATCATAACGAATGTTTCAAACCACTTTCAGTGACTGAAACTGAAAACCAATCTTAGTAAAACTGCAACGAAACTGACATCAATTCCAGCATTTTCTCCTGTAAATAAGGACAAGAGCCTGCTAGATATAATCCATGGGCTTTATTTAATAATAATTGCAAACGATATTTGCTGAGTAAAGTTTGTTTTGCATTAAAACTATTTTTTATCCGCCTTGGTAGTTTTTCAGGATTTACTGATAGGTCAGCCACGGAAAATGGTTTAAAACATGATTTTCCACTGGATTAGAAGTAAAGTTTGTTTGGCACTATAACTATTTTTGATACTCTCTGGTAATTTTCCGCGATTTAATGATTTGTCAGTCACGGAAAGTAGTTTGAACCAATCTTTATGCTCTTGATTAGCCATGGTATATATCGCGGTTCAATATTGTCATAATCATGGTTATGTAGTTTCTTAAACACTTAGCGGTTTTGTTGCCATGGAGATCTGGTAGTACTGCGCTTATGAATTGATCACCCTGGTTGCTAGTGTTAATAATGTTGATAGTGTTAACAGTTAAACAGTCACAGTCAGTTCCCTTGCTAATGCTAGCATTCACACGTGTTTTGTTAACGAATCGAAGTAGATCATCAGCTCCCAATCAGACACTAGATGGTTTATTAAAATGATAGCTTTGACAGTGTGAGCATTGATACTGTTGTCTGTAACACAGGATTCATTTGAACGAGAGAGAATAATTTGTTGTTTAGAGTGCACTCGTGCAGTAAATAATGGAGAAAAAATAATATAACTCTGGAACTATTCAGTTTCCCATTTGGAGCTTAATACAGTAAACTCCTGGATACAAGACCAAATTTTGAGAAAAAAATGAAAAAAAAAACTTCCCTTTCGCGGCAATTTATTTTTGTTTACTCGTTTACGCGATTTGGTAACCAAAAAACTTTAACAATTGTTAAGTGTAAGTAATGTGAAAGTTTGGGATCGGATGTAAATTTACAGATTTTTTAAATATTTTTTTTACCAGTGGCTTTGGATAGAAAGCAATTGAAAATAATTAAATTTTTTAAATAGCTAAATTTTCAAATCGGGAAAATTTTGAAAGTACGTACGTACAACAAAGAATACGAAAATAAGTTGAGTGGGCGATTTTTCATGGAATCACCCATATACTTTATGTGGTCGGAGATGCTTCCTTCTATGCGCATAGACAAACATCTAGACAATTTTAAACCTCTAGTGCCCAAGACCGCCTCTAGACGGGCAAAGTTAAAAACACCGTTATTCGCTTTCCTCATTCCTTTTTGTCTTCGTTTTGCGATTTTCTAATTCGGGGAAGTCCAAAAATTAAGTTCGTTGCGTTTGCAATACATGCCAGAGCTTGCGTCAGCTGCTGCAGTTGTTTGAAGTTGAAAATTTGTACAGTTCGGAAGCAAAAATTGTTTTGTTAAAAAGGCGAATTAAAACAATTTTTTAAAATGGTATAAAAAGTTCGCCGCTGGAAACAAAATTATTGCCGTGTTGCTGATAGTCTAAGGGACGCAAAACCCACACTAATAAAAGTTTTCGTTAGCTTTTTATTGCATTTATTAGGTATCCCGTCTAGAGGCGGTCTTGGGACAATTCGGGAAAAAAAATTATAAGGTAAGTTTGAAAGTGGAACAACTCAAGACATATTTAAGTCCAAGCAATTGCTTCAGTAGACATGAAACGACGACAAATGCATAAGCTATCAGCTCTTTCCAATGTAGTGATTGACAAATTTTTGAATTCGATTGATTTTGACATTGATACGGACGGAGAAGTAGAATTGGAGGACGATTTGACTGATGATGTTTGCGAGGCAGCGTTTCCTGTCAATGAGGAAGATCAAGAACTGATTGAAAGCGGATTCTATGTTGGCTTCAGAGATTTGTGTAACTTCAAGCGGAAGTCCTACTCCGTTGGCGAAATTATTGTCATCATCAACTTCGATTGCATCGAATTCACCTCAAGCACAGAAACGCAAACGCAAAGCGTCTGCTGAGCATGATATTGCTCATGCTGAAGAAAGCACAATATCCGAATTTGTGTGATCTGTTTGGGCTATAGATCCAAAATCACCGCTTTTCTAAAATATGTTGTGGCGCCAAAAGAACTTCTTCTTCTTCTTTATTGGCCCGATGTAGCATCACAACCGCTTGACGGTCTTGGCCTCTGCAATAAATGCCCTCCGCTCGCTTCTGCATTGTGCGAGCTGGCACCAGTTGTTCACATCAAGGTTGGAAATGTCTTTCCGCACTTGATCATCCCATCTTAGTGGTGGGCGACCCCTCCTGCCTTGTCCTCCAAAGTCAGCTGCCTTCGCTTTGTACGTCTTTTTTACAGGAGCTTCCTCATCCATCCGGATTACATGTTCTAACCAGCGCAGCCGCTGTTGCTTTATGCGCTTGACTAGACTGATGTCCTTATAGAGCTCATTCAGTTCGTGATTCATTCGAATGCGGTATCCATCGCCAACTTTTAAAGGTCCATATATCCTCCGGAGGATTTTTCGCTCGAATACGCCAATCGCCTCCTCATCCGCTGCTGTCATTGTCCATGCTTCTGCGCCGTATTGCAGGACTGGGATGATGAGCGACTTGTATAGCGCTATTTTTGTTCTTCGAGAAAAGGCTCTGCTCTTGAACTCCCTACTGAGCCCGTAGTAGCATCGGTTTCCAAGAGTAATTCTTCTTCGGATCTCCAGGCTGATGTTGTTGTCGCCGGTAATCATCGTCCCGAGGTAGACAAATTCCTCTACAACCTCAAAGTTGTACTCCCCCATAGTAACAAATTGTCCAAGACGCGTAGACTTCTTGTCCGTGGATACTAGGTACTTCGTCTTGTCCTCGTTTACCGCTAAGCCCATCAGTTTAGACTGCTTCTCAATCTCTGAAAACGCCCTGCTTACCGCCCGTTCGTTTTTGCCGATAATGTCAATAATCATCGGCGTATGCGAGTAGCATTAGATCTTTATAAAGAAATGAGCCCGATCTGTTGGCATTTGGGCACTGGCGCAGTATATACTCCATCAGTAGATTAAAGAAGTCACACGATAGGGTGTCACCCTGCCTAAAACCTCTCTTGGTATCAAATGGTTCGGAGAGGCTCTTTCCTATTTTGGTTCTCAACGTCATCATGCAAAGTCGAACGTACTTTGCTGGTATACCAAAGGTAGACAGGGCGTCAAAGAACCTTGACCTTATCGGTGTGTCAAAGGCTGATTTATAATCAACAAAAAGATGGTTGGTTTTGATATTTCTCTCATAGGTCTTCTCCAGGGTTTGTCGTAATGTGAATATCTGGTCTGTGGTGGATTTACCAGGTCTGAAGCCACACTGATAAGGTCCGATCAGTGTGCTAATAAGCGGCCTTAGACGTTCACAAATAATGCACGACAGAATCTTATATGCGATGGGAAGGAGACTGATCCCACGGTAGTTGGCGCAAACTGCAGGGTCTCCTTTTTTAAAAAGTGGGCAAATTACACTTAGACTCCAATCCTCGGGCATGCTCTCGTCGGACTGATGAGTTGGTGCATGCACCTTACCATCTCCTCGCCTGCAGCCTTAAACAGTTCAGCTGGCAGGTCATCTGCTCCTGCTGATTTGTCGTTCTTAAGCCTTTTTATGGCCACACAGACTTCGTGATGGTCCGGTGGGTCTATCTCTATGTTGTCGATTGGTAACGTCGCTACTTCTTCAGAGGCGGTATTGTGTTCGTTGTCGCCTCCCAGCAGTTTGGCAAAATAGCTTCTCCATTTGTCTAGCGCCACTTGCGGATCTGTGACCAGATTTCCATTTTCGTCCTTGCATTGTGTGACTCCGGGTTTGAAACCTTCGGTAAGTCGTCTAATCTTTCGATAGAATTTTCGAGTCTCACCCATGCCGAATAGCATCTCGACTTCCTCACGCATGCACCTTTCTCGCTCATTCTTTTTCCTTCTGAAAAGGCGCTTCTCCTCTCTCCTTTTCTTCCGGTATTGCTCTTTAACAGCCCGCGTTGCTCCGACTGCAGAGTTCTCCTGTAGGCAGCGTCTTTCTCTGCAGTAGCGTCGCGGCAGTCGTCATCATACCAAGTCTGCTTTCGAGGGTGCTCGGCGTATCCGAGTATCTCCTTGGCAGCCGTACTCATGGAGTGTGATATATGATTCCACTGTTCGCTTACACCAGAAGGGAATGGTGAGTTTTCCCTGAGCAGTTGGGTGAGTTTAGCTGTGTAGGCTTCAGAGGTCCGTTGTGATTGCAGCTTATCGACATTTAGCTTTCGACGTGTACTAGTACGTGAGGCATGTGCCACACTGAGCCGCGTGCGTACTTTGGCTGCAACAAGGTGGTGATCCGAGTCTATGTTGGCACCTCGAATCGCACGCACGTCTAGAACACTCGATGAGTGCCTTCCGTCGATCACAACATGATCAATCTGATTTCGCGTTAGTTGATCAGGGGACTTCCAGGTCGCCTTATGGATGTCGCGATGTTTAAACCTGGTACTACTGATGACCATGTTCCTGTGCCCGCTGCAAAATCTATTAGCCTCTCTCCGTTACCGGAGGTTGTTTCATGAAGGCTAAATCGGCAGACTGTCGAGCCAAAAACTCCTTCTCTCCCAATTTTAGCGTTAAAGTCGCCAAGCACGATCTTTATGTCGTGATCGGGGCAGCGCTCATATAATTGTTCCAGGCGCTCATAGAATTCGTCTTTTATCGAAGCGCCCTTGTCTTCCGTTGGGGCGTGTTCACAGATAAGACTAATATTAACTAACTTTAAGCCTTAAGTCTGAGTGCGGCTAGTCGCATGTCCACTGGTATGAAACTGATGACAGAGCGACGACGCATCCAAACTCATGCTTGGAAGCATGTCCGCTATAGTAGATCTCCCAGGGTGCATTGGTTGTTGATGTTCTTTCACCATGCTCCCCTGTCCAATCCATCGCATTTCCTGAAGTGCGGTAACGTCCGATGAATATTTATCAAGGACATTCACCAACTGAATACCAGCACCTTCTCTGTTGAGGGTGCGAACATTCCAGGTGCATATCCTCAAATCGTGGTCCTTAAAACGTTTGCGTGGGTCGTCGTCAGAGGGGGTCCGTATCCGAGGCATTGTTGTCGCAGTTTTCATTGGTGGAGTTTCTTTTAACGGCGGTGGGTACCAAACCCGACGCACCAACCGCTCACGTTAGCCAGAAGCTTTGCGGATGCAAAGCGTTCTGTTTACAGTGGTCACCAACGAGGAGGTGTGAGTCGACTTGAGACGCATTAAGCTAGGATCGCGCTGGGTTCGCCAAGTTGAACCGATCAGCAGCTTTACCTCACTACATACGCCCCCATTAAGTCCAGAAAAAACTATGACTAGAAATTTCTGGACAACCAAAAGAACTTAGTCATGGATAAATCTGCGATTTCCATTACTGAGCCTGACCTCGGAGTTCTTAAAAAGCTTGATACGCCATTCAAGTGATTTGAATACATTTTGAATGATACTATCATTGAGCATATTAACCAGCACACAAATTTGTATACTGCCCAAAATTGGAAATTCGACAATTTATTGGCATTTTATTTTTTATGTCAGTTTTTCGCGTTTGGAACATTTCAGAACACAATGTCAAAAAATCGCTTTGAAAAAATACGAAGCAATTGGCATTTCAACGGTAATAGTAAGATCTTTTATGCAGAATACGGCCTATCGTGAATCACTTCAATGAGAAGTTTCAGTCAGTTCCGAGGAGCCAACGCTTATGTGTGGATGATCAAATGTGTGCAACGAAGATGAAGACCTTTCCTGTAAGCTTCCTGGTTGCACTTCCGAAACTCAAATTGTATGCCGTAAATATAATATAAACCTGTGCCTTTCCCAGCCAAAAGACTGTTTCTTCGATTTTCATCACAAATAAGTACCCACCCGACAATCGTTAACGAAAACGGTCCGTTTTCGATGTTTTCTCTAACAAAACTATCGAGAATGTGTTCCGTTTTCGGTCTGAAAAAGTATTACCTGTCGCTCAGTTTGTGGCAGCAAAACGTAAGTTCTCGATACACGTTTTCGAATCCGTTCTCGACACTTTCTCGACAGCGTAAACGTATTGGAAACGATTCAGTATGCGATCCGTTTTCGATGTCGAGAAAGTGTCGGTTTAGAGTCCGTTCTCGGCACATTTTTGAGTCCGTTCTCGACACTTTCTCGATAGCGAAAACGGATCGAAAACGTTTCCAATACGTTTTCGCTATCTTATCAATTATCGCGAAGTAAACGTTTACACGTTTTCGAATCCGTTCTCGACACTTTCTCGATAACAAAAACGGATCGAAAACTGAATCGTTTCCAATACGTTTTCGCTATCGAGAAAGTGTCGAGAACGGATTCGAAAACGTGTAAACGTTTACTTTCGCGATAATTGATAAGAATGTTTTGTTTCATTCCATTTTGTTTCCCATCTAAAAATTTGTTCTTTTTGTTAGTTTTGTTTCTTTATTTATATGAATTCAGTTTTATTAAATTGTATCGAACATTACGAAACATTGCGCTATGTCTCCTCCAGAAAGTAAACAGCTGTCTTCGCCAAAGCAGCAATATTCCGGGCAATGGCCACACGCACAATGACCACACTTAATTCACTGGCCAAATCCATGATATAGGGCAGTATATAATCGGGAAAGACATTGGCTTTGATGCGTGTTATTTTTTTAACTATGGCTAGGTAAGCAGTAAGTGTTGCACAGAGAGATTTGGATTTGGAAAGCCCTTAAAGTACTCACAATATAGTACAAAATGCGATCCAAAATAGTCTCGAAGGTAATATACAGTAGGACAACTTTTGCAATAGTTGCAGGGCGGCCATTTTGGTATGCAGGAGATGAATAATGACTAAAAGAGAACATCACCAAGCGGGGTTTCTCGGCTGCTTACACTTCCTCGGGCGACAGGTACTGTGTCCGAGTCAGAACCTTAATGCAATGTCCTTCTGCAGACATTGGATTTTAACATCGGGTGGAGGAGACCTAATAGGACTGTAGAAATACTCCGGAAATAGCTTGTCACGCTCCTGATCCAAATAATCTTCGGCACTCTTGGGATTTATCGAATAGATAAACATGTATCATTGAGGCAAAGAATTGTAATGATTCTCCACCAGCTCGCGTTTCCCACGACTGTAGGCCAGCAATTGAAAGAGACCTCCAACAAAGCGCAGCTGGAAAACTAAAAAAGTCCTAACTAGAATACTTACCTCGCCGAAAATACGTGCATATAGGACTGAAAAGTATTACCCGCATAGCTTGGTCACTGAACGAACTTTTTCTAACAAATGAATTGGCAACCAATGACTAGCTGTCACAAACAGAGAAAAAATTGAAAATCCGTATGAAACCCGCTTTTCTTAAGAAATCCTGATTTCGTTGTTAAGAGAAACCATCGTAAATGTCGTAGATCCGTTTACATACGTTTATTTGTCGGGTGGGTAAACGAACTTTTTGTACACAAATATTTTGGAGTTTTGTAAATTTAAGTAACTTTAGTTTTAATTGTTATGTTTTTTGAGCCTTTCCTTATTTCGTTTATAATAAAAGCAACAACATTTTTTTACTGCAATTTTTTTTTGGCCTAGTTTCCCAAAGCCGCCTCTAGGCGGTCCAAAGTTGTAGTCCTATAAAACTCGATCCGTGCAACAGTAAAACTTTTTCCAGAACAAACCTTTACTTTTAAGACATAATGAACCCAAAAAGAATTTGGGCACTAGAGGGTTAGTATACCCTCTACAAGAGTAGAGGAAACAATACTTACGTCTAAATTTAAATCACTTTAATTTTGTGACTGATGCGAGTTGTTGAGTTAATGAATATTTTACAACTGTTAATTATATTTTCATTCTGTTTTTTGTTTATTTTCATAACAGGACTTTTTTTTATTTAAAGTTGGTAGTTAGCGACCTTTCTAAATTGTAGAATTTGAGTATTGCCGGCTCTAGGTCAAGTGAAACACACAAAAATGTTTGATGTTTTCCAATATATTTCGGTTGCTCCTCGGCAACTATCTTCAGGGACACTACAAAAACAATTTACCAATTACAATTTAACATTGATTCAATCAAAACAAAAAAGAGATTTTCCACATACATTATTTTACACTTCTGCTCCGTTCGGCGTGGAGTTGGATACTGATCTATTATTTGTCAGGAAGTGTCTGTATAGGTGAGCACAGTTTTCCGTGTCCGTCTTGTGGTTAAGTGTCTTGTCTGTTGGTGTGTCAATTATATGTAGCATCTCTATAGTGAAGCGTTTGCTGTAGTGGTTTCCGTGCTGCAGGATTGTTGTTGCTTCAAAATTCGGCGAGTGTCCGCTATCCATACAGTGTGTCGCGAGCGCCGTTTTTTGTGTGGTTGTTTGATGTCTGAGTTTGTAGTCCGATCTATGTTGGGATATTCTTGTTTTTAATTTTGATTTTGTTGTACCAATGTACAATTTGTTGCAACTGTTATCTGGATTTCCATTGCATGGTATCTTGTAGATAACATTTCTCCTCGCGACTGTGGCTATTTTGGACTTCGTCTTATTGAAGAAGTTTCTCATTGTGCTATTAGGTTTGTGGGCTAGTTGTATGTCTTGTTTGTTGAAGCAGTCTGAATGGGCGAACCGTTCAGAAAGCTTAGGAACATACACACCTGATCATATTAATAGGTTCACACATCAACTCTGACTTTAAGGTAACAGAAAACAGTTTTATTCATTGTTTCAAACTTAAAATTTGTTCTCATTGGTTCTTAAACTATTTGTTTTTAATAAAATAAACTTAATTGTAACATAGAATAATAATATAACATAAAAGAGATCAATTTGTGTTTCAGATACGTTTTCAGTGTGATCATAATAATAGGTACACTTCATGTGTTGGTAAGAAAAAAAATTTTAATATCCATTTTGTGTTCTTTTTTTTTAGGTAAATTCGTATTTCCTAACTTAGTATCCAGTGTATCCACCTCTATTTTTGCCCACTACTGCTATTCTTTTTGGCATACTTTTAATAAGAGCCTGGCAGGTCTCTACTGGTGTCTCATACCACAGTTTTTGGAAACCTTCCCATAATTTTTGTTTATTTGAAAATGAATGCTTTGCCAATTTCTTTTTTAAGTCTCCCCACAAGTTTTCAATGGGGATTGGCTTGGCCACTTCAGAACGTCAACTTTTTGGTCCTCGAAAAATTTAGATAACAGCCTTGATGTGTGTTTACGATCATTTTCTTGCTGAAATACCCAACGTAATGGCATATTTTCCTCAGCATACGGTACCATAACTGTTTCCAATATGGATTTGTACTCTTCAGCATTCATTTGGTTCGTAGTCTGATAAATTGGACCTACGCCGTACCAGGAGAAGCAACCCCATACCATTATATTGAAACCTCCATGTTTGACTGTTTTTTTTGTAAACCGTGGATGGAATTCCTTTCCATTAGGGCGTCGCACATTCCTTTCACAGTCATTCCCAAACAAATTAATCTTGGTTTCATCGCTCCATAATATGTTTCTCCATTTTTTCTCCCCGGTGCATCCTACCCAGTCTTTGTGGTCCCTTGCAAAAGTTTGCCTCATGGTGATATTTTTTTTGCGCATAAGCGGGACTTTTCTGGCAAGTCTTCCTGGTAGGTTGGCATCTTGTAGTCGTCTTCGGATAGTTGGAGCACTAACTGAATTCCCAATTTCGGCTGCAATAGCCTTCGATGACTTAAATTGGTCCTTTTTGCACAAAGTTACTATGTAGTGGTCAAGGGTTTCTGTTGTTTTTTGTGGCCTTCCACGGGTTTCCTGTCTTGGTTTTCTTTCTAATGCATTTTTAACAAAATAATGAGACCTGTTCATTAATTTGGCGATGGCTCGTAAAGATTTGCCTTCTTTTCTCAGACTAAGAACCAATCGAGCTTCTTCTTTAGTAAAATGAGAACTTCGACCCATTTTTTCTGAAAAAAATAATTATTTAATTCTCTGTATTGACAGGAGCTATACTTAATTTACCTTTAGTTACCAAAAGATCACTGATTACAAAATTATTCACTTGATACTTATGAGAAACGGAGACTGTACCTATTATTATGATCAGGCGAAATGTGTGGTGGACTCGCAATTTATAGAAAAGCTTTGATATACGGGGCAGCCCCTCTTTCAACTCTTTGTCACAGTGTGGCCAGACATTGACAACAACAAAAAACCAAAAATTAAAAAGTTGTCAACACTAAAAGTACGAAAAAACCATCTATAATTAAAAAATTCCGGTGTGTACCTATTAATATGATCAGGTGTGTATGTCAGAGACTTGTAAATTCTAGGTTGTTGTTTCCTTTTGGAAATTAGTTGGCCGTTCTTCTCAATCAGGGATTTGATAATTTTTGTTGGGAAGTCATTGTTCTTAAAAATTTGTTTAATTTCTGAAATGGTCTCCTTATGATATATTTCGTCACTAATGTTCATCATCCGTTGTATACAACCCCTTGCTGTATTTATTACCATGTTTCTCGGGTGCTTGGAATGGTAATTGATGATTCTGCCTGATGCTGATGGCTTCTTGTACCACCTTATCTTAAGTTGATTTCCCTGTCTGTTGTTAATAGTGGAGGGCTCTTTTTTTATTTATTTAAGTTCCCGTAGACTGGCAAAATCTTACACTGTGCGATGTGGGCTGAAAACGCAAAAAAAAGCTAAGGTTTTTTCTTCCCTGGATTGGACTGATGACCTCAAGCCGGCACCGAACATTTGGAGTTATGAAGACTAGATCGCTAAAACCAACACATGATAATGCAAATATTTAAAACCTTAATTTAGTTTCGCTCTCAAATTCATATCTTGATTTATGCTAGGTTTACATAGCGTCACACTGTGCCCATGTCGTCTGTGACCCTCTGTGCCCAAAGTACTCAGAAGTCAAAAGTG